>CM021767.1:553475-567277 GCA_011076525.1 Nettapus auritus
TGCATGGGCACTATATCCTGGCCAATTATCTGTTTTAATCATTTTTGGAACTAATTTTGCAAAAGCTGACAGAAGATGTTCACACACATCCTTTGCCTTTTCTCCTGCATGAACTGATGTAAAAAATCCGAAAAGGTATCAACTGAAATATAGCAAAGTTTTCCAAATTCTGGCAAGTGTTTAACAAACAATCCTTTAAGTCTATTACTAATAATGTCCATGACTGGGGGAGCATAGTCGGAGATGGCAATCCTGGTTGAAGTGCTCTCATATCTTCCATGACTTCATTAATTTTTCTCAGATCATATTACGGTCTCCATTTTCCATTCCTTTTATTGATTACAAACACTGGAGAGTTCCAGGGCTAGTCGTGGGAACAGTATGCTTCGCTTTAAGTTGTTAAGCAACTTGGCCTTTGGGCCTTATGTATCCTATTCCTCCCGGATCGAAGGGAAACAGATTTGTCTCCTTCTCAGGGCTTATAGTGTCTGGATCAAAAGGAATGTCCAGGTCACCTGGGGGCGTAACAGCAAAGGCCTGCCATGGCAGTAGAAGTGGAGGAGCCGACAGCACAGGGCCTGCTGCTCCCTCACTGTCTGGCAAACCACACGTTTGTGATTGTGGTCCCACATGGTTCTTTAAGGCCTCAGAGATTGCTCGCCAGGTGCCGAGCAATCCCGCCGCAACCATGTCATTTTTAGTTGCAGAGTCCCACACCTTGACCTCAGTTTGGTCCCATGTTTCAGGATCATAAACTGATTGTTAATAAAGGGAATAAGCTTTAAGGTTACCAGAACATTTTTTTGTTTCTAAGGACGTATGATTTCCCCATAGCGTATAACTGCAAAAAAGTGAGGGGAAATTGTGTGTGCAGGTCTGCTTCTTTCAGCTTGAGCTTCTTTCCAGCTCCGGTGCGCCTATTTCCAGAAACCTTCTGTACGAGCCTCTTTCCACCTCTGGTGCGCTTATTTCCAGCGACTTTCTATACGAGCATCTTTGAGCAGTTTGCTGAGTTTGGCCGAACCTATCTTCATGAGGCAATCAATGTCTTTGTTCCTGTCCTGCTCCTTGTTCTGCTAGCCTGTCCCTATTCATTCCTTTTTTGTTTTTGTCCCTGTCCTGTTAGCCTGTTCCTGTTCTTCATGTCCCTATTTGTTTTCTTCATGGCCCTGTTCGGGTGCCATTTCTGGCGTTACAACCACACGGACACCAGGGTTCTTTTAGGATCAGTAACTGCTACTTCTTTATTGATGACATAACTTCATTATATATCTGTTGCCTCTACATATTGAGGACAGGCTCCCTCCTTATTGCCCCACAGGAGTGTTTTCCCACTAACTCTTCATTGGTCAACAGCTTTGCTTGGCAACAGCAAACACCCAGCAACTTCCATGCCTTAACGGCTGGAGAACAAGCAACCCCAGACGGCAGGGTGTCTCCTGAATCATCCTTCTGTGTTCCCTATAAACTCTTTACATTCTTGATGGTCTCATCGTTAAGAGCCCGATGTTATCACCACCCATGGGGCTTGCCGACCCCCATGGCCACACTCCCACATCTAACCATACAAATGTGCTTCAGATTAATATTGTGTCATACTAAAGGCTAGTCAGGGAGGTGGAATTCTTACATTCTTGATACTTAATTATTGTTAAGTAAATGGATCTGTTGTACTGACATTCACCTCTGTGCTATGTGTATACAATCACAAATGCCAACTCTTCCATGTGCCCATAATACTTAAAATCAAAACAAACAAACAAAAACCTAAGAGCAACTCTCCAGAGTATCTGGTGAGTCTATTTTTTGTGGACTCTCCCTCATAGAAACATTCTGTAACAACAAAACACATGCTATACCTAGCAAAAAGGGCATCCAAACAAAGAAAAGAAAAGAAAAGAAAAGAAAAGAAAAGAAAAGCATATTTTATTTTCTGTGCAATACCCCAACCAGTTAGACAAGTAATATGTTGTTCTGTTGGATTACAAGTGATTAATTCTTGAAGGGAGAAGATATAAAAATATTTATGTAACAATGTAACAAAAACATTAGCTGCAAATATGGATATATTAAAAATATTTAGAACACATCTAAATATGTTCTTATCAATTAGAAATATAAAGAAATCTATACTACATGTACAGGTAAGTGACATGTATTTTACAGATACAGGGCTTCCTTGGATAAATAATTTTATGAATGCATAGATGTATCCTTCTAGAGTACATGAAAACCCAGTCTTGGAGAAAATAAAATACAAAACAAATACAATAGTTCAGTTCTAGAACAAAACTAGTCTGAGGAGAATGTCCTGCAAATAATTCCAGTATTATTTTTTTTTTGGTAGTTTGAAGACCTGGTTGTCCATGGATGCTCAAGGGTGAGGTCTTTCCTCAGCTGTGGCTTCTCCAGAGTCCAGCCCCTCTGGGAACTGGAAGATCTGTACATCCCAGCCTCATCAGGGCTGCTGGAAGCACTTAGGGGATGCCGACACAGTGTAGGTTTGTTTCCATGAGAGGTTGTTAGGCGCATCAAAACCATGCTGGAGGGAAAACTTGCTGACATTGACCCTGCACCCCACCACTTTGTTTTTTTCAAGAACTGTGACATGCCTTTGGAAAAGTGGTGTGATAAATAACCGATTAAGTTATTCCAATTAAAGTTAATATATTTGAATAGAGGCAAGCAAACAGCACTGGGTCTGCAGGGTGCGCCAGGAGTCTCCGCTCCACCAAGAAGCACACCTTACAGTTCCCATCCCTGGTTTATATCTCTTCTACTAATGCATATTCATAGTGCGCATGTCCTTCTCCAAGCATGTCCTCTTCATCTTCTGGCATCTTCTTGAGCCTTCTCGACCCCAGCCCCCATGCAGGCTCCCCCCACAGACTTCTGGCTTAACACTGAACAGCCAGCAGCAAAACTGGCCTTCTCGACCCCAGCCCCCACACAGGCCTCCCCCACAGAATGTTTAAAAGTGCTAATGGTCCAGCCACAAAACTGGTGAAGGCCAGTCCTGTCAGATGTCCATTGCAGAACACAAGAACTACATACATACATTAACCACCAAACACAAAAACTATGTACATACATTAACCATCTTTCTTAGTCTCTCGGTTATACAAGGATGTGTAAAACAGAAGGTCATATTTTATCATGTGGCCCTAGCATTGCTCCACATTGACACGAATCAGATGAACACATTTCACAGTGGCCTGGTCAGAATGTTCCTCATGATTTCCATTTGTAGACTTGCTTTCTGGTTTGCTTCAGTGAGATGTGACCTGATGAGGGTTTTTCCTTGGCTTCTGGAAAACTACAAAACCTAGAAAGTCAGTGAAGTTTCAGAGCAAACAGTTGAAACATACTCATTTCTCCTCAGTAATACTTGTCTAGTTGTAAGTCACCTTTCTACTGGTAGAATTCAACTTTCCCATTTACATTTATCAGAAGGTGACCACAAAATAAATAGTGGGATTTTCCATCTTTCCTGTTTGTTTACTTTGTGCATTAGAGACTGCTCTGTGAATTACACTTCCACTTTTTCTCTTGAATAGTCAGTCAGGTGTTTCACTTGCTCTAGAGATCCATTTACAGGTTACTCAGTCCTAGGAGAGAGAAGTATGCTTTAAAAAACAGGAAAATAGTAAATGAAAGAAATGTTTGGGGGAAATGCGGGAGGGCACAGTAAAATGACATTTGTTCTCTTTGTTTTAAAATATTTGCTTTCAGATTGGTGATGCTTTTATATCTGATGTTTTGCATGCATCACTTTGAGCTTCGTTAAAAAGCAATGGAAACAACATTATTTCTATGCTGTCTTAATGTAAGAAAATTATTCTTCTACTTACTGAAACAGTAATTTTTTTGGAAATTGAAGACTTCAGTTGTTGTGGGGTGACGTTAATTAAATTGCCTTTTAGAAACATGGTGTCCTGGTGTCTTAGTGTGGTACATTTTTTGTGTCGTATTTTAACATGAAAATGTCATTTTCCTTTCTTCCTGGTCTTTCATTTCCTGTTCTTTTGGGGTATGAAGGCAGAAAACAATTGGACTGAACCATGTTTGTCTATGGACATCTTTTGGTTTGGCTTGCAAATTGATAGTGAGGATGGAAGCATATTGCCTTGGAGGAAATGCAAAAAACATTTTTCAGAAAGCTAACTTTCCCTAGACTGAGAGATATTGCTTGGGCAGAGGTCTGAAATGACTCAGTTGAAAGAGGTTGGTAATGTTGTGTATATTGCACAGATTAGATGTTAAACTTCTTGATCCCAATTTAAAACTTAAAATTTTGTACCTGCATTGCAGCTAGGTGAGAGGATTGCATCGCAGGCAGGTGTAGACTTCAATTTATATTGATTTGATCAAGGAACTGTAATAGAGAACTTTAGGGGTAGCTATGTAAGCCCAAAGGTCTGCAAAACAGAGTTACAAGTGGCCCCCAGCAAAAAGCAGGTTTGGGGATGAGATTATGATCGGCAATCTGGCACTGAAGAAGCTGTATTTAAACAGCTGTTGGTAAAATTGTTTAACACAAAGCCAGATATGAGCATATGCACCCTAACCACTACTTTCATTTTTGTGGTGTGTAAGCATAGTTTAAAGCTAGGTGAAGAAGAAAAAGTAGGTGTGGAAGAAAAGTGCATATTCCAGCACAAGAAGGTGTTTTGAGGTGTTAGCTGCTAGGTGAGAATTTATTCCTAGTGCTACCATTCTCCTGCCTTTTTTTTTTTTTTTTTTTTTTTTTTTACCGTTCAAGTGTTTTACTGTTCTAGTGAAATGTCGTTCAGACTTCCAATGATTTCTACCTTAGAACCTGCAATGCTTCTTTTCTGTAAAACTAAAGATTACTCTTGTTTTATTGCTTTGTTTTCTTTCCATATAGTTTAAGCTTTGGAAAGTGAGGGGGCTTCAAAGTTTGCCAATGTTACTGAAGTATAATTTTCTGTTTTGGTTTGGGGACTTATTGAAGGCAAATTGTGGAGAAAATGTGTTTTATAAGTATGAATAGTAGCTGTACTGCATTACTTAGATACTGCTTTGTACTATACAGCTCAGGTACACGTTCAAGTAATAAAAATATCAGTAAACTTAGGGAGACAAATGTAAACATTTTCATTTTCTGTTTTCTGTTTTTCATACTGCTTTATAATTCACTGAGATATGTATTGAAAAAGAGGTCAATTTTGACATTATATATGTTTGTTTCCCTTAACTATATTTTAAATTTTGTCTAAGATTACCTTGTTTTGAGTTCTGTTTTTTCTTGGATGAAGAGAGCTGATGCAGCTTTCTTACGTTAACAAACAAACAAACAAACAAAAGCGACCTTTCCCAATAGCATGCTGATAAGTATTTATCTTTTTTACTCTTTAAGTATAGTAGTGTATACCCACTAAATACTTCTGCTGTCAAGTTAGGATATAAGAGACAACAGATTTCAAGGTTTATGTCAGGTATATGCAGGTATATACTTTCATTTCTTCTAAACTCTGATTCTGTTACAGCACAAATACTTTGAATATTTATTAGAGCATTGTTCATGTTTGCCTATCCATATTTTGCAGTTTAATTTATTTGTAAGTTATAGGAAAAGAGTACAAGCCTTTCTCAGTAAATCTCTGTTCTTAGTGGAGTTACTTCAACTCAAGATGATGAACAGTTTGTTTTCAGCTCTTCTTGGATCAGGGCTGCTTTTCCTGAGACGTTATTTTGAACTAGGTAAATATTCACAATATTTTTAGTGAAATAAATAAAATATAGATTAATGAATCTCCATAACAGCAGAAACTAAACTATTTTATTCTGTTTGGAGGTTCTTAGAATAAGCTTGTAAATGTGTTCTCTTCAAGTGATAGTTTCAGAGGGAGAGAATTTGGTTTGCTGAATATCACGCAACTTAATTTGTGGGGCTGGTTTCATTAATGGCAGTGTGAATAACTGCTTTCATGAATTTGTTTGCTTTTGCTGAATCAGAATCATAACAACTTCAATGTTTGGAAAACTATCGTCTCATTTTTGTGGCTTCCACAGGCTTTGTGAAGGAACCTGTGCTTATGAAAGTAGAAAAGTTTTCTGTTCATCAACAAGAACATCTGGGAGAATGTAGAATGTGTAGCAATTTTTTCTTCTCTTTTAAACTGAGCTAAGAGAAATGGAATACATTTTAAAAGATCTGTTAGGAGCTTTATCAAAAGGCAAATGCAGAGTATGTTTTCTAGATTTTGTTTTCTTTTTGCAGGTATGATTCAGCTCCTATCCTACTTAGTCTTTTACTGTACACTTGACTTTTTTGCCCTTTACAGTAGGACAGTCTATTCTTTTGTTTTCTTTAGAATACCCTCAGGGATGAGAACATACTTTAGGGATATGGTTTGTTCTTCTGAGCTCCCTTGATCATGAGCATCTGAAGTCTGTCCATCTTCCTCTGCTTTTACTCCACTGGGTATATACATTTTTTTTTTTTTTTTCAACACAAAAGGCACTATGTAGTGGATTTTTTTTTTCCTCTCCGTCTTCACTCCTTGGCATGATATGCTTTCATGTGTTTTTTGTTTCTTTGTTTGTATTTGTTTTGTTTTTAACTTAAGGGGTGATTTATTTATTTATTTATTTATTGTTTTTTTTTTTTTTTTTTTTTTTCCACAGATAACTGCTACATTTACAAAGGTAGTTGGTACTTTAGGTCAGTCTTTGCCGCTGGATTCTGTATATGCACTTGGATGTATTTCTGTGGCAGCTTATGAGGAAAAAGCTCTGTGTAATGTCCAGGCAATCTTGCTTTTGGTTAATCAAACTGTCTTTGCTGTCAGGACAGCAGCTGTGCAGTAGAACCAATGGAAGGCATTTTTGAAATACTCTACTTGAGAATCCCAGTACTGTGGAGAGGAAGATAACTTCAGCTGTTTTGTGCATGTGTAATTGCAGGAATACTTGAGAAAATACTGTATGAGCAGCCAGGTAGTAGCCTGAGAACACTGTACTGTTCTCTTACCTCTAAGAGAGTTTTGAGTCCGTGGTGTTCACACCAGGCTGCTCTCATTCTGAACAAGGTCACTTCTTACACATACACTACTTAACAGAATTTTTAGGATGAAATTATGTAGCTTGATGTAGTGCAAAATTGCAACAACCTTATTTAACAAAAAAGGCATTTGCCTAATTAGGATTATGCTCCTTACTTTCTTCTTTCTTTACTTTTTTCCTTAAAAATAAAAATGTTAGTCCACATCTTCAGATACCAGTAACTTCCAAAAAAACATTTGAGTTTGCATCAGGCATGCGTCTGTTCCTTTTTTTCATACCTATCAAGGAAGATATTTATTCTAACTCTGTGCTCTCATATAATTACTTTTTCGTGGTATTCACTGAATAACATCAGCTGCCAGTGATAGCTTATAATCATAAAATGTTCCACATGAGCTTATTTCTGTAGTTAACTTACATGGTGATGTTGAAGTAATTGTAAGGCCTTACACTGCCATTGCGCTTGTTTCATTTGACAAGAAATTATCTTTATCTCTGGTACTTTTGGTAAAATTGAAGAATAACATCAAACCAATGGTCTACATGGTCATAAATGTTTAATAAAAGCCCTGTTCATGCAGTTTCGTGAGCCTTTGCATCTTTCTGTCCACATTTTTGTACTGAATCTTCAGAAAAGAGCTGTAACCAATACCAAAAATATAATGAGTAGCATTCTCAAGTACTCATTGCTATACTGATTACATTGGCATTCTGGTAAAATACAGTATTTCTAATGTTTTCTGTATTTATTACACTTAGGAGAATTAGTTGTATTTTTGATAGACTAATACTAATTAATGTGCATCAAAAAAAACAACCAACCAAACAAACAAAAAACATCCTCCACAACACTTTCTTTGCTGCAGAGGAAGCTCGGGAAGTGATTTTGTGGCATAAAGTAAACTTATGATGCAGGGGATGTTTCCAGGTGCTTTAAAATTTCTTTTAGTTCTAGTGTAATCTAAATTGAGATCTACACAATTTTGAAAATGTCTCTAATTTATTTTTTTTTAATTTTTGATTTTTTAAATTTGTCTCTCTAAAGAGATGGGAGCAGTGAGATGGGGAAGCAGGGGAGAAAATATTTTTAAGAGAATGCATAAAACAGAGGTTAGATGAGGGATGAGTTACAAAGGAAGTATTAAGTTACAGTACAGGAAAAAAGGGCACATCTCAGTTTTTATATACACAAAGAAGTGGATATATAGTATTATTTGACATGCTGTCTAGCTGTATGGGTAGGATTTATCTCAGCTAGTCTGGCCGCCTAAAGCAATTCATCTATATTTAAGCTATTGGTTTGGTGGCTCCTGAAGTTGCAGGAGAGAATAAGGCACATCTGGGGAAATGATTCATCTGTCTTGTTCTAGACAAATATCCAGGGATGGTATGACTTGTCCTCCAGAGGTGTCTAACTTTTTGCAGTCATTAGAGCTAGACAGATAACTTAGCTTGTGCATATAGCTTTTAGACTCTTGAGTTAGGTGAGAAATTTCAGCTTCATTAAACTCACGTTTCAACCGCTTGTTTTCTCTGTAAAGCTAACTCTGCACATAAGGTGATTTGTAATCCCTCATTTTTATGGTTACCACAAGAGCTGTTGTCTGAGGTTTACACATATTCGCTTTTTCTCTTGTGCTTGTTACTGTTCAAGTAGTTGCCCTTGAAATTGTCAAATGTGCTAAAAGAATTACTTGTTTTAAAGTGATGTGTATAATCTGTTAGTGAATTTTGTTCAACATTGATATCATGTCATCATGTAAACACTTCGTATAATTAACAAAGGGAATATTAGGCCTCTGCTTTAATTTTAAAATAGCTGAAAAAGGCTATATTTGTTTCCCCCCCCCAGAAAACAGAAAATTGTTACAGAAAACTAAATTGAAGATACAAGCCTTCATTTCCTAATAACAAAAACAAATAACAACAGTAACAAAAAAACTCTGCTTAGTCTTTATCCTGACACATCAAAATACCATCTAAAACTATTCATTGCCTATGGCTTGCATAAGTGTTGGAACAATAAAGGAGGAAAAAGATCTTTCTATCATGTTCTCTGTAATGGATTAAGAATTTGATCACACTTTTTTGATAAGAAAGGTCACAATTACTCACAGTTGATAAGAAAGTCATTCTAAAGGTTACAGAACAGCAACTGACTTTCAGCAATGGCACAATAGTCTCTTTGGCCTTTAAATATTTTGTAATCTCGTGTTGCGTATTGACCTTTGCAGATTACCTTCTTTTTTTTTTGAAACCTCAAAAACAGATATCTTCTTTCTCTTATATAAAACTTTATTTCTCTTATATAAAACTTTAATAAATGGAAAACAACACAAATGTCTTACACACTTCTCTGTGACTCTATCCTGCTAGTCTTCAGGCAGCTGTCAGTTTATCGCCATGGGTTCACTGAAACCTTTCTGAGCAGGATCCTGTTGTACCTGGCCTGTCACCAGCATCTACATAGATTGAGACTCGTTAATCACTGCTGTCTGAACCCAGCCACCTAGTTATCCCCATCCCTGGACCATAACATCCCGGCTTGGATCCGAGGAATAGGCCAACCTGTTCCATTAGCTAATAAACTTTCCCTTTTTTCCTTCGTTCTAGCGTTTAATTTGTATAAGTCTTCTTGTGTGACCTCAGTCTTGATTTTTCATTAATACATTATAAAGGACTGAAATTCAAGTTACAAGTGACTTGCTGTCATTCATCCAGCCTTCAGATTACAAAGAGACTATGGTACGTGTGTGTATATCCTTTCTCTGCCTACATGCACAGCCTGCTGCAGAGACAGGATCTTCCCCCACTCCTCTACCAAACAGTTCATCAGTCCTGCTTTTCAGCATGGACCTTTGTCTCAGCACATACTGATTGTATTCCTGTCCAAGATCGGAGTGAAACCCATAAGAACACTTACTGTTTATGATTCTCACTGGTCTCTTAAAAGCAATTATTAAATGAACTAGTCTTTCTTTCTTTTGTGTCTGCAACTTGAAGTGGGAAAGCAGTTATTTGCATATTGATAGGGTGCAGCATTTAGTTGTAGAGACCTAACGGGTGTAAGTATAAATGCACATGGAAAAGAATGAATTACTGATGATCACAGCTATCTTTTAGTTGTATTTTTGTTTCAAAGTAAGACAATACTCATGACAAAAAGCGAAACTGGAAAGTAGTTCTGTATCTCTTGAAACATGGATAAAAAGATCAGCAGGTGTTTTTTGGGTTGGCAGTATTTTTTTTTAATTTCAGTCTAACATACTAACTTGGTTTTCTGAAACTTGAGAGGCTATCAGAATGGGAGAATTTATTAAATAGAGCACACTGTACTGAGATTTAGCTGCAGTGCGGTTGGAGTGAATATTGATTTCCTAATCCATTGTATATCATGCTCGTCTGTGTAAATAAGGAGAGCAGTACGTGAACAGTGTGAAGGATTCGTTCTGCTGGCACCACATATTGAGCTGTGGGGAGACAGTATGCATTCAAGATGTACTGAGAGTGAAATGAGGAAAAGAAGCAACACATGCTGGGGAGGTGTGGTGGAGCCCTGAATGTCTGGTTGAATAGTGGAAATGCACTCCCACCTCCGAGGGGAGCAAGGTCTCCTGTGGTAGTGATTGCTTTGATACTGTGATCATCCATACTGGCATAAGCTAGAAGGAAGAAGCTAGATGAGTTTGACAGGTGACGTTAAGGACATTAGCTCAGAATAAGGCCCTTGTTAGGTAAAATCAGAGTTGGTAAGAGCTGTATCATTTTCATATGAGAGTATAGGCCCAAAGTTTATTAGAGGTCCTATGGGAGCAGCTGCCTCTTTCCCATGCTTTACAGTGAGCCCTTTGTTGGAGAGAAAAAAGGTGGCAGATGAGAAGGAAAAAAAAAAAAAAAAAAAAAAAAAAAAAAAAAAAAAAAAAAGCTTGCTATGCAAGCACCTATGCCTTCTGCACAGAACTGACTTTCCTCTTATGTTAGATCTGTTAGCCCCTTTCTCCTAGAGGCTAAATGTCTCATGTCCTCTACTTGTATTTTTCTTTACCAACTCTGTTTTTTAGGGGAGGACTTTGTCAGGAGTATTGAAAGCTCTTACAATTATGTCCAGTGTTTAATACAGAAATGTTCCTGATAGATGTATTGCAGCTTTTAGATGAGTAGACTTTACTTCCGTGGCAAAGTCAAATAGCTTCCCTTGCCGCAGAGCCTTAAGTTTGATTTAAATAATAGTGCAATCTTCTGCATGTTTGCATGTAGCAGCACAAGATAAACGTTTAACATATTCTGGCTTTATTTGCTAGGATTGACTGCAAAGATCTGTAAGCTATACAGATCTACATTATGGATGCTACTTATGTTTAAAACTGTGCCTTTCAGCTCAGGAGGTTGAAGGCCTTTACAAGTAATAATTAAACCTCAAAACAGTCCCATGAGATGGCATTATCCTCAGTTGTAGAGATGATAAAACACAAAGGCGAAATGTGTTGTTCAAAGGCAGCCAGCCATTGTCAGGAGTTATCTGATCCTTTTTTACAGGGAGATGTTCTAATCCACTTCGTGCTTCTAGTGCTTTGAAATTTGCTGATACTTGCTCTGTAAGACAACTTTTTCATCTCATTTGATCTTGCTGTATTAGATGATCCTTGGGGAAAAACAGGGTATTCTGCTGTCTGCTAGAACCGTAAGTCTCCGAAAGTGAGCAGGCGATAAATTTTGTGCCTTTAGTACCTTCCAGGCTAACTCAAGATGTGAGTGTACACTTTTCATAAAACAAGGTTTTAAACTATCAATTTGCTTGTAGATATTAAGAGAAAAAAATTAGAGTGCAGTGTTTTCCATGGCAAGTATGGAAAGCCTCTGATGTGAATAAGTATTACTGATATTGATGTAAAGATAGCATTGATAGGGGAAGAAGGGAAGGAAGTATATGGGACAGTTCAAGAGCTGTACACCTAAGCGTCATTTTAAGAAATTTTGCATACATAGAACTACTTCATGTGGTTATAAAAAGAATTTCTCCTGTTTGAGGTTGAATGATGTTAGAGGCTTTGATATCTGTTTTAGCATGTGGTATCATACAGCAGCTGAGGCTTTTTGGTTTGTGAGATTTTGCCAAGTGAAGAGGGAGCACATGTTCCCGTAGGAATTTCAACACTGGTGTGCGTTTCCTCTGGAGGTGATGGAATGTTATGTTGTGTCCGGAAAAAAAATCTGGAATGTTGCCCTCATTGAATTTCTTTCTGAACATCTTTGAGTCATGGACTGCAAGACACAGTGAATGAAATCTGCTTTCTGTCTACAGATCTTGTGGGAAGGAAGAAGATCGAGAGTAACAAAGTACTATGTAGTAAACTAATTGAAAAAAAAAAAAAAAATCCTTATTTGGCTTACTGCTAGTCTCAGAAGCTTTCCTGAAAATGTCATCTCTGAAGCAGTCTGTGATTTACAGTATGTTTCCAGTACAAAACTCTTCTGACACACCAGAATTTTCTGATAGCTTTTAGATTAGTGCCTCTATGAAACCTAAGTAATGTCACTCTTGAAAATACCTTCGAGTGTGATAAGCAAATAGGGGTCACCCGTGTTTTGATTTCATTTGGAAATAAATGAAATAAAATAAATTTTGGGTGTTTCCTTTAGCATTTGACTTGAGTGATTGTTACAAAATAGCCGGAGAACTACTGAAGTCAGTATGTTCTGTTTTAGTGTCAGTAACTTTTACGCAAGTCAGTTTTAGGAGGGTATCAATAAGGTGGACTGGGAAAAAGCTTTGTTGACAGATTTGAAAAAAGCTTTCATATGGCTACATGCAGTGCTTGCAATACCAAGCAAATGCAAGGTGCAGAGTTCTCACTCAGAAGTGTGGAACTATAACTAATCACAGATTGCTTTCTCTTGAGGAAAAAAGAGTTTGTGATAGTGCCAGTGTGATGACAACAGCCCTGAAACTGAATCATTGATGAGAATGGAGTCAGGCAAAAATAAGTGTAATCAAATGTATGTTTTCTCCATAAAAAATCCCAGGTTTGATTGAAAATTGTATATTAGCCCTGATAATAATCTGGGTAAAAAGTAAGAGAAGAATGAGTGAGGAAGAAACAACTCAAAGAGGAAGTTAATTTAGTTCAGACTTCATGCTGGCTTTGATTATTTTATTACCATTTCAAGGTGGTATTGCCAATATTGCCATTTGGGGGAGTGAAGAAGAGAAAAGGCAAGGGGCAAAGAGAGTATATCAGAGAAGTGTGTGTGATGATGGTGATGGGATGATCTGGATAGATAATGATAGCAAGGACTTCTCTGAAAGGTGCAAAGCTATGAGCAGCAGTGTAACTCAAACTGCTTGCTCTCCTGTGTCAAATGAAGGCAGAGAAAGTTTGGCAGGTCATTTCCCATGTTGGTGGAAGTGTAAGAAAAAGGGGTCAAATTCACACTTTCTTCAGCAGCGTTGGTTCCTTTCTGCTTATTGTACTGATTCTTTCCTCATCAGGTAAATCTCTTCTTACATGAGTCATGATGAAAAGCTGGGAACAGGAAGAGTTCTGCCATCTGGGCCCTTTGCTCTGGAATCACCTTGTTTGCTCACTTGCACACTTCAATGCTCCAGTGAATTATCTGCCTTTGTTTTTAGGTCACAGCCTGCTTTCCAGAGAAGGTAGAAAAAGGTGTTTCCTGTTACAGACCAGAAGTTAATGGGGGTGGGGAATGGAGAACCTCTCCTGCTGGTGATTTGAAGAACGAAGTCAGAAATTTTCTTAGTGACGAAGTATTCT
>CM021767.1:567287-645145 GCA_011076525.1 Nettapus auritus
TTAACTACAAGATTTATTCTATCCTAAAGTGAGTTCATACTATATCACTGGCTGCTTGGGGATCCTAGTGTTCCTGATGGCTTGTCACCTAACCTTCCTCATTTTAGAAGCAGGATGTTGTATCCTTCCCCTGACCTCAAAGGTAGGTGCTCCCTCCTTTACCGTGACCTGGTTTATGTTGAGGGAGTCTTGGCTGTAAAAAGTGAGTACGTCCGCTGGAAACAGTGGTGGTTGGAGACAAGCTCTATTTTTTTTGATGCTTATTTATAACTTTACAAGAGTTCTCATCCGTAGTTTGCTTTGGAACTGCTACTCTTGACAGCAGCAGTTTCTGTTTTGCATCGGACTTACCAAATCAGTCATGACTTCCCTACTTTCTCTGTCACCTCCCCACCATGGTTCCATAGCCACATGTTCTTTATTTTACCTCCTACTAGGAAATCCTTCTGCCCCAACTTAAGGTATGCCCTTTCCTCTGTACTCTCTACCTCCTTCACCTTTCTGCTACGCACCTACCCATGTGCAGCCTAGGTGTTCACATCTGTGATGTCAGTTTCTTCCACTCCAGTGTTTCACAGACACACACCCCTAACCTGAGAGCATGGTTCCTCAGGAAGAGGAAAATTGTTGAAATTTGTTTCAGATTATTGACACAAGGACTACTCCAAAGCTGCTAAAGAATATCCCAAGACTCAAGTGATTCCCCACACAAAGAAACTTACCAGTCTAGGACTCTCTGGCTCTTGCTTTACTGCCTGGTAAATACCTGTTACTTAAATTAATCATTATTTGGTGGTGGTATATGATGATTTAAAACCAAGCTTTATCCTTCTTGCATTCCTGTTGAGATAATTTGCCATCAGAATCATTAGCTAATTCTTACATGATTCTGGGCTTAGAAGGCATTTGAATTGTCAGAAGCTCTTAAACAACTATTCCCTCATAAATAATTAGTGTTATTTTGAGAAGAGATCAGTTCCTGGTTAAACAAGTCCCAGACTTTCAGAAACATTCAGTGTCTAATGGCTCTCAGTAAGGACAATCAAATTATTGGGTGACATTGCAATCATTCTAAAAATTAAGTGGTGTAGTCACCAGAATCCCACAATAATTATTTCATTCTCAAGCTATTAACAAGCAGTGCTGGGAAATGAAGCCAGCCTCCCTGGTTTTGTTATACAAAAACCTTTTGGAAATGGTATATGTAGAACTCTTTTTTAGCTTAAGTTTTAATTGCATATATTTTTAAACTCTGTAGCTGTTTTTCTTTCAAAAGCCAATGATTTCTTTTTTTTTTTTTTTAACTTCATTGCTAAAATATTTTGTTATTAAACAAAAGGAGTAGTTGGCTGATTAATTAATGAACATTTTTAAACATCTGAAGAAATATTTTTCCCTGACAAATGTATGTATGCATTAGATATTAAGTAGAAAGAACAGACATAATGCCTTATTTTACTACATGTTCAAAACGTTAGTTTCTATTTTTTTTTTTTTTAAATATTATTACACTATAGCTTAGGTTTACGATGTTTCTTGTGTAATGAATATATTAGAAATTGTGGTAATTTGCATATGCCAGGAGTAAACCTGAGTACAGACAACCAACTGCATTTTTTCTACCTACTGTTGACAACCCTTTGTCTGCTAAGTTTTGTCCACAAATCCCAATGTACAGTTTAGATTAGTTAAGAAGATCTGAGGAAAAACCTTGTCATTGTGATGATTATGACTCGAGAAACCATGGAGTGCTTGAAATAAAAACAACAAACAGCTCTTCACTTCTCACATCCTGATTTAGCAGTCGGTTCTTTCTGTTTTCCCCTGTGCTCTTTCATGGTTAGAAAGCAGAAGGAAAGGTTCCTCAGAAGGCATTGCTTTATGGCTGCAACTGACACCCTGTTAGGTAAAAATGCGCTTCACAGAGGAAATTCAGTGGGAAATTCTGCTGCTTTTCCTGGCGCTCTTCGGAATTAATTGTGATTTCAGCCCTTGCTAAAATCAGTGGCAAAAAACTTTTATTGTTTGCTGCCCATGCTTTTTTTTTTTTTTTTTTTTTTTTTTTTGTGGTTTTGTTTTGTTTTGTTTTGTTTTTTGTTTTTTTTCTTTTTTTTTCTTTTTTTTCTTTTTTTTCTTTTTCTGGCAGTGCTGGATACACCCAGTTTCAACTTCCAAGGTTGTGTTTTTCTAAAAGCTCCTATTGGCTGTGTTTGCATTTAAAAACTGTGTGCTGTTTTGTTTGACAGCTCTTTGGTCTTTGTGCATCTCAGCTGTACAGTTGGAATGGAAAAAGATGGTTCCAAATATAAAAGTTTCAAATTATTGAGTAGTGTGAAGCAGCAGATTTTTTATTTATTTATTTATATATATATATATTTTTTTGTAATATGAATGAAAGCATATCTTATATTTTCAAGGAGGGATTAAGTAAGAAGCTTTAATTGGGACAAAATAGAAAAGGATTTGGAATAATTTGCAGTGGTCGATTCCTTATTCAAAAATGAACCTTTTCCCTGCCTGGTGAATGAGTAATATCTTGCATACACTAGCTTGACTACTCCTAATGTGCTGTGTTTTAGGTGAGGTTTAAATCCGATTGAAAGTGTAGTGACAGTGTGAACTTGATTTCTGGCTTTCCCTCGCCTTACTCCCCCAAGCTGAGCCATCAGTCGGATTCCATGGTAAATGTCAACTTTTCAGGAGAGCAATATGCTCTCATCTCAGGTTTGCTTCCACAAGATCCTGATCTTCTGAAAATCTATTGGCGAGCACAAAGGTTATATGCTGTATGTGCTGATCACTCCTGAAAAGTGTTTTTTTTTTTTTTTTTTTTTTTTTTTTTTCTGAGTAGTTCTGATTCTGTATGGGTACAAGGGCATGTATGCGTCAAACATATCGGTAAAAGTTTGTGTAGGAAGCTGATTAATGTTTTAGCTTACAACTAGAAGAATTGATCATCTTTCTCCTTATCACTCACATTTTTTTAGAGCTTTTCTTTTATAACTGTCATCTCATTATTTCACCTCATGTTTGTATTACAGCTATCATAAATCCTGCCAAATAGAATTACTCACTTGATTTTAAACAAATGAAAGCAGATTTTTTTTTTTTTTTTTTTTTTTTAGCATGGTTTGTTGAAGCCGATGATTGGCAACAAAAAATTAAAGTTCTGACCTTAAGTTAGACCAAGTTGGCAGACAGTATGCTCCACTGCAGAACTGAAAGCTGCAGTAGAGATAAATATCCATGGAAAATGCAAATTGATTGTTTGCTACTCTTCCATTACAACAGCAAAGTTTTAATTGGCTTCAGATGAGATTTTATCCATTTGTTGTTTTATAGTAGTGGTTCAAGTAACCAGGGCTTAAAATGAGATTTAAAATGAGATTTTAAACCTTTGATGCTATAAGATTTTACAGCCTTCCAGGCACAACATTTAATTATACCAAGCAAGGTTTGCTGTAGCTTTAACGAACAGTTGTACCTGCATAGACAAGTTCAGATTAAAGAGGAGAAATTTATGCAACTGCCTCAAACTGGAAATGAACTTTCCTTGGAATAGACTGGCTCTGGCTCAATCTGTGACTGAAAATCAAAGAGGAGATACGATATTTACGTGAGGGACAGAAGTAAGTGGTGTGGCAAGATGTGACTGGAGATGCCGGTATTGGAGAGAACAGCTCTGCTAACACTGATGTCTGCTGAGTGCCATTTAGGACCAGAGCCTTCTTGTGACCTTTGTCAAATCACGTAATCTGTCTGCACCTTGTCTTTACTTCTGTGCAAAGAGAATACTCTTTCTTCACAGTGGTGTTCTGAGACCTAATTAAGATTTTCCAAGCACTTCCAGAACCTCAGATGAAAGACATGCACAGAAAGCGTTATCATTAACAGGAGCTTATCAGCTGAACTTTACAGAATTAATAGATACTTATAAATATGAAGCCAAATGCATTTTGGAAGCTTTTCACGACATTTCATCTCTAAAAAGCATCACTGTAAATATATTTTCAAGGTTAGTAAAAATAAATGTTTGGTTTATTTCTTGTACTGGGGTATTCTTCGTGTATGTATCAACTCGCATGCCTTATTGTGTTAGGGATCTAGAGGTTTGGGAGTTGAGTGCATTGCTCTAGGCTATACCCACATAAGGGAAAAATTGATTAGGCTATGTCTGCAGATACTTTCCCTTTTCTCTTATAAACATGTGACTGTTTTGAAGGTTTTATGTTTTCCAAAGAAAAAAATACAGTTAAAAATTGACTGCCTTTGTGTACATTTTTGTTCTTGATATTTGGCCTACTTGAGTATTGCTAGTTAGAGGACAGAGAGGTAGATAAACTGCATATAACTTCTAGGGCCATATTGCTTACTCCATTTATATGGCAAGTGTGGGAGTGACTGGACCTCAATCAGTTGGAAGGGCTACATGGCCCATATTGGAAGAAAATCGTGGCTGGCTTGCATTGTGCAAAGAGCTATTGTCAGTATGTGGTAATTTTTTTAAAAATAAAACCAATCAAACAAAAAACCGACAACCAAAAAACAACAACAAAAAGAACCCAAACCCCCACAACAGATCAGAGGAATGCAAAACAAAAATGAACATTTGTTTAGGTGAGGGGGAGCTCGTCGTTATACATGCTCTTACTTTTAAGTAACGTCACAATGCAAGCTCCTGCTCCAGACAAGCATAGTTTTTTAGACTGGGGTCAATAGTTGATGACTCTGATGATAATTATTTATTTACTTTATGGAATTTAAGCCATAAAAATCCTCTTTACGAAATGGATCTGATCTGCAAGTATATTCAGAGAATGTGTAATAAAAATGCAATTAACAATGAGTGGTCTGCTGGTTTTTATTTTTTAATTATTTCTGTAATAATTTGGGGCTGTTTTGGATGTGACCATAAAATCTGTCACCAGGCATTCTTTCACAGTATTTTGCAGTCTGGTAGGAAATTTCCTACCAGATTCTGTCAAACAGAATCAATGTTATTGGTCTTTTTGCATTGCTTTTAATCATAACTGGAAAATAGTAGATAGATAGGGCACTGAAACCATTTAGCATAATGCCTTATAATGCATTTATTGTCCTCTTCAGCTGTAGTGCAGTTGTTCCTTAGCTCTCTCATAACATCTTATTTTCATTTGCAATACTGCACAAGGGAATTCTCTTATCATTTCCTAGTCGATTGTTTTGAACAAATTGATTATTTGGCTTCTAAATTTGTCTGTTTTGTGCCTTTTTGGGGGGGGGGGGAAGGGGGGTGTCAGCAAAATGAGAGATAACTGCAGAGACAACACCAGATAATTTGTTTTCTACGTTAGGTGGCATTCTGAACTAACAGTCAGTGATGATCTAGTGTTGTCTGATGATGATGTTATTGTGATAATGCAGACACAGGTATTTATTTGCATTATGCTGTAATTGTACGATTGCCCAGGAGGCCCAATCATTATCATAGAACACTTTGAATCTGATAGTTCTGTCCTGAATTTAGCACTTTGCTTGCAGTCTTGAGATGCTGCTTAGTTTTTAGTGCAAGAACTGTGTCTCGTTCAAGTTCTGATGGCTTTTTAAAAAATCAATAGAAGGAGATAAGTTAAAGGAAAATGGCTAATGTGATAGAACCGTGTTCTGTGCTAACAGATCCTTTTGCAGGTTTGCAGAGAGGCTAGTAGCATGGGGATGGCAAATACTATGGATAATGATTACCTTCTGTTTCTGAGGGTCAGCCTTAGCCAAAGCAGTGACAGGCACTGGATCAACCGGTAGAGTGTGTGTGGGGGGTAGAGTTACCTGACTGGGGAGACAGAGATGAATTAATTTTCCATCTTTTGCTTTTTCCTTTTTCTCTGTGTTCTGTAGAAGTCATTCTGGCATGATGTTGTTGTGCCCTGTACCGCAGGGTGAGGCAATTCAGATCTCAGGAGAAGGAATTTGTTACTCACATGGAGGAAGACATAGAATAGCACTGTCAGAGTGATTCCAGTTAAGTTTTTGCTGTGTTTATGCTACCTCTGTCCTGCAGCTGGCTGTGTGAGCACAGCATCAGGAGTCACATTTGAAGCATCATCCATCTGCCTTGCTTGGTTGGGTACCAGTAGGATGCAATGGTGCTAACAGAAATGTCGGCACCACTGGAGAAGCGGGCATGCCTGGGTACCAGCGCTGAGAGGCAGCCCCCTGCAGCATTGCACTGACCTGCCTCACTGGTGCTGGCAGGATGAAGAGTGGCTGAGCACCTCGGTGCGTGCAGCAACACTGCCTCCAGCAGCAGTGTTAGCTGTGCCCACTGTTAAAGGTTGGCAGCTGTAATACAGACATGTTTTCAGGCTCATTCTTGTGCCATTTGTTTTTCACAGATAAGTTGTATCAAGGGATGGTTAGATGGAGAATAGCATTGGGGTTTTAAAAGAAAAAAAGTCCTTTTTATGCTTTACTTTTTTAAGAATAAGTGTGTGTATATACAGAAAAAAAAATGTATTCTTAATGGTTCTATACAGTTGCTTTGTGCAATTCAGATTTGTTTGGATAAGAAAAAAAAAATCAGATTTGGTTTCTGGTAGGTTTTGGTTGATATAATTCGTCCCACCTGAATTCATGTAGTATTGATTACAACATTACTAGTTAATATTGTAATGTTTTTATTTATTTTAATTCCTCTTGTATGTAAAGGAGTACAAACCCAAGGGAGAAAACACTCATCTAAGTAAAATTTGACTTATCTGTCCTATGAGAGAAATTGTACTGTGTATTTTAATGATGCAAAACTGGTAAAGTTAAGATAAATCCATCTTCCATTGTAGACTAAGCCTAACTCAGGGGAGGGTACTATGCTGCATGATAAAAACAGCAAGGGCATATTTAACTGCTTATATATTTTAAATTTTACTTTTTTCTAAAATGTTGCTTCTTCTCAGACCAGTTATGCCTTTTTCAGAATAGCTGAGGTATTATAAACGTTACAAGTCTGTCTCAAACATTTCTTGGCTGATAAAGTTTCAGTTTGCTGGCAAAGAAGAAAACACCTAATAAAATACAGACTGTTTCTGTCTTGACAGTGGTTAATGTTATTTTTAATGTGTCCTTTATACATCCAATCAGTTAAGGCCTGTAAGCACATCCTTGCATGAGCAGTTCCTCTGTGTCGTTATACACTTGGCCACTTTCCTTGTTACTTGTATTTTTATCGTGTATTGGTTGATTTATTTTTAACTCAAGAACATTTATAGGAGTGGTAGAGAGTGAAATTATCTTTTGTTCACTTAATAACAAGACAAGTGTAAGATACTGAAAAATGCTACTAGAAAATCATTGAAATGGGCCAATAGCCTGACAGATTGAAGCTGTAATGAAGAGACTGATGTTGTTTTGTTCGAAATACATCAGATTTTATATCAATTATATCTTCCCGTATTAGCTGCCCTTCTAATTAAAGGAGAAGTATTGAATTGCAGTATCACTGACATGAAACTCAAGAGTGTTTTGTGGACAGGTGGAAGACAGTGCACAGGGAAATGGGTGATGTGAAAGGAATGGCACAGAGCTGCTAGTGGGGAATGGCATTGCATTGCAAATTGATGAAAAGTGAAGGTTCATTGACTTAGAGGCTGCCTGGATACATTACTGTTAAATTATGGTGAGCATAGCTGGGGCACGCATAAGATTTCTTCCTTTTTAAAAATTAAATGAAATAAAATATGTAGCGATTGAGTTAGATGAATCAATTGTAAACCATTTGTTCATTCAGTTTTGTTTTTATAGAACTGCAATATGATGGGTACCCATAACACAAATAAAGGCAAACCTGGTCTAATACACAACAGTTTATATATAATAAGAACCATTTTAATTCTAACTTGCAACTGGAAGATATCTGATAACAGCTCTTTTGTTTTGTTTTGTTGTGTTTATTAAAGTTGTACATAACCTATTGTGACTTTTTGGCAGAGGTGTTGTTAGTTTTCTTTGCCATGGAAGTACCTATTACAGTATAGAAAAGTTAGCAATTTAAAATGTCAAAAGAATTATGAGAGTTTTTTCTGTAAATTCTTCCCTACTGAAAAAAAATAAAAAAAAATAATTAAAAAAATCAACAAAACTTTGAGACTGTTGAAAATCCTGCAAAACATAATGAAATATATTTATTTTTTACTTAACCTATGGAATTACATGAGTAATAGAGTCCTCATAAAATAAGCATAATTCAAGCAACTCTTTCAAAACAAGCCAAATCAAATACCAATAGAAATGTTGTGAAACATTGCAAGAACCTTTACATAAACTTTGAAAATGGAAACTTTACATATGAATTATGAAGCCATATTTGCAGCTCTATCTGGTAAAGTGTCAGTCCCTCCCCCTCCTTCAAAATTGACTGGTCATCTGCCTAGCTACAAAATTCAGAATATAATTCTGTATGGAGAGGAACAGGTACTCTAATTATCGTCACAGAATCGTCACAGAATTGTCTAGGTTGGAAGAGACCTCCAAGATCACCGAGTCCAACCTCTGACCTAACACTAACAAGTCCTCCACTAAACCATATCCCTAAGCTCTGCATCTAAACGTCTTTTAAAGACCTCCAGGGATGGTGACTCCACCACTTCCCTGGGCAGCCTATTCCAGTGACTAACAACCCTTTTGGTAAAGAAGTTTCTCCTAATATCCAACCTAAGCCTCCCCTGATGCATCTTTAGCCCACTCCCCCTTGTCCTGTCACCAGGCACGTGGGAGAACAGACCAACCCCCACCTTGCTACAGCCTCCTTTAAGGGACCTGTAGATTGCGATAAGGTCGCCCCTGAGCCTCCTTTTCTCCAGGCTGAACAGTCCCAGCCCCCTCAGCCGCTCCTTGTAAGACTTGTTCTCCAGACCCTTCACCAGCTTCGTAGCCCTTCTCTGGACTCGCTCAAGCACCTCCATGTCCTTCTTGTAGTGAGCCAAGTACAGGGGGACAATCACTTTCCTAGTCCTGCTGGCCACACTGCTTCTTATACAAGCCAGGATGCTGAGATGCAAGAACCAAAAGCTGTCTAATGACTTCCTGGTTTATCTTATTTCCAAAATTTGTCTGCTATAAAAACTCAAGCTCCTTTCTTCCCCCATTTGTTACAAGAGAAACTCTTCATTTAAGAAGAAAAAAAAAAAAGTAAAAAAAAAAAAAAAAATGTTTTTCCATGCAAGGCCAGGAACATATCTAAGCATAAAATTTCACCAGTATTGTAGCAGACTGGTTTCAATTTATTAAAATCACTGATTTGATAAAGTCTAGAAATAGGAGAAACAGGAAACTATATAAAGAATAGAAAAATGGATACCTTAAATATGGAAATTTTTGGCCCAAAGTATGTGATCTTTAATAAATTGACACGTGAAGAGGCAGTCAGCGTGACTCGTCCGGCTAACTACATTGTTGCTCAGATCAAAGATGACTTTAAATTGTTTTCAAATAAAAGGGAATAACCCACAGAACTAGAATACGTTTTGTAAAAAATACAAGGTGTTTGTTGATGTAAGGAAACAGGACATGACAACTACTGTACATCAAAAAGATACAACTACATTTTTCATCAAGCAGTGTCCCTGATCAAATGCCAGACCACAAAAATACCAGAAGAGTTTCAATTGGCCTGCAAGGACACTGTCCATACCTCACCCCTGGAAGCGTTTAATACCAGGTTGGATGGGGCTTTGAGCAACCTGGTCTGGTGGGAGGTGTCCTTGCCCATGGCAGGGGGGTTGGAATTAGATTGGCTTTAAGGTCTCTTCCAACCCAACTCACTGTGTGATTCATTCTATCCTATATGCAGAACCAGGCCTGAACTTCACAGCAACACTCAAGCATACCCTCCCAGACATCCAGGGCTTCCTTGCCTGGGAATTTTGGCTGACTCGCTGCAGGCTTCAAAACAACAGCACCAGACAGCTTAGATCACCCAGGTGTTTGGGTTCAGCTGCAAATTTAAGCCTAGAGCTATCACCAGAGGTACAGATGTAGCCTATTTGAATTTACAGATTACATCCCATAGTCTTCATTACAACACAGACAAAAGTGGTGACTTACAATGGAGATTGCCTAGGTAGGTAACTCTCTGCCACATATAATTGGCAACAGATGGGTCCCAAATATCTCCAGGGGAAAAATGGATCCTAGTCCAGGAGCTGGCAGGGCTCATTGAGAGGGCTTTAAACTAGGTAAGAAGGGGGACAGGGGTGAAATAAAGCTTGTTGGAGGTGTACCGGGGGAACAATGGCAAAGCTGGGGGAGAAGGCAATGGCCCAACTGAAGTGCATCTACACTAATGCATGTAGCATGAATAACAAACAAGAGGAACTGGAAGCCATTGTGCAGCATGCAGGCTATGACTTGGTTGCCATCAAGGAAATGTAGTGGGACCACTCTCATGACTGGAGTGCTGCAATGAATGGCTATAGGCTCTTCAGAAGAGACGGGCAGCACGGAAGGGGTCGTGGTGTGGCCCCCTACATTAGAGGGTGTTTTGATGTTGTGGAACTTGAGGCTGGGAATGATAAGGCTGAGTCCCTATGGGTTAGGATCAGCAGGAAGGCCAACAAGGCAGGCATCCTGATGGGGGTCTGTTATAGACCCCCAAACCAGGATGAGGAGACAGATGAGGAGTTCTACAGGCAGCTGGCAGAAGTTGTGAAATCGTCAACCCTTGTTCTCGTGGGGGACTTCAACTTCCCAGACATATCATGGAAGCACAACACAGCCCAGAGAAAGCAGTCTAGGAAGTTTCTGGAGAGCATGGAAGATAGCTTCCTGATGCAGCTGGTTAGTGAGCCTACTGGGGAGGTGCCCTGCTAGACCTTCTGTTCACTAATAGAGAAGGACTGGTGGGAGATGCGGTGGTCGGGAGCTGTCTTGGGCAGAGTGACCACGAAATGGTAGAGTTCTCTATATTTGGTGAAGTCAGGAAGGGGACCAGTAAGACCGCTGTCTTGGACTTCCGGAGGGCTGACTTTGTGCTGCTGAGGACACTGGTTGGCAGAGGAGCCAACCAGCCACCTTGGGAGGTGGTTCTGAAGGGCAGAGGAGCCCAGGAAGGCTGGACACTTTTCAAGAAAGAAATCTTAATGGCTCAGGAGTGGTCTGTCCCCATGTGCCCAAAGACAAGCTGGTGCGGAAGACCGGCCTGGCCGAACAGGGAGTTGTGGCTTGAGCTTAGGAGGAAAAAAAAGAGGGTTTATAATCTTTGGAAAAGAGGGCGGGCCACTCAGGAGGACTATAAGGATGTGAGGCTGTGCAGGGACAAAATTAGAAAGGCCAAAGCTCATCTGGAGCTCAGTCTGGCTACTACCATTAAAGATAACAAAATATGTTTTTATAAATACATCAACACAAAAAGGAGGACTAAGGAGAATCTCCATCCTTTACTGGATGCGGGGGAAACTTAGTTACAAGAGATGAGGAAAAGGTGGAGGTGCTTAATGCCTTCTTTTCCTCAGTCTCTAGTGGCAAGACCAGTTGTTCTCTGGATATCTAGTACCCTGAGCTGGTGGAAGGGAATGGGGAACAGAATGTGGCCCTCACAATCCACAAGGAAATGCTACTGCATTTGGATGTACGCAAGTCAATGGGGCCAGATGGGATTCACCCGAGGGTAGTGAGAGAACTAGCAGAAGAGCTGGCCAAGCTGCTTTCCATCATTTATCAGCAGTCCTGGCTCTCAGGGGAGGTCCCAGTTGACTGGCGGCTAGCAAACGTGACGCCCATCTACAAGAAGGGCCGGAGGGTAGACCCGGGGAACTACAGGCCTGTTAGTTTGACATCAGTGCCTGGGAAGCTCATGGAACAGATTATCGTGGGCGTCATCATGTGGCACTTACAGGGCAACCAGGCAATCAGACCCAGTCAGCATGGGTTTATGAAAGGCAGGTCCTGCTTGATGAACCTGATCTCCTTCTATGACAAAGTGATATGCTTAGTGGATGAGGGAAAGGCTGTGGATGTGGTCTACCTTGATATCAGTAAGGCTTTTGACACCGTTCCCCACAATATTCTTCTCAAGAAACTGGCTGCTAATGGCTTAGCAGGATGTATACTTCATTGGCCAGGTCCAAAGAGTTGTGGTGAATGGAGTCAAATTCAGTTCAAGGCCGGTCACTGGTGGCATCCGCCAGGGCTCAGTACTGGGGCCAGTCCTCTAACATCTTCATCGATGATCTGGACGAGGGGATCGAGTGCACCCTCAGTAAGTTTGCAGATGACACCAAGTTAGGTGCATGTGTTGATCTGCTCGAGGGTAGGAACGCTATGCAGGAGGATCTGGATATGCTGGACTGATGGGCTGAGGCCAACTGTATGAAGTTCAACAAGGCCAAGTGCCGGGTTCTGCACCTGGGGCACAACAACCCCAAACAGAGCTACAGGCTGGGAGACAAGTGGTTGGAAAGCTGACTGGCAGAGAAGGACCTGGGAGTTTTGGTTGACAGTCGTCTGAATATGAGCCAGCAGTGTGCTCAGGTGGCCAAGAAGGCCAACAGCATCCTAGCTTGTATAAGAAGCAGTGTGGCCAGCAGGACTAGGAAAGTGACTGTGCCCCTGTACTCGGCTCTGGTGAGGCTGCACCTTGAGTACTGTGTTCAGTTTTGGGCCTCTCACTACAAGAAGGACATGGAGGTGCTCGAGCAAGTCCAGAGAAGGGCAACAAAGCTGGTGAGGGGCCTGGAGAACAAGTCTTACGAGGAGCGGCTGAGGGGGCTGGGACTGTTCAGCCTGGAGAAAAGGAGGCTAAGGGGCGACCAGGGCTGCCCAGGGAAGTGGTTAGGTTACCATCCCTGGAGGTCTTTAAAAGACGTTTAGATGCAGAGCTTAGGAATATGGTTTAGTGGAGGACTTGTTCTGTGACGATTCTGTGATTTTAACAGTCAGACTGTATTTCATATAACAGTTTACATTACAGGTAATGTTAAATAGCATATGGTAACGTTCTTTGGATGAAATCCTAGCTCTAATTAAGTAAGTGACAGAATTCACATTGACTTTGAAATCATGCTCATTGTCTGATTCATGACCATTAAAAAAAAAAATCTTTAGAAGAAATAGTAGCAAGCCAAAGCCAGGAATGCAGGTAATGTGCCCAAAGAAGAAAAGCATTTTTCTGTGTGAAAGAATGAGATACTTGGTTGACTTTAAAAAGAAACCTGATGCAGTTTCATTTGTGATCTTCTTAAAGCACAGAACAACTGTATCGTAAATTATTTCATGCATTTTCTTTAAGCACATTCCATACAGCTTTGTAAGGACCAAATGCTGTCTAGATGAAATCATTTGCATTCCACCTTCCTGCACTGAAGCAAACTAGACTATATGTGGGAGTAAAGTGATAAGATCACAGTCTTTCTGTTCACTAATGATCATGGGGAATTCTAAGAATGCCCAAAGAAAAGCATCTATCTTTTGGACAGAGTGTATTTGTAGCTTTTAGGAGATTTAAGTTATAGGGAAAAAATAGTGGCTATGTAGGTTATTGTTTATATGTTACAAGTAAAGTAGAAAACAGAAAAGTTACTGTCAAGCTGTTCTAAGTTCAAGTGAAGGATCTGAATTATCAAAATTTTGTATCATCAACTTTGCTTTGAAAATTATCTAAGTATTTGGACAAATATTTTATATAGAAACAAATATGAAAACATTTACATTTTTCTGTTATTGCATTTGTACCTAAGGTTATTTCCTCTTTTTGTCTTTGAATCACTCATTTTTGCTTATGGTTTGCTATTCTGGAACTTTAGGAAAAAAACAAAGGGGGGGGGGAATCTTATTCCATACAAAGGCTCCCTGGAATGCTCCTCAGTTTCTAGAACTTGCTTTTGTTCAGTTTTCCCACAGAATAGAAAGTCTGATGATTTTGTTCTTCTTTTTGTAAATAATAATTTTTAGGTCTTTTTTATTTTTTCATGACTTGCCTCATGAAAGCGATGTCAGTCATAGGCTTAAATGTACGCATTTCTATCAAGGCCTTTCTCTGTTAAAATGTGACTTCTCTGCAACTTCCATATAGTCTTTCTAGAATTAAATAATTGCATAACGTTTGATGCTGGCAATACAGAATACATATTCAGAATACTTCAATACAGAATACTTTGGACCAATCTTTTTTTTATAAGATAACGGTTGAAGTACCTGGCTTTTCAGACTTTTGTGATACTGGATAATCTTACACGGCACTGCATTGATGTCCTTACGATACTTGCTTATATAGAGATTTTCATGGGAAATGATAGCGTACAGCATCATAGAATGATTGAATATCCTGAACTGGGAGGGATGCACAAGGATCATGGAGACCAACTCCTGGCTCCACACAGGACCACCCAAAAACCAGACCCTATGTCTGAGAGCATTGTCCAAATGCTTGTTAAAGTCTGGCATCTCAGTGCCATGCCCACTGCCCTGGGGAACCTGTCCCAGTGCCTGACCACCCTCTGAATGCAGAACCTTTTCCTAACACCCAGCCTGACCCTTCCCTGTCCCAGCTCCATGCCATTCCCTCAGGTTCTGTCGCTGTCCCCAGAGAGCAGAGCTCAGCACCTGCCCCCTCTGCTCCCCCCCCCCCTTTTTTTTTTTTTTTTTTGGTGGCATTTTATTGGTAATCATTATAAGATGAAACAGGATTAGCATAAAATTTGAGTAAGACTTGATTCATACATTTAAATGAATTAGAGCATTTAGTTTCTGAATGATGAGCCATCATTTTAGTAATGAACTTAGAGTTCTTTACCAAAACCATCCTATTAAATGAAATACAAATTTTAAGTGTTTTTATTATATAGCCCAATCACTTGCATGAAGGGTATATGTTTGGGGTTCTGCAAGTTTGCATATTTCCTTTGTAGTTCTTTGTTTTTTTTTTGTTTTGTTTTGTTTTGTTTTGTTTTTGTTTCTTTGTTTGTTTAGTATTGTAATATACTTGTATATGCACTCAACTGATTCTTTAAATTCATGAAACTGAAAACATTATCATAGTTTAGCTTTTATTCATGATGCTGAAAATGTTTAACTTGATGTTCTGAAGAATGGACCTTTTCTTCTCCAGTTGTATATTAAATGTCTGTATATGTTTTCATTCCGTTCCAGACAGGATCATTTGACCATAGTGACATCATGTACTTTTGTGATTGTTCATGAACTCCTACTCAAATAAGAAGCTTTCCAGTGCTGAAATCATTACCATTCCAGTGACGTGAAAAAAATGTTTAAAGCTCTTTGATCACATACATATAGCCTCCAAAGGGAATGGCTTTTAAAGTGAGACACATGGCAGAAGTTCAGTGAGAGATTCATGAGCATTGTTTATGTATGCATCTTATATGGACTGGCTTAAAAATATAAATAGGACAGCATTATGTTCCCATATGTGCACAAGTTCAAATAGTTATCTCATGGGAATGGTGACCCATCATTCATACCAAACTTTAACGAACTTCAGTTGAAGAAATATTGTTGTGAACAAACCATTGCAGCAGTGTTTATTTTATTTTATTTTTGTTTAATTCTCAGAGTCTCATTCACGTGAATACATTCAGAGATGCAAATACTCAGATTCTCAAGGAATCTAGAATAGACAACTTTTTCGAAAATGTCTGGAATTTCCATAGAAATCAATGTTTTGTTGCATTAGGAAGGTCTTTGAGTGGTGGTTATCAGTTGGACTTCTTTCTAAGAAGTCTGCTGTATTTGACTTGGCAACATTGTCGGGTCTGCAGAGGGATTTTTCCCTGTGCCCAGCCTAGGCATAGGAATTGAAAACAAATCATCACAGTTGTTCATATTTGGTCTGAGATTTTCACAGGAGTCCTCAAGTTCCTTGTGCTGTTTTGCCAGAGGTGACCTGGTGATGGGGTTGACAGTGCTGAAAACTACTGTTAACAGCCATGATGTGGACTTCTGGGGGAGTGAAGTCCTGTCTCAGAGCATGGGGGAGCCACTTGAGATCCATCCCTAAGTGACCCTCACAGATTGCCCATCCCAGCAGTGTCAGTACCCTAGCCTTGTCTCAAAAGGCATGATCATTGAATGTAAATTAAGTATGATTCTCACATGCTTCATCTTGCTGCTCCTGATTAAAATAATAGCTCCCCTGTTATTTCTGGTTGAAATGTTAATGAATATGTAATTATGACAGATTCCTTTTTGAGACAGTATACATTGCATAGTTGAAATCAGTGGCCCTCCTTGTTTACAGAAGCTGGGTATATATGTCAAAGTGGTGTATCATATTAAAGCCATAGTGCACGACAGGTTAAAAAAGAAGAACTGGAGAAAGAAAAAGATGAGGTGGTGAGAGGTTTCATTATTAGACAGTAAAATGAAAATTTAGAGAAGAATATCATTGCCTTAAAAGATGCAGTGGACAAATAAAACCTCAGCTTATAGATTGCTACTGTATCCCTTTTGAGCATTTACTGTATAAACTTGAATTATTTGAGACTTTCTGTATTACAGCTTTCTTGAAGATAAATGTGATATACTAGATACCCGACCATAGATGGCGTTCCTGCAGCAGACATGGCATTTGCCCTTGGAAGCTCTCATACAGGCTGCTGAGTAGGGATGGCACCCTGTAGACCTGTCAATAAACCAACCACAGGCAAGTCAGTATATGGCCTTTCCACAAAACACAAGTTATGTGCTACTGGGGAACAAAAATCAGGATATGGCTGCGTTGTGGTGAGGCCTTGACAATTGGTTCAGGTTTTGGATCATTTGAGTTCAAACCAATTGAGGCCCCATTGAACAAGCAGTTGCAGAGTTGAAGCCTTATGCTGAAGAAATCTGAAGGAGTCATAATTTGTAAAAACGTGTATGTTGACAAGACCAAAGGTAGTGTTCCACCAAGAGATTCTATTCATGCATTAGAAATCTTAATCTAATTTGATTAATAATAATAATAATAAAGCCACTTGTGTCACTGAAATCTACAGCCAGTATCTGGAAGTGAATAAATATCATTATGTAAATATGGAAGTGGGTGTAAGGCTGAAGGATTAAAAACATACAATTGTTGAGATTTTTCTGGTCAAAAATAACACAAATCTGGCTTGCGCAAATGATATTTGGAAATTTAAGATAATCATTTAATTTGATCTCTATGAGACAAAAAAATAAAGGCAAAGAAAGAATAGAAAAATTGAAGATACCATTCCACTGGAAAAATACAGATACTTACTCCTTAACTTCATTATCTTTCACATAAGAAGGAATGGTGTTTCTTTCAGTCTTTAAAAAAAAAACAGTATTCTGGTATACCCTTAGGAGTGAAAACCAAACAAAAAACAACCACGAAGTACAGTATATATGGAAATCATGATAGATTTTCTATCACCACAAGGCTACAATGGACACTTAAAACTCTCCAGAATACCTCATTATGCGCCAAGCAAGTTATAATGACAGTAAATGTATTCTTTTTTCATTCAAATCAGTAGCAAAAGGATATGTAGAAGAAAATCTTATTTTGTTCTGACTTAGTAAGAAAAAGGAAATAGAAATATCAGAAGAAAGACTGGATGTGAAATATGCTGCTTATTTTGGGATGGTAGTACTTTCCCATGACTTTATGCTGTCATAACTTCAAACTGCCACCTTCTGAAAATCTTCATAAATCATTTTGCAGCCAGAGAGGGGCCACCTTTTTCTGTTTTCAAGTTTAATCTTTTAGAACACAAAGTGAAATTTTGGCTAATCATCATTTGGTATTTCTGCTTCAGTAATTTCATTGCAGTCCTTCACAGAATTGTGCTAGTCAGAGTACCTAGATCTTCAGTGAATATAAACATATATTTTAAATGGTTTTATTTCTACAGACTGTCATCTATCTAGAGTTTAGCACTTCGTTTCTATTTCACATGTGTATTTTCTCCCTTCAGGCACAAAATATTTGTCTTTTTACAAGAAATCTGCACTTGTAGGGATTTACTTATGGTGCGACTGCTCTGTAGAGGCAGTTTTGTATCACTCCTGAGTAACTGCCAAAGGAATCAGTGCTGTCTCCAGTAACAAATGATGGGTTTCATCAAGCTGAATTAGGCAGTTACTGCTGTGATGAAAATATTTTTGTGGCTTTTTCTCTCTGTTCCTGCCACATCCTGTCTTACAGAAGGTTCTTTACTTCCTGTGGCAACTGTGGGCTTCTGTTTGACCAGTCTGCCAACCTTTGTAATTGAGTATGGGGTCGTGTTGGCATTTTTCTTGAAATGGCCTTGTGGTTTTGAAGGTCTTCCTCTTTTTACATGTCAATTGTTCTTATGTGAATGCAATAAATAATATCAAAGACTCAGTACAGTGCTGTAAGAAAGAAGAGTGATGTGCAACCATCATTTCAAGACAGAATGAGCTCCCATGAACTCCTAACACTTGAGGCTTCAGAACAAACTTGCTGCTGGGTGTTTTGAGATGTATAGATTTAAAACTTGAATCTCTTTGGAGAGGCATGTGAGGGAGTTTGATGCCAAAAACAGATAACGCAAAACATCCCCAGAATCCAAGGACCTTCTATGGAGCAGAGGGGTGCGACCTTGGGCTCTCAGGATTAGTGTTGTGCCTGTTGCTGCAGAAGCAGTGGGGTAATACATAAGCTTCTCTCACTGCTATGGTCTTGCACAATTTACCTTCTTGCAGTGATCTCCAGAGTGGGTTTGCTCAGCTGATACTGGCACCAGGCAGTTGGGCAAGTACATTTACTGGAAGTGTTGGCTTTCAATAGCAACAGTGTGCAGACAAATGCTTGCTACATGCTTTGTCTTTTCAAGTGAAAAGGCTGCACACAGGTAAATAGTCTGAGCCTACAGCTGAAGTTAGTGTGAGGAGAGACCAAGCTAAAAGCAGAGCTAAGTGCATCTGTTCCGGAGGAGTTGTCTCCCTCTGCCCTTTAACAGTAATCTCCTTACCCCAGTTCAGGAACCTCTGTTTATTGACATTGGTGCAGTTTTCTCTGTTGACTAATGTAAGCCCGGGATTTCACACTAGGGGTATAATAGTGGATAAGTCACTGGTTACGGTACATATGTACATCAGCACTAACAGAAAGATCCCTGACTCAATAGAGAAGTAGCAGTTGCAAAGTCCAGCAAATGGTTTAGTGTTTTAGTTCATTTTTCATGTGTTGCTCTAGCTGTGGCACATTACTGTATGCTGGTTCTTAAAATCTTGTCATTTTGAATACCATCTGTCTTCCCCACATCCATTTGGAGGTGATTTTTACTGCTCCTGTTACAACTGTCTGTAGAAGTCAATGTTCTTTACTATTGTAAAGCAGCTTGAAATCGCAGCCCTTAAATCCTTTAAAACTTTAATCCCTAGTTCCAGGATTTTGTAAAATGCCAACTCATGTTAGCATGCTACAATTAAAGCACACACAAGGCAGCACTGAAGAAAAACATGAATGCCTCTGGCCAGCATGAAATAGGAATGCAGGTCCATGTTGTATTGCTTTGGGTGTAAAGTTTTCGTGTTTTTTTTTTTTTTTTTTTTTTTTTTAATGATTCCCACTCCCATTCTGATGGCTTTTTCTCCTTATTCCACTGTTACTTAGTATTGCCTCAGCTGCGCTCATGCATCTGTTTGTCAATCCAAACTGTAACCATAATCAGTGAACTAAGTTTAGAAAATAAGGAAAAAAGAATGTAGGAAGGAAGGATAGAGGTAGGGTTCTGTGACTTGTTTTCTCCTAAAATTATTCAAGTCTCACAAACAGCGGCACAGACACAACAGATGAGTAGGACAGCAGTAGACTGCCAATTTACATAATTCTGCACAAAAGATGGTAAGAGTCCCTTAAAGTGGCTTTGTCATTAGGAAACTAATGGCCAGCTTAGATTGTACCTGGTGAAAATGCAGTCTCCCTAAAATAAGAATCAGTGTTCCTTATGTAATTCCTGTTTTCTTTTATAACGACCTTTGTATAATGTTCTTTGTATGTGTTATGAAAGGTTTAGAGGAAGCTCACATCTCCCTTATTTGGGATTTGTGAACTTGGATAGACAAACTCCCTTCTTTTGGGTTTTTAGGAATTTTTATTAGAACGTGGCTTCTACTGTGTGCTAAATTTAGGCAAACTTGATTGTGTGTGTTTATCAACTTGATCTTCCCAGAAGTACTTCACTGTCATTAGAAGCTATTAAGACCAGTATAAGTATTTTATTTTCTTCAAGAAAATAAAATAGTACTGCCATTCCCCTCCCCCCCTTACTCTGTGCCTATCCAGCAGTGTTGTTGTGTTGGCTTTCTTATTAATCTTCCAAATCGTCTAGCAGTCCTTCTGTTATGGCAGAAATTATTGCTCTGCCTGGAATTCTACTGCAGTTCTTCCAATCACTTTTTAATCAGCAACAATAACTTTTCAATTGTTGGCATACTGTACAGCTGACTAGCTACACTGGGGACCAAAAAGATTTTGTATTGTTGGCTTTGGCAGTTGTTAGATCTAAACATCATTTTTACTGTGTTCTCTTTTATAATGATTGAATGCTTGAGTTTGTAGAAACAAATAGAAAATGTTATTCTAACCTGCCCCTCCTCCCCTTTGGGTGACTGTTCATGGTCATGTACTAACAGTGCCAATCACTTTGAGTAGGTTGATAGCTGTGTGTCTAACCCCTTGTTATCTCTTCATTGATCAAGTCTTCAGGAGCAAGGTTCACTGAGTGCAGAGAGAGATGCAGAGGCCCTGCAGTGGGAAGCAGGACATCTCAACATTTGCTCATCATGTATTTTGTTTGTGTGTGTGCATGTTTGGGCTCTGTGCTTGTAAGGATGTTGCAGTTAGGGACACCATGTGGCAGGGGCAATTGTTGTCTACGTGCTGAATGAGTTTCAGTGCTGTTTGTATGTTTGCTGTGATGCTGATTTGGGAGGGGGGATAGGAGGAGGAATAACATGTAAAAATGTTTTAAATAATAAAGGACTTAACCAACCCTGTCATGCTGTACTTTATATCTAACTATTCATGACCAAGAAGTAGCAAATATTTAGCATGAATGTCAGTAGTCTGAAGAACAATTCTGTGGCTTCCCTTGTGTCTGGAAATGACTTGGTTGAGTACTGGCAAGCATGGTATTAATCAGTAGGCTACAGTATGGTGATTTATAAATTACGTAACATGATTTAAAGCTCAGCTTCACAAAAATAAGATAAATGGATTGTTTGATGTACAGCAGGCTAGCTGTGTGACTGTGGACCCATTTATGTACAAAATGAAACCTGTCCTGTACTCCCACTCTGTTATTGTTGATCAAGTTAATCATATACTTCAATTTATTACCCTGTAGCTATGCACATAATTCCCATTTGACAGGCCATCTGACAGCTTGTTGAACTAGGCCCCACACTGCAATTAGCATCATGTAATGTGGTTAGGCCTCAGTGACACCCCTGTGAATTGTTTATAAATATTGCTAATCAGGTGCTTATATTTAACAATTTTTTTTTTTTTTTTTTTTTTTTTTTACCTGAAGAAACAAGATTTGTAGGAGCAGATGATATTTTTTATCAGGCTAACTGATGAGATCTGCAAACAAGCTTTTGAACACAGGCTCTTTTCCAGGTCTCTTGAAAAACATGCCTGGTAATGCCAATTTGATTGTCTGTGTGTTCTGGCCACCAAATTACTTGTGAAATTAGGGTAATGGTGAGGGTTACCTCACGGAATGAAGGATTAAGGATTATATATCATCTCCCTATTGTTGGTTCTTCTCCTAGCGCTGCTGGGATCTCTCTTCAGTGAGAGAGGTTAGAAGTAGTTCAATTTCTGTGCCGCAGTTGCATACAAGCAGTATGCAACTATATGTGCTGCTTTTGGAGAGTGTGCACAGAAGAATCAGATGTTAAAATGTGTCATAGGAATGATTGTTAAAACCCTGACAATGAAAGTTTTTCTTACCCTTGACAGGCTCACTGTACGTTGCCCAATACAGGAATCCATTTTATACAGGACAAAATGTTTATTTTTTTCCTTGTTTCTGTTTACAGAAAAGTTTCAGATAAAATGTCTAATTCCATCTGGAGTTATTATTGTTGTCCGGCTTTGTTTTGGGTCTGGAGTGGAGCCTACGTTGCTGCAGTCTGTTTATAGACTTCCTTATGGTGATGGTGTAACACCAGTGGTCTCTGCAGATCTTTTAAAATATCCTTAGTGTTTATTACCCTGTACCTCAAAGTATTACTTGCTTCTTTCCAGAGGTAAACAGACTTCATCGTAAATAATTATTTTATTTTTATTAGATCTTAGAAAGTAGTATGAAATTCTCATCTGTACTTCTATGCAAAAAAAAAAAAATCAGAAGGCATTAGCACGCAGTGTAGACTGCAAAGCATGAAGAATGTGTACAACTCATCAATGCAGTTGTTAAATCAGATCAAGAGTTTTCATTTGCTTAGTGCTTGGCTAATCCTGGCACTTGGTTGACAGCAAGCTGGCTGGGATTTAACTTGCACTAGGCATGGACAATGTTGGCTTATTTAAGGGCATGAAAAAAAAAAAAAAAAGCTACAGGTTGTTTCAGCTCCTTCTGCTAATGTGGTATGGCTGTCATATGCATATCAAACAGTTCCTGTGGATTCTTTAATGACTTAATATGAAGATGGGGTTGTAAGTTTTGATTTTTCAGAGTTACTATTTTAATTCATCCCCTTAAAAGTTAGATTTTTCTCTTATCTCACAGCTCCATCTGCTGTTGGCGCACTTCATTAAATTCAGTCTCCCCTATCCATCTTCATTTTTTTTCTTAAATTCATGCATACAGCTAAAAGCTGCTTTTGCACTCTTTCTCTACAGGGCCTTCTTTGTCCTTCTTGGTCTCACATAAATTCCTTTGCTAATTCCCAAACATAAGTGCTGTGAGCACCATCATGATGCTTCTCTGACTGATAATTTTAGGTGTTAAGCAGTTCTGTTAATCTGGTCTCTTTGGGTCACAGACTGAAGAATGCAGTGCCATGCATTTAGCCTAACATCTGTTATGAAAAAGCTTCTTATCCATGCACACATCTGATTCTTCCCCAGATTCTTAATACGTCATGTTCCTGTTGTCTTGATAAATGTTCTGACTTGTCTTGGTAAAATGGAGTCCTACTTCACTCTTGCCAATTTGAAATGGTTTTTACCATTTCAGTTTTTACCACACAGTTTTTACCCTGTTTCTTTGATGGTGCCATTGCCTCCTCTGTCTTGGACATCTTTGCATCCTCCCCTGCCTTGGACATCAAACATCAACTACTCTTCTGTACTTTCAGGGCTCTTTACCATGATTCTCAGTGGTTTTCACCTCTGTTCTGTTTCTGTAATAAGAAATACACCCTCACCACTGAGCAGTCCAGGATCCAAGCCTTCATTGCTCATTTCTTACATTCTCAACTCAAGACCTCATTATACTCTGATTTTTTGCTGCTTCTTGCAGCAAACGGTACTACCTTAACATCTGACAAGCTACATCATTTATCCTTCTTCAGTTCATCACAGAAAATCTCTTTTATTTGAAAATACTGATGTTTCAAGACCCCTGTGTGACCAGTATTATCTTAATTCCAATGTTTTACCCCTTTAGTTTAGCTATCTGTGCTATCAACTTTTCCCATGAGCTGTTTAGGACACAGAATGTCTTTTGGTTCTGTTTTGGTACAATACTACACAAAATAATGTGTGGTGTATGATTGGGGCTCCAAGGTGGTGTAGAAATACAGATGATACTAACATGTTCTTTCTAAATGTTTCAATTGTAGGAATTTGTGGGTGAAACCTGACTATGAGGTATGCAGGGTGGTTACAAAGTGCAGAAATGGATGTGCAGAAGGATCATAGTCCTCATTCTGTAAAGCATCTTTTGCTCTTGCTGTACTCAAGTCGTGTGTTACTGAAGCTTGTCATTCTGAAGTGAAATCTTATCAACTTTATGTTGACCATCTGAGGAACACATGAAACGCAAACAGTTAAAATCAGCTAGCATTTATTCTGAAAGATATAAATGTGGCAGCACTGTTCAGCTGCTCCTTTGTGATGACTATTAATCATTCAGGATGCTTTATGAATTTTAAAAACTGTCCTGGCACAGTGCAGTGGGGAATGGCATACTTCATTCACAGCTTCCAGCACTACCAGCCATAACTTAACTTTTCCTATGCAAAGACACATAGCAAAAACTTCCAATGAAAGATTTAGGTGTCATAACTGAATCCTGTTCTTAAGTATTTATCTTGATATTGTAATCTTGATATCTGTACTTGATATCTGTAAACTGTGGGAGGGGTGTGTTTTTGCCTATAGTGAGATTTAGTAAGTGACACCAGTTTTTATACTGAACTTCTTTTTGTTTTATTGCTTCACAGAAGGAAGAGTTTCCCAGCACATCAGCCTAATTAGGCTACTGTTTTTCCATCCGGTCCAGAACTACTTTGTAAGTTACTTGTTTACAAACTAGAAATTATAAGTGGAATAGAATTTGCAAATTCTATTCCAATTCTATTCCTTGTGCCCTCCTTCCTCCCTTTCTGTCTCTGTGTTTAAGCTTTCAGTCCACTTTTGTATCACTCTTTTGATCAATTCCCTGTAGATTTACACGTATATGACTTGGTTTCACATACATTATCCCATAAAAATAAAAGTGATTATGAGTATGAGATAACAAGGAGGCTGTGACTTTAGCAGTTAATTTCTGGGTTTTACGTGTTTCACAGTGGTATTGGCTTATAATACTTTAAAATCACAGCCTACTGCCAGCTTTATTCTGTTTTTCTGGGGAGTGACTATAGCATATGGGCTATGGGCTGTTGCCACTTGAAAACTATTGACTGGTAAATTCTGAGGTAGCTGATAGTAGCAGTATTTGCACAAAAAGAGCCTGCTTACTTTGTGAGGAAGCAGTCAAGTATTATTACCATGTAGATGACCAACTTGGGAAGAGGAACTTCATGAAGTAGCAGGTGGAAACACATTTCTGTATAGCAGGGCTGCCCAAGCAGCTAGTGGGATTCCAGAAGCACTCCCAGATTGCAGGTCACCATAACAAAACTATAACGTAGGTTTGGCACTTGCCTAGCTTTTGTTTGGTTCATAGTAACCTCTGCCTCATTACAAAATCAAGCCAACAAAAAGATCAGCTAGATATTCCATCTAGTTCTTGCTCTTTCTAAATAGGAGACATCTTCATGATGAAATTTTGAGCTCTGTTGCCATGTGTGAGTGTCATGCAACACTGGCAACAATCAAAGCTGCTGTGGTGCACAGCATACAGATTAATAAGAAATACTGGATATGTGTCCTAAATTGAGAGATGTTTTTTTTGTTTGTTTTGTTTTGTTTTTACATCCAGTCCTTTATTATATAGGTCAAACACTATCTGAGATTTCAAGCCCAATGGAATCCCTTTTCTCCAGTCATAGGAGTTGTCTGTAATCAGCATTAGTCAGTTTGTTGCTACCTTACTCTGGCTCTTATAGCCTGCTCACTTTAGGAGGTATAGGTGTGTAATGCCAATTTTTTTCACCGTAGAGTATATGATATGTAGTACACATTTTAGGATCCCCTTAGGTTCACTCTGGGAGATGTAAACGACTATTCCTCCAGACAACTCCTTGTGATGCACCCAAATATCTCACTCCTTAAGGCATATATGTTTATCATGGGAGCCCACTGCTGTGCTCTCTTAAGTAATCTATTAAATCCTTCTGAAAAAATTAGGGTGATGTTCCAGTGATAAAACGTGAAACACTGTGGAGCAGACAGTGTGCTTATATCCTGTGGTCTGATGGTTCTTTATCACAACTCAGCATTTTCTGATCTCATGTCCACAGAAAATGTGGAGCTGGGAATATACCAAAGGGTATTGCTCTTTGCTCTTTTTTTTTTTTTTTTTTTTCCTCTTTGCTATTGGATATGATTCAAGTATCACTGTTAATGCTTAAACTGAATTTGTTTATGTTGTTATAAAGCTTAAATAAGTGATAGGGATAGTTGAAAAATGGTATATTTTTCCTGGGAATACAGCTAGTGCTAGGCAGAGTTTACTAATACAAACTTGAGAAATTGTGGGTGGATATTGTATTCCCAAAGGGTGAAATAGTTGACAATAGCATGGCAACTGACAAACAGCAACAGAAGTTTCTTTTGGCATTCATATGGGTTGAAGAGAATACATGCTGTTCAGAAATCAAGTCGATAATGAAGTACTGGGCTACTGTAGAACAATATCCAGGCTCAGTTCAGAAAGCTTTTGTATTGTTAGCTTCAGGCATCGTTTGGTGCATGAGTATATATTTCCTAAATGAAAACGTGTGTCTTTATTGAAATTTCAAAATACTAAACATGATCAGGTTATGTTTGGGCTTACTTTTAAATTAGTGCTATTTAAGATGTATAAACCAGTATTTCAGTATCTATTATAGGTGTTATTCTATTTATCTAAAAACAAACAAGCTGTAGCATCTAAGTCCAGTGCTAAATCTCTAACAAAAGATTCTGTGCTCTATGAGGGTTTATCTTAACTGTTTGTATTCTGTAATTAAGCCTTATGATGGTTTTACTGGCTTTGAATATTGTATGTGCATCTCAGAATTCTGTTTGAACGTTTCTCAGAATTATACAGGTTTTATTGTTTGTTTGTTTGTTGTTTTGTTTTGTTTTCTGCAAGACTGAAAGTTTAAAAGCCTTCATGTGAGATCCTTGCAATAAGGCAGCTAGCAGTAAACTTTCTTTTATGTAAGTACACGAGTGCACAATGGTTGAGATCTGTTTAGTGCAGAAGCTGGCTGAAAATATTGGAAAAGAGAGCTTGTATTCAATGAGCATTTTTTTAAAAAATAGGGAACATTTTAAAACATTACATTTGTTGCTATGTCTGATGCTTCCTGCACTATAAAATGACATGGTGGCTTTACAACAATTAACAAACTCCTTGCCTTGAAATGCCCTTGGTGCTTCAGTGTGGGTTGCCTAGCAATGTCAGGCTACCAATACAAACATAGCTTTTGTCTTGGAAGTGTATGTGTGTCACCTTTCTGTCAGATGTTACCTCTTTTGGTCCTAAATCCACTTCATAAATGCTTAGAAGTTCAGTAGTCTTCTGTGTATATTTTTTTCTTTTTCTCCCTGCAACTTCTCTTTGTTACAGTTAATTGTTTGAAGACCAGAATGCCACATTTTATTGTGGCCAGGATGAGTAACAAAAGCAACCAGGGCATAGGGTTTGTTACAAAAACTTGAGTAGCCCTTCGTGGAATTTAACATCAGTTGCTACAAATAAATAAATAAATAAATAAATTACTTGCCTTTTCTTTCTGTTTATCAAGTGTATCGTACCTTGATGTTCTGTGCTACAGGCAGTGGTTTGTATTGTTTGCAGAGCTGGTGAAGTCTAAATGTTTCATAAAAGCCTCATGGGGAGCAGGAGCCAAGCAATTTCTCCTTCATGCTAGAAGCAGGGTTATTAAGGCTTCATAACTTCTTTCTCTCAGAGGTAGGAGCAGGGGAAAAGAAGGTGGGCTAGATTTGTAGAATTAGGGAAAACAAACAAACAAAAAACCTACAGAAATCAAAAACACAAGCAGCAATTTATTGCTGTAATTCTCATCTAATTTACTGAGTCATTGTTCTGGCTGAAAGGATTTGTGTTTTCATGTTGCACTATGTTTTTATGGTTCTGAGGCCATCATAAAAATGAAGGAAAACCTGGAGGAAAATATACAGAGATAGGTGTAAGCAGCAATCCCATTGCTGTCCCTCCTCAGATATCCATGCCTAGGTTCCAAGGGTGGAAGTTCAGTCAGAACTAGCAGATTAGATTATATTTCAGTTAGCATCGGTTCATGTTATTTAGAGCTTGTTCTTATGAATGTAATAAATTGATTATACAAAGTCATGAAAGAAATGCCCACCAAGGAAACCATTTAACATAAAAATACTGCCTGTGGCTAAAAGATTTGGGGTACCAAAAAGCAGAAGAATGTTCAGAGAAAATTGTAGTTATACGCCTGGTCTGATCAGATATGTTCCCCTAGGTATCACCTCATGGCCACCATTGATGGTAAAATCCTTATTAGGTCTTGTATGATCATTGCATTATTGGGTGCACATGTCTTTAATAGTTAAAACCAGTGGTTCGTTGATTCTCTTACAAAATTAATAATAATAATAATAATAATAATAATAATAATAATGCACAGGTGATGTTAAATCCTTAGCAAGTGTAAGGCACAACATACACCAGACTACAGGGAACTCCTAGAGGGAGCAAAAGGCATTTCTCTCTAGCATTTGCTTTCCTTTCCTCCCATGTTGGACAAGCTCTGTTTGTTGCTATCCTGTGGACTCTGTCCCTGTAATCAGTAGTGAGCACAAAGACAGGGGTGTATATTTGGTCCCTGCACAGTGAGAAAAAGGTAAGAGCCGATTGTGCCCCCTCAAGATCCATGCTTGCAAAACTGGCATCATTCCGTCCTAATGTTTTGGTGAATTCACTCCTGCTCAGCACTTCAGTAGTAAAGATGCCATTATGCAGGTGCCCTGTTATTTCTTCTTGTTAGTTGGAGGAAGGACAAATCTAGAGAGCATCTGTATTTGGGCACCTTAGGTAATAGCTGGAGACCACAGCCCAGCAAGATGTTCATCAGATGTATACCTCTCATCTTCTTTTGTGTTTCCCTGGTAGAAGAGTAGGTATGCAAAGGGCCTGACATTTATGCAGCAGACAGAGAACTTGTTTAATGATTAAATGAAGCTTGTGTGGAGACAGTGCTAGCAATGACTATACCCCACCATTCAAAGAGCTATGGTCAAGACCTCTGTGCTCTGTCAGATTGGTTTCCTATAATACACAACAATGCTACTATTTGGTGGCATGTTTGTATCCCCTCTGAATTGATGTGGACCTCTCTGTACAGACACTGTCCGTCTCTAGTGGGTCTCCAAGCACTTAGGTGCTTACCCATTAAAAAATGAACACATAAATTCAGATGGTTACAATATACATGTTAAATTAAAGGTATCAGTCAGTCATCTATCAAGTTCAGCCCTTTCTGTCTAGAGTACATCTCCAAGCTGCTGAGATACAAAAAAACAAACAGAACAACAACAACAAACATCCAAACCCACAGACTTGACTGTATAGCTTAGATATTATTAGTAATTGGTGGTGTTGCTTGAGTTAGTGAGCCTTTAACAACTTGGTCTTAAGATATTTCTGTTGTACAATAATACTGCAGTATATAAACCCCAGCTATATAGGGAGCCCCGGGGATTTCATCGGGTTTGAAAGAAGACAAATACGCTACAGAAGACATTTGCCATCCAGAACTGAAATAAACTGTGATCAAGGAATGACTTGGAAGAGTTAAATTTGGGAAGGTCAGACCTAAGGAAGTAAGGGTGTGGTTTTCTAGAAATGCCTAAGTACTTGCAGCTGTAAGTGGAAGTGCCTCATTTTAGGACTGAATCCTGTAATTTTCTGCATGCTTGTTCAGACTGTTGAAAAAGAATGAAATAAGTAGAAATCCTTATATACTGATCTAGTTTTTTTCTCGTTTTCTTTTGCAAGTCTCTCTTTTCTTTCACATCTCACAGAAAAAAATATATATATATATGAAAATTTGTTTAATCATCTTTGGAAATTCATAACAATGACTGATTTACATTCAAGAAAGCAAGTTTATTTAGTGCAGCAACTATGCAAGTCTCAAAACTTTTTAAGATTTTCTCAGTTTCTAGACTCCCTAAGAAGTCTGATTATTTCTGTATGTGTGTAACACATACTGCCTGTATGTATACAAATGCGTATTTTCTTCATAGAAACAGTTTGTGTACATGGCTTCTTGCCAAGAGAACAGCTTTCCTGACACTTAGTATATCTAGTTGTCTCAGTCTGTCAGTCTAACTTGGCAGAAAACATTTGCAGAGGACCTGTTTGTAGGTAAAATATCTCTGAGTAACACTTTGACCCTGTGCTGGGGACATTAGTCGTGGAGGCTGGCAGTGGTAGCATGGAGAAGGAGAAAGAAAAACCCAACACAAGCCATCTGGTTGCACTCCATTTAATGCAGGCATTTCCCTGATGACCCCCCGAAGTAAATACTAATAAATGTTTTTAGAAAGTTCTCTTTGCTGCTCTCTGCTTGTAGAGAGAAATGCTATAGAAAATAGAATGCTCTGCAAATCTGCTATGCATATATACAAGTGGATTTTCAGGAGGTTAGTCTCCTAGTTTTTATCGTCTTTTAACTTTCAGTAAAGACATGTCTTTAACTGTTGTTTTTTTCATTGGTTTTCAGTCTGCATCTTACTCTAGAAATAGGTGATCTTTGAATCTGACTTGGACTCAGCTGGAAAAACGTTTCAACTTTTGCAGGTTCTGATTATCAGGAATTAAAGCTTTATTTCATAGCGGCCACAGGAATTTTAACTCTTCAGTTGTGCTCACTGGTGAAAATGTACAGCCAAAAATATGAGATATAAGATATTTTGTTGGACTACTTATGAGCTGATCAGGGATGACAGAGCCTATTTCAGGCCAACAGTCATTCTAAGGTTTCCATGGAGATTAATGATGTCAGAGGAGCAACATCTGAGTGCAGTTTGCTAAAAAGCAAGGCTATATTATGCTATAGTGGAGAAGTGTTGTCTTTTTATATTTTTGTAAACTCAGACTAGTAGAGCACGTTTTCCCGGTGGATTGCAATTTGGTTTTGATTTGTGTTGACTCTCAGCTGAAGTAATGCTTCTGCAATGTGGTTGTTTTCCTGCACTTCACCTCAGTACTGTAAGTGATGATTTCAGACTCCAAGATTGTACCATTTCATATATCATTTGTTTTAGCTTTGACTGCTGTTCTCTTTGCTTGCGTATTTTGTGTATTCTTGTATTACCTTATTGAACTGTCTGCTGTTTTCTGCTTGCACTGAATTGCCTGTCTTAAGGGTGATGCCTAGGTTTCCCTGTGAGTGTATTTGCAATGCATGAACACCAAAATTAGAGTATTTTACTGCTCTTGAGTTTTCTGAAACTTAGAAGCTGCCATGAAGGATAGTAGGAGTAAGAGGGGGAAAAGTGGCAGAGGGAGAAAATACAGAAGTTATAAGCCTAATACAGACATAATTAAAAGCTAAAATATGACCCTTTAGAATTTGAATTCTGTTAACCATTGCCTGCAGTCTTATATAGATTAAAATGTCATTCTGCTGTGGAGAGGTTACTGACAAGGAACTGTGCATTGATAATGGAGACACATCATTTTCTTATGGGGGACTTGAAAATGAGGGATTAGGAGATCTCAAGGTACTGTGGGACCACTGGAATTCCTCAATAGCCATTCCTGAGTGGGAAGCAGGCCATGCAAGCAGTTCCTCGTTTTTGCTTAGCTGTCCCAGTTCGACAGCTGTGGCTTTGGTTTGGGTTATTTGAGGGGTTCTAGTAGTTAATGTTATTAAAAAAAAAAAAAAAAAAAAAAAAAAAAAAGGCAAGCATTACTTAAATTTGGCCTTTTTTCAGACTTTAACAGAAAATGGGGAAGAAAAGACTTTAAAAAAAAGTCCTAAGATTTTATGCTTAAGTTTAATTTAATTTTAATACTAAGCCACCTGTTGCTTCTATAACAGTGTTACGTATAAAAAGGTGCTTGTGCATACATGCACACATACTGAGACATAATCAGAATAACAGTCACAATGGCAAACAATGTCAAGTTTCTGCTTTGCCTGTTTCTTTTCCAGAAGATTATTCCATAGAGAACAGTCTGTTCCTGACTTTGTACTGTGCTTCAGTCACCATACTTAAATCTTGTTTCTTAACTGTAGTTGTAACAGAAATATCTTTTGCGTAGCGGGGAAACACCAAGCTATGTAAACTTGCTTTTATGACTTGCACAGATTAGCAAAGCATACTCATTTTTTTTGTAGAATTTGTTTCTTAGAAATCAAAGTGACAAGGAACCTCAGAGCTCAGATCCTTTTATGTCTGAATTCAGCAGAAAATGAATTTCTTACCTCCCCCCGCCATTGGCCAGCTTCTAAATTCCTGAAGTGCAAAGCTTACACAGCAGGAGAGTGGTCTACTCTCATACAGACCAAATGACATCTCCTCCTGAAAATCAGGACCTCTTAATACATTCCACATGTTCTCTGTCCTTTTTTTTTTTTTTTTTTTTCCAAATTGATTATCTTGAAAAGCTAAGTAAGCCTATCTTTATTTTGCAGGAAATGTTTGGTGCCATTAGGCAGCAATGCTGTTGAAAAGAACAAAGCTGGAACAGCTTTTGATAATGTTCTCTGAGAAATGGCCAGTTACTGTACAAGTGATACAAACAGGACTGTTTGTTCTCACTGGGTGCTGAGCACTTGAAAATTCAGGCACTTCACTCATGAGCCTAAAAAGGAGTGAAATTCTCTTGAAGCCTTAAGTATTGAGCAGCTTTGAAAATCTGGCCCTCTTTGTGTACTATGATGTGTTACATGACTCTTGGTACAGTAAAGCAGTTATAAGTGTCTGACCATTACCCAGAGGGCTCAAGTTTTCATTTATTTCTTGACCTAAAAAAGGGAAAATCCTGTTCTGAGATAATGTCCTGTGCAGCAGTATAGTGGGTTACTGAGTTTCATGCCTCGATAGCAGGAGTTACCACGATGCGGGAAGTGAAGCCTGGATGAAGCAGCTACAGGCTGTTATTTCCTGCAAAAGTTTAAGGTTTAATGAAATGTTCTGTAATCCATAACGGTGTTGAAGCACCTTTGTGATTGGTAAATGGACTGAAGAAGTGTGGAGTAGAGGAAAGTTATGGAGAAAGAATATTGTTCCATATGTTTTTGTGGAACATTCCTTTAGGAGAATAATTTTTCACATCTACTGAGTCATGCAGATGGTTGCATAATTGATTGATTTCCTCATATGAGATGAGGAAAAGGTGGAGGTGCTTAATGCCTTCTTCGCTTCAGTCTTTAGCGGCAATACCGGTTGTTCTCTGGATAACCAATTCCCTGAATTGGTGGAAGGGGATGGGGAGCAGGATGTGGCCCTCACTATACATGAAGAAATGGTTGGTGACCTGGTACGGCACTTGGATGTGCACAAGTCGATGGGGCCGGATGGGATCCACCCGAGGGTACTGAGAGAACTGGCAGAGGAGCTGGCCAAACCGCTTACCATCATTTATCAACAGTCCTGGCTATCGGGGGAGGTCCCAGTTGACTGGCGGCTAGCAAACGTGACACCCATCTACAAGAAGGGCCGGAGGACTGACCCGGGAAACTACAGGCCTGTCAGTTTGACCTCAGTGCCAGGGAAGCTCATGGAGCAGATTATCTTGAGAGTTATCACGCAGCACTTGCGGGGCAAGCAGGCGATCAGGCCCAGTCAGCATGGGTTTATGAAGGGCAGGTCCTGCTTGACGAACCTGATCTCCTTCCATGACAAAGTGATATGCTTAGTGGATGAGGGAAAGGCTGTGGATGTGGTCTACCTTGACTTCAGCAAGGCTTTTGACACCGTTTCCCACAGCATTCTCCTCAGGAAACTGGCTGCTCTTGGCTTGGCCTGGCGCACGCTTCGTTGGGTTAGAAACTGGCTGGATGGCCGGGCCCAAAGAGTCGTGGTAAATGGAGTCAAATCCAGTTGGAGGCCGGTCACTAGTGGCGTTCCCCAGGGGCTCGGTGCTGGGGCCGGTCCTCTTTAATATCTTCATCGATGATCTGGACGAGGGCATTGAGTGCACCCTCAGGAAGTTTGCAGATGACACCAAGTTAGGTGCGTGTGTCGATCTGCTAGAGGGTGGGAAGGCTCTGCAGGAGGATCTGATAGGCTGCACCGATGGGCTGAGGTCAACTGCATGAAGTTCAACAAGGCCAAGTGCCGGGTCCTCCACCTAGGGCGCAATAACCCCAAACAGAGCTACAGGCTGGGAGATGAGTGGTTGGAGAGCTGCCAGGCAGAGAAGGACCTGGGAGTGATGGTTGATAGTCGGCTGAATATGAGCCAGCAGTGTGCTCAGGTGGCCATGAAGGCCAACAGCATCCTGGCCTGTATAAGAAACAGTGTGACCAGCAGGGCTAGGGAGGTGATCGTCCCCCTGTACTCGGCTCTGGTGAGGCCGCACCTCGAATACTGTGTTCAGTTTTGGGCCCCTCACTACAAGAAGGACATGGAGGTGCTTGAGTGAGTCCAGAGAAGGGCAACGAAGCTGGTGAGGGGCCTGGAGAACAAGCCCTACAAGGAGCGGCTGAGGGAGCTGGGATTGTTCAGCCTGGAGAAAAGGAGGCTCAGGGGTGACCTTATCGCTCTCTACAGGTACCTCAAAGGAGGCTGTAGCGAGGTGGCGGTTGGTCTGTTCTCCCATGTGCCTGGTGACAGGACGAGGGGGAATGGGCTTTAGTTGCGACAGGGGAGGTTTAGGTTGGATCTTAGGAAGACCTTCTTTACTGAAAGGGTTGTTAGACATTGGAACGGGCTGCCCAGGGAAGTGGTGGAGTCACCATCCCTGGAGGTCTTTAAAAGACATTTAGATGTAGAGCTTAGGGATATGGTTTAGTGGGGACTGTTAGTGTTAGGTCAGAGGTTGGACTCGATGATCTTGAGGTCTCTTCCCACCTAGAAATTCTGTGATTCTGTGACATTTTATATGCGAGTATCCTCCCATCTATCTGAATTCCTCCCTTCACACAATGCCTTTTCACTCAGTTCTGTTACTAGCATACCATGTTTGACAATGTTTTGGTATGCAGAGTTTACTTGACCAAATACAAAGTTTATTCAAATAAAAATCAAATAGAAATTAAATCAAATATAAAGTCGTTGCCTGACACAGAGATAGGAATCCCTATCACTGCAGCAGAACATAGCATCTTTTTAAATATTGCTGCTTTTTAGTATTGTGCTGTAAAAAAATAATAGTCTGATGTCTGTTTCAACCTCCTTGTCCTCTCATGAACTGCCAAGGTTTCTCTTCTCTTTGCCTGTTATGCTGCTGGCTTTGGCAGTGACAGAGCCTTGTATAAGTACTAACCTCTGTACCTCTTCTGGTGGACTGTCCAGTCTTGTGAGGCACCTCACCTCGTGGGAATCCCCGAGCTTAGGCAGAAAGAGAAGAAAGGGGAAAGCTTCTTTCTAGGCCAGGCTAACCAAATCCTTCAATGGTTGAGAGATTTTGTTGTTGTTTTCTGGTGTTGGCTTTTGGTTTTGTTTTCTTTTGTTTTTGGAACTAATTTCCCTTTTAACCAAGAAGCAAGAGGGATTTTTTGCACAGGAACCTTACAAAACTGGTATTTAAAAGGTAGATGCATAAAGTACAGGCTAGAAAGAAACATCAAACAGTCTGTATTAAGCTGTAGCCACATCAGATCTTGGTTGGCAGGAATTAGAAGGGGCTCTAATTGTGTAGGAATGACAGCTAGGAATTACAGAGTTGGATGTTTCATATGAACAATCCTAAACACGAGGATTATAATTTCTCTTTTTCACTTCAGAGGCATGAATGCTGTGCCCTTCAAGCTCAGAATTTATGTATGAAAGTAGACGTTAAGTGCAAACAGCTCTGCAAATAGCTCTGCAAATAGCTGCATGGCTGACTAGTTTATTCTCAGCAAAAATGTCTGCATGCAGAGTTTTGCAGGTGCAGCCAACACCTGAATATTTTTCCCATGCTCTTTGGCCATTGCATCCTTTAGAACAGGGCCCTGTAAGTTGATATCTGATACTCTATTTTCTTAATTGTGGTATGCCACTGTAAGTGTGTTTGCTGCTTGGCTTTTCAGTTCTAGGATCAAATACTTCACTTAGTCCAAGATTTTCGTATTGCCTATATCGTGAAAGATCAAAAAATTAAAAAGTCACCTATTATTTACATACCCTTAAGAAAATAGCATTTTAAATTAAATAGTGCTTGGTTTGTGTTTTGATGTAGTGGCATCAAAAAGACTTGATGTGCTAATATGCTCTTCAATTTATAAATGAGAGTTTTGCTTCTGTTTTTTTTTTTTTTTTTTTTAAAAAAAAAAAAAAGTAAAAGGGTTACTAGTTAGAATTTGTTTGGTATTAGGTGTCTTGATAGTACACTAACATATACAGAATGAGAATGAACAGTCCTTGGTTCTTAGTTTGTATTCAATAAGGTGGTCGAAGTTGTGTTGAGTCAGTTATGTCCATTTCTCCATAGAAAATCACCTAAATTAGACAGAGCTTTAGACTTTGGAAAACTACTTCTTGTATATTTAGAGTTTTACATCGAAGTTCCCCAAAGATTTTGAATCAGTGAGTATGCTCCAGCCTCTCTTTGTCCTCATAGTGCTACCATTGAGGAAGGAAAATCATAACCTTGTATTTCTGCTGTAGAAATGCAACATGAGCAGGGTTGCCTGGAGTGGCACAGGGCCTGCAGTCAAACCGGTTATTGAACCAGGGTCTGACCTGAATCTTTGTAGGCCTTGTCTGTGAGGCAAGCCTCCCTGCCTGATACAGTTTAAAATGGCTCATGAACAGTCAACGATAAAGGAGGGAGAACAGAAATTGCCATGAACAGTGGAGTCAGAAGGACGTGAGCAACTTGTGTTTGGAGAAGGGAGACAAGGGACAAAGGAAGTATGATGATAAAGGAGAAGATGAAATGAGATGGGTGTGAGAGTTTGGAGAAGAGACAGTGGCTTGAATCACAGCAGTGGAGCCAACTAATTCAGCAAGATGGGGAGGTCTGTGAAGAGCTGGGAGATGTCCGAACAGAGAAGGGGACAGGCAGAAAAGGGAAACGTTTTGGGGAAGTTGCACAGAAGGCAACAGAGCCCCTGTTATGTTTGCTGTACAGGATTGCTTCCCTCATCCTAGGGACTGGGAGGTGTGGCTGCAAATGTCAGAAAAATCAGGAGAAGATCGAGGGGAAAAAAAAAGCTCAAATATAATCTGCATTTAGCTTCAACATTGCTATTTCTGTTTCACTACTAAAAATATATGGCTTTCGTGTCCAAAAGCTTTTCTGTTTTCTTTTCAGCTATTCTCAGTTAAAGAAACTGGACAAATTCTGTAAATTTCATCTCACTGTGCTAACTTTATCCATGCACATCATATAGTTAATTAGAAACCTCAAAACCTTGTATAAATATGTAGATTTGCTTTCCTTCTGCAAAATAACTTTTATATAAAAGTGTTTGTTTAAAATCCCGGCATACTCTTCTGGTTTTTGAAGTCCATGGGAAAACAGTGAAGAAAACATCAGCGCCACATGAGGGAATTCCATATTTATTTTTGGCATTTAATTTCCTTGAAGGGGAGGATCCTGTTGACGCAGAACATTTCTTTATTTTTTTCCAACTTGCAAATGTGGTTGAAGCATTAGAAGTTAGTTCCTTGTTGTCAAGATTCCAGAATGAATGTTTGTATAGTAGACTGGATGTAGTATTTGTGTAACTTTGAAAACATCTTTTGAGCTGGTGTTTCATATGCAGGATATAAAGCCGTATCATCAGGGAAAAAAATAAAAATAAAAAAATTACCTCCGAAATGCACATTGCATGTACAGAATTAATCAGCTTATAAACAGATGATACACCACAGTCATTGAAGTGCCACGTACAAAACACTAGTAATATAAAACCAGAGGTTCGTGCTGGTGCAGCCTTTTTCCTTTTATATGTAAAATATGGTTTATTGTAGCTAAGGACTCAGGCTTGACTTACTGTGATTTTGCCATTGCAAATCTCAGGCCTTGGCATGAAACTGGAAAAGCAGAGCTTTGGAAGATAGTACTTCATACACAGGAAAGGTAATTGTTGTATTTCAGTTTAAAACCCTTATCTGCAGCATTTGAAAAATTGTAGAGATCGTCATTTACTACCTGTAGTAAATGACTCCAAAATAATCATTTCTAAAAGAAAATTGACAGAAGAAATGCCTTGGCTTCAACTTCCCATTTCTGGGTTAGGGGTTACTGTTAACTGATAGAGGAGTAGAGATGTCTGTGGTATTTCCAAGGGCTATCACAGCATTCATAGAGGCTGCATGTTGCTCAGCAGTGCTTAAGATAGATCTCCTGAGTTCATCTTTGACTGCCCTGGTACTTTTCCTGGTCATGATCACTAAGATAGTTGGATAAACACGGGAAGAATGTTTATTTTTCTACAGGGTGTTTTGAAGGGGGGATGGATTAACTCCTTTTCTTGATCCAGCTTTTGCAGTCCACTTAAATGGGAGTCTGATTAGATTCTCTGAGGAAATTACACATTGAGCTGTAGATGTAGCTATTTTCAGAAGTCTACCAACCCATCCTTGTACAGCTAAAAATGGCTTGTCTTGCCACAGACAGAGGGAATACAAGATATGCAAGCAGCTAGCCAGTCAGGCCAGGCTATCTTGCTCTTTAAAGATTATATTGCTGGAATTCTTTTAAATACTCTTCTTCACAGAGTCCATGCAAATTAGCTAATTACCAGCCTCTGCTTAGGCTTCCATGAGTGCTGAATAGTGGAACAGAATGATTTAATTTTGCTAACATATTCTCTTGGCACTTTTGCATGCAGAATATGTTGCTCTAAAATATCCCTTGATAATAGATCCTTGGCAGTGTTCCAAAAGGAGTTCCAGCTTAAAGCCATTCAGCATAATTCAGGGTTTGGTAAACCTGGATTTGTCACCTTCCCTGCATCATATAATTTTACTGTCTGTAAGATGGGCTTTCCTCTTCTGTTACAGAAATAGAGATCATCTTATGTAAGTGTTTAAACTGTGAATCAGAGAGTATAGCTGGCACTGACTATGCATGTGATATTCTCTTGGGAAAGTAATTAAACTGAGGTGGAGTGATCATATGAATCTTAATTTTTGCCAATTCATTATACTTTTTAAAATGACTATATAGAGCTCTCTGTTACGTTACTAAGTAAGTGTGACTGTCTTTCATTGTTACTTTCAGTTTTTAATTGTGTTTATTCTGAAATGTATGCCACTGCCAGACAGTAGTAGCATATGCTATTTTCCCATTGAAATTCCTGAAAAAGAGTTTGCATATAAGGCAGAGGAACATTCTGACTGGCTGAGTGTAAATTATTTAAATCACAAAATTTTGGGATGTAGCCAGATTTAAGCTATCAGGAAAAGGAATTTGGTCAGGAGGTTTCTACTCAGCAGTTGTGTCCTAATCCTAGAAATGCTTTCAATATGTGTTAACTCATTAATTTTACTGCAACTACGAAGTAAATATAAGAGAGCATGCCTTGAGGCAGGCAGTAGTGTCTACACGTAATTTAGAAAAGGTCTTGGCAATTAAGAAGGAGTTGTAGATCAACTAACTAAATGCTGTTGGTTGCGTGTCATTTTATTACAGTGTTTCAGTGACTGGTGTATAAATTTTCAGAGATACCATAATTTCAAATTGAGAAAATTGATTTGATTTTTTCATTATATGTAATAGTTAAACAATAGTGTTCTCAAAAACAAACAAACAAAAAAAAAAAACAGTAAACATAGAAGAAAAGTGTGTATTCCAAGTTCAGAAGATGATTGTACTGATCATTTCTTTGCTTAGTAGAAGTTTCCTTTGTTGCATCTTTGAAAAATTATGGATTAAGACCCCAACTGAATTTATTTCAAATGCATCAATCTCATAAATGCCAGAATAAGTGGGGTGGGGGAAACAAAACTAAACACATGAATACTTGTGCAATGAAACTAGATGTAATCCGTGTAGTTAGCCCTTTGCAGACGCTTGTAGATCATAGTATTTAGGTCATAGTTGGACCATGGTAACCACATCTTTGTTTAGGTGGGACTATATGTAGATCCGTTTTGAAAAGCTCATTCTTCTTTAATTCCTTGTATCCTTTTAATGTAGACTGAAGCTGGATAGAAAATTTTAGGTAGTAAAACTCAAGCAAGTATTATAACTTATGTTAGTGACATGATAATATGGGTGGTAGGGAAAAGTGCTTTGGTCCTACTCTGTTTTCTGTTTTAAACAGTTAAAAGCAGATGGCTGGCACTAAGCTAAAATTAAGTGTATTTTGCACCTCCTAAACAGTGAGTAATGACTGCTTACTGTACACCAGAACAGATGTTCTCAGTATTATTCTACCTGGGACCGGAGACATCCTTTTTGTTGTGCTGTGCAGCAGGTGTTTGATAGCTTTGTAAGCTCAACTGTGTCCAGTTTTGGTATCAACCCCTGTGCTATGCATAAAGTTGCAGGCTGCCAGACTGCAGATACCTGCTGTACTTCAGAACAGCACCAGTGGGATCTGCAGGTCTCTCCTGCACATGCATGCCCAGCTCTCCCATGGGAATGTTTTTGTCTCCTGTCAGACATCTGGAGCTCTTGTAGGCAGATATGATGAAGTGCATTAGACAGGTAAAAACACCTCTGTCTCCACGAGCAGTATGGAAATGTATTTCTACTGTGCTGTTCTTTCTGATGCTTTCAAGTTTCAAATGAATTGTATTATTGTCTCTGTAAGTGGTTGCCACTTTATGGAAAAATTAATGCCACAAAACTATGAGGCAGATGAAGCTGTCGGTCCTAAACAGTGCATGCAGTGAGCATGCTGAGCTCTCTCTCATTATTCATCCTTATCATTATGTCTCTGCACATTGAATAATGCAAGATTATTTACTTGTTTTATAAAGAGAAATAATTTGAAATAAAGGTACTCAAAAGCTAAGATATTATCTAGTAGTGGAAACTATACTCATTGGATTTTCCAAGTATGTAAAGGGCAGCAAAAATCTATGCTAATAAAGATCAGATAAAAAAGCAGCCAGTGTTTATTCTTCATAATTGTAGATCACCACTGGTCACATCTCTTGCAGTTCTGACACTTGCTTTGATATGCTACTGTACTTGATGACATCTTCATATTAATTTTTGTCTCCTCTATTTGTCTGTATTGTTCTGCATATGTTAAGGGAACATTGCAAATAGGAAAATTAGACTTGCTACTTTTAATATGACTGAAGTCATATTTCCAAGCCATAACCATTCTGGTAAAGCATTCAGAGTAACAGTATCTAATGAAGGTGCTTTAATATGGAGGGAATTACAAAGCTGAGCAAAAGTTGGTCTGAATATGAATTACAGTTCCTCCATGACATTTAAATCTTGAACATTTGGAATATATCTCAGGAAATTGGTTTGGGATCCAAGCGTATTCAAACCACGGAATAAGAATGAATTAGAAACCTGCAAATTAATGTGAAAATGTTGCAGATCCGATATAATGACATTGTGAATTTTACTTTGGCTTGAATACTAGAAATGACAATTTTGCTAACTATGATTGAAGAATAGAAAAATGGAGTAGAAGCATTGTGCTTATTTCAAGCTTTAACTTTCCTGATATAATCACAGAATCATAGAAAATCCTGAGTTGGAAGGGACCCATAAGGATCATCAAGTCCAACTCCTGGCACTGCACAGGTCTACCCGAAAGTTTAGACCATGTGACTAAGTGCACAGTCCAATCACTTCTTGAATTCAGACAGGCTTGGTGCAATGACTACTTCACTGGGGAGTCTGTTCCAGTGTGCGACCACCCTCTTGGTGAAGAACCTCTTCCTGATGTCCAGCCTAAACTTCCCCTGCCTCAGCTTGACACTGTTCCCGCAGGTACCATTACTGGTGTTTATGGAAATTAGGTCACCTGCCTCTCCACTCCCCCTTGCAAGGAAGTTGTAGACTGCGATGAGGTCTCCTCTCAGCCTTCTCTTCTTCAGGCTGAACAGGCCAAGTGACCTCAGACATTCCTCATATGTCTTTCCCTCTAGGCCCTTCCCCACTTTTGTCGCCCTCCTCTGGACACTCTCCAACAGTTTAATGTCCTTTTTGTACTGTGGTGCCCAGAACTGCACACAGTTCTTGAGTTGAGGCCGCACCAGCACAGAGTAGAGTGGGACAATCACTTCCTTCGACCAACTTGCAACGCCGTGCTTGATGCATCCCAGGTTACGGTTGGCCCTTCTGGCTGCCAAGGCACACTGCTGGCTCATATTCAACTTGCTGTCAACCACAACACCCAGATCCCTCTCTTGGGGGCTGTTCTCCAGCGTCTCATCGCTTAGTGTGTACGTATAGCCAGGGCTGTCCCATCCCAGGTGAAGGACCTGGCACTTGCTTTTGTTAAACTTCATGCGGCTGGTGATCGCCCAGCTCTCCAACCTGTCCAGATCTCTCTGCAAGGCCTTTCCACCCTCATCTGAGTCCACAACTGCTCCAAGTTGGGTGTAGTTGGCAAATTTGCTCAAAACACCTTGCAGTCCTACATCCAAATCATTCATAAAAACATTGAAGAGGACTGGCCCTAAAATGGAGCCTTGAGGGACCCCACTAGTGACCATCCACCAGCCAGATACAGCCTCATTTACCACAACCCTTTGAGCCCTGCCCGTCAGCCAATTGCTCACCCATCATATGATGTTTTTGTTTAGTTGTATGCTGGACATTTTGTCCAGTAGGATCCTATGGGAAACCGTGTCAAAAGCTTTGCTGAAGTCCAAAAAGATCACATCAGCTGGTTTCACTTGATCGACTAGATCGTGATCTTATCATAAAAGGAAATCAAATTTATTAGGCAGGGCCTATGAACCCATGCTGGCTGGGACCAATGACTGCATTGTCCCCCAGGTGTGCTTCAATAACTTCAAGGATCATCTTCTCCATAATTTTACCAGGTGCTGACGTGGGACTGACAGGCCTGTAACTGCTAGGTTCTTCTTTCTTGCTGTTCTTGAAAATTGGCACAACATTTGCCAGCTTCCAGTCTACTGGGATTTCTCCAGATTCCCAAGATCACTGAAAAATAATTGAGAGAGGTCCCACGATGACGTCAGCCAGCTCTTTAAGCACCCTGGAATGAATCCCATCCGGGCCCTTGGACTTGTATGGATCCAGGTGGAGCAGCAAATCCCGCACACATTCAGGGTTGGTTGGGAGTTTATCATTCCCACCATCATGGTCTTCCAGCTCAGGGCACCCTGGGTCCTGAAGCCCATCATCAGCGTTGAAGACAGAGGTGAAGAAGGCATTAAACGTCTCTGCTTTGCCTTTGTCATTGTCTGTGAGGAGACCTCCCCCATCAAATAGCAGACCTGTGTTTTCTTTGGTTCTCCTTTTTCTGTTCACATATCTAAAAAAAACTTTTTTATTGTCTCCCACAGACATGCCCAGCTTCAACTCTAGTTGGGCTTTGGCCACACTCTCCCTACAAACACGAACAGTATCCCTGTATTCCTTCCTCGTCGCCTGACCCTCCTTCCAGCAGCCATACACTTTCTTTTTTCGCCTAAGCTCCGGTAGAAGATCCCTGGTCAGCCAGGCCAGCCTTCTGCCCCTCCTGCTTGACTTCTGATATTTTGGAATTACCTGATCTTGTGCTTTTAGGAGGCAGTGCTTAAAGACTGACCAGCACTGATGGACGCCAATGCCTTCAAAAGCAGTTTCCTGGGGGACCCTGCTAACTAGTTTCCTGAGCAGCCTGACATCTGCTTTCCCCATTTGATAATGGAAGTCTGTTAGACATTTCTGTGGGGATAGTTTTCAAAATAGATTGGGATAAATCCCATAATGACAAGAATTGAGAATGTATGCTTTTTAGCTGGAAAAAGCATCCAGGTGGTCCTAGAAGAATTTGGTAGGTACTGTGGCAGTGTGTGACATTCAGAAAGTTGACCTTAAAAACAGGTCAGAAATTGGGGGAAAGTTATTATCAAGCATTTGTGTTGATTGGAACAGTATACTGGACATCCAGTTGAAGTTCTGACTCCAGGAATAAAATAGTATAGTTCTCAGTATATTGACGGGAATCAGGCTTTTGGGGACCTGGCTCTGGTTTGATCTGCTTTTGACTTCTCACATTCCTAGTACCAGATTTACAAGTGTATTTAGGCATGTAGCAGGTAGTGCTTCACAGGGGTTTACAGAGTAGTATGAGTTAGCTGAGTCTAAGAGGTGATTCTGGACATTTTGCTAAACAACTTCTTTGGTATTATTATATGTCTGTGCTCCTCTTGAAAGACAGTTCATGGTCTTCAAACTTGTACATCAAGTAAGTGTATACGTGTAAATGACCAAACTTGTCTCAGTTGTCTGTTCGTATATGTATAGGTGCTTAACCTGTAAGCACATGTGCAGTAGTTGCAATGTCAGATTATGTATTCTGGTGAAATTAGAGCCTCTGGTATACAAAAGTAATACCATTCCACATCTAGTGGATGATAAATCTTTCAGACCATCTGATGAGCACTGCAGTCTATAGTCAAGTTTATTGCTGGACCAGTGTTTTTTTTTTTGTTTGTTTTGTTTTTTTTTTTTTTTTAGGAAGAGTTAAATGTATGTACAATATGCTCAGACTTCAAGGTAAAAATATGAAATTCCTTTTGATTTAAGAAGATAATTGATTCTTCCTGATGCATACATAAATTTTAACTTCAAGAAGCCAATTAAATATACGTCAGCATATAAACAAATAAGATTAGCAGTCTGTGGAAAAAGGTAAGATTGTAATATTTATCATAATACTTGGGTGGAGACAGTGTCTTCAAATTCATTAGCATTGCCTATTTTTCTTCCATCTTTTTTGTCTTTACAATTTATTGCCATTTTCTGTTCATCATAAATCTATTTCAGTAATTTTCAATAAGTAATACAAGGCTATTAAGTACTGACTTTGTGTCTAAGTATTACTATGAAGCAGAAGAATGTTATGTTACGTAAGAGTATGGAATGAAACAAGTTAGCTTTAATTTTTCTCCTGTCTTTCTAAGAGGGAGTATGAAGCACGGCACTGCATATATAAACAGTATACATCTTGTGTATACAACAAGGATTTATCGCCAGGAACACAAAACAAGGTGAAATAGAGATGTTAGATATGATCACCCTGGTAATCTTTAAAAATATAATGTATTATTTTTGAGTGCCTGTTAAGTAAACTGGATTCTCTAATCTTGAAAGCTTTCTTTTGTAAAATATAAACAAACAAGATGATTGATAAATGCAACTGGTGTCCAGCTAATAAAACAGTAAATAGATTCTGTGATGTTAAGGTATAGTAAACATTTAATGCCTCCAAGATTTTAGTTGTGTTATTAGTTATTTTTAATTAGGTTTGTTCCGCTGTTGTCCACAGTTAAGCAGTATCTTTGTGAGTTAATTCCACCAGTATTCCTCCCAGTTCTTCTCTTTTACTGTTTATTATACCTGGTCAATATTGATATTAACAATGTCTATTACTGTTCCTTATTCTTTATTACTGGCTTATTTTCATGCCTTGCTAACAGAAAAACAGACTGAGAAGTACAATAAAATAGCTCATATGATTGGGTTTAGCACAGCTTGAATTTTTGGGTTTTGTGCATTGAGGTAATGTTGTAGTGTTTTCATACTACACAAAACAGGCAGTCAGATTTAGGAAGGCTTGTTAACAAGGCATATATATATTCCTTTTCATTAAATAGGTGGGACTGCCCTGAGAGGAAAATCAAGGGCAATCTGTTAAACCAGATCATCTGGTTCTTCATCAAAGCATATGTCCATTGGCTTTTCAGTCTCTGTGCCTTTTACAGGCATACTTCTGTTCAGCATTAGAACACCATTTTCAAAATTGCCTATTGACTGTAATTTACATTGCAACTGTACAAAGTTGCAAAACCTTTATAAGTGACATAGAATTAAGAGGTGGGAAATTTTTTCACAGCCAAACCAAATGATATTGGAGGTTCCCAGTTTATTGAATGCCTTTGTCCTTCTGATTCTGTGTGTGTGTGTGTGTATACAATCATTTAAAACCTATAAGCTGTCTTCTGTTTGATTCATTCTGTGCTGATCCAAAATGTTTGTGAAACAACTTTTCTTCCTCCTTCTCTATTAGGACATGGCTGAAATATAATTCTAATGATGCTTCAGATGGCTTGTACCACTCAAGACATGCAAAATGCCTTGGAGTTCATTATACTGATGAGAAATGCCTGTTGCTGCTAGAGCTTCAAACTCTTAATGCAGCCAGAGCTGTATGAAATCTTGCAAACTGCTCAAGAAGAAGTGAAAATGATTGAAATTTGTGTGCTTGCACACATTTTTGTCTCTTATCATAATTATATTTCAGATTTTAAAAAAAAAGTTTTATCTGCAACCACAAGGAAGATGGATGCAGAGACTTTTGCTTATTTGTGTTATCAAGGCTTCTGGGAAATGCAAAAAATGTTATGAAAATTGTGATGAAACTCAGTGTCTCAAACAAGGTGCTGCTGGCTGATCCTCTGCCAACAGAGCAATCCTTTGCATCCTTTACATCTCCCAGGTGTCCCATAACATCCCACTTCTGTCACATTGTTTATAATCGAGGCACACTGGCCTCTTCCCAGAAGTTGGTTGTTCCATTTCATCTCTGTATGTTGGCTGTTGCTGTTTATAATTGTTTGCTTATGTCTCTTACAGAATAAGAAAAAATTAGCATTGGCATGCCATTTGAGATGCTCTGGAGATGAGATCTAGTAAGCAGGTTGCATAAGTTGAAACAACTTGCAAATGCCTTACGGGGTTCTTACAGTTTGTTCCTAAGAAGTGGTTTGTGAGCTGAGTGCGCTGACTTTTGAGTACCTTTTCCGTGGGGAAAAATAAATGCTTTTTCACAGCTGAATTTGCTTCAATTTCCTGAGTATCAGTTTCAACCCAATCCTAAAACAGTGCTTTTATTGAAGTAAATTTTCAATTTTAAAGGCTAGAGTATAAACCTGGGGTTCATATTTACTTGTGCTTTACTGGAGTAATCTTATCTTCTGGTGCACTAGCGTGGAGAGGCTAATTATTAGAAGACAAAAATCTATTACAGAAACTTGAATTTTCAATGTCTTGTCGTTACATAGGAGCAGGTATTGTTTATAGGTTGTGAAAATGAATATTGTGGTAATACTCCTAGTGTGGAGTAATTTATAGAAGATTCAGTAACTGCAGGCTGTTATTTCAACAAAGATAAGTGTTAGTGAAGAGTCTTTGAGAACATTAGTGCAGTCTAAAATCATTTCTGCTTCAAAGATGGCTTTATGATGTCTTATAGATTTCAGCCAGCCTGTTTTGAGAAACTGTAAATGCAAAGCAGCATTCACACTACAGTTTTGCAGCAGAAGGTATGTTTGCTATCTACATACTGTAATGGGTAGAAATCCCCAAGATCCCTGCACAAGCACTGAGTGAGCTGGAAGCAGCCTTGCTGTAGCAATGTGGAGCTCTGCATGGCTGAGAAGCAGACTAAATTAACCTGCACAGTGAGGTTGCTTCCAGCATCCCAGAAAGTTCAGAGCTGACTTGCATATCTACAAGGTACACTGCACAGCACCAATGTGCCAGCTGAACACTGGAATAAGACATGCACGTGCTGTTGTAGTCTGAGCTGCTTTGTCTCTGTTACCAACCCTTGCATCAGAAATACCTGATCTTCGATGAGTGTTACCTCTGAGGGACCACCTAGTTCTAGTAGGAAACATCAATTCATACATGCCAGAAGATTTTTGTGTATGAACAACATGCTGGATTGAGGTATGCATTCATCCTAGAGTCCTCTGCACTCTTTATACAAGAAAAAGGGATCTGCCTCTTAATACATTGTTTTTTTTGTTTGTTTGTTTTGGTTTGGTTTGGTTTTTTGTTTTGTTTTGTTTTGTTTTTGTTGTTGTTGTTTTTAATTTGCTTGTTTAGCATTGGCTTAAATTTTAAGGATTTAACAAATGTTTTTCAAGACCATTTTATAAAGATTAAGTAAACTGGTCTTATGACATACCATCTGTACAGCAGTTCTGTGGTGTCCCTTCTTAGCTTCGGCCACAGGTATGGTTACAGAATGGGTGGGTGGCTTTTCCCTGCAGTGTAGTATTGCAGATTGCACTTTGTGTTCCTCAAGTTCAACCTGTGCACATGGCAGAGACTACAGTTGTAGGGGTTCAGGTAGCCTGTCTGGAGCTCTTATTTATCATTGTGCCTTTTTGCTAGTTTAGGATCTTGTGACAGTTTTATTCTGGTATCTATTTCATATTTGTGATGAAAACCAAAGGCACATCTCCTAAGAAAGGCAGATTTGGATAGAACTGACTTTGCCATGTGCCTACCAAGACCCAGTCCAAATGAGAAAGGAAATCAGGTTTCTTTAATTGTAACAGCACATTGTTCATCATAGAAGCTTGAAAAGAGCGGCCTTTGTTTTCCTAAACCTGATAGTTTTGCCACAGTGATAGGTTTTTGCATATCTGAGCAACTTACTCCTTCTTATCTCATGTATGAATTTGGATTTCTAAGGGAAAGTTCAGTTTTTCTACTTATCACAAAGTAGAAACAAAAAAATCAATCCCAAAATCACAATGACTTTTCTCAGTAGTGTGTGTTAGATGAGATTGACTGGCCTGCTATCACAGCTTGCAGCCACCAAAAAAGTTGGTGCTCTTGCATCTCTTGGTCACGCACTGCCTGTCTTAGTACCAAAAGGTGCTATGAAGTCTGTTCTTTCTTTGTCTGTGCCAGCCACTTCTGTTTAAGGAAAAGCAACAGACTTTCTCTTCCCTGTGCCGCTTTTGTCTCCCATCCAAAAAACCCTCCCCAGCAGCGTGGTATTGCAGTAAGTACAGAGTGGGTGCCTGCCTTCAGGAGGCTCCTACCAGCTGCTCAGCATAAAGAGCTTGCTCTCTCTGTTACTCAGGGTGGTGTGGAGCTCTTCAGAGAAACACTGGCTGAGACTATTCCCTTTTCCCTAAGTGTGCCATTTCACTCAGATGCCCGGAGGAACTGTGCATATAAGGAGCAAAGAAAGGTCTTAATTCAGCAGTGCCATGGCTGTGCAAAGCACCCTATGACATCAGTGGGAACTGTGCAGGCATGAGGATTGCAGGAGTGGACTGACGAGGAGAGGCTTATTGACCTAGAAACATTATTAGTAGTTAATATATACATATATATATGTCCTGATCCAAACTTTCCAGATGCACACACAGTTGTTTCACAGAAACCTCTTTTCAAAAATTGTCCATTTGCTCTACTATATATAGTACTATACAGTTTTCCACTGTGTTGTGTTAAGTAGTACAGTGTCTCAGTTCTTCAAAAACAGATCACCTCTGGTGATGCTGGAAAACCCTATTCTCACTTTTAACAGAGGGGAACATTGACTCGCTCAACAAAAATGGTACCTTGAGAATGGAAAATAGAAGTGCTCAGTGGTGGGCCAGTACTTTCACTGTACGAGTCTCTCTGCCCAGAGCTTTTTAATGTGGAAAAGCTGTAGTTTTTTTCCCTAGGAACAACCTTCCCACAGATATTCCCAAGCCCTTGGTTGTTATCCCATGGAGTGTTCAATGGTCTCTTCTTCAACACCTTTGGCTGTGCACCTTATGGTCTGATCACAGAGAACGAGCAATTCAGGGATCTTGGATGAGAAATAAGGGCACTTTAAACAAAAAGTCACCCTCAGGATGTTAAGACTATGCTGATCTGGGAACAAACGGGGTACAGGAAAATGGAAAGTGGGACTTTAATACGTTATTTGACAAGCCAGTTGCAACTGTGCCAAAGAGATGTTTCTGTCACATCACATTGTCCATGAATTCTTTTGGCAATAGCTGTATTTCCTATGGGAGTCAGCTACAATGAGTGGTGTTCAGGGACAGTGTTTCTTCTCAAGATTTTTCCATGGTATGCAGCTTTGTTTCCAACACACAAGTCTCACATGCTGACAAGAATCAGATGCACCTGTTCCTTGACCACAACCCACTCCACAGATGCAGATTAATAGAGCCCAAAAAGAAAGGGCTGAAGGGTGTGTACCAGTTGAGCTGGGTAATTTCACTGCCAGAGGGTTATTTTTAGTATAAATTGTGTACTTGCATGTAAGTTTAGCATGATTGTAATTATGTCAGAAGTTTTGTTATACAAAAATAAACAGCTGCTAAAGACTGAGGGCAACTAGGGACCATAAGGTATTCAAAGCACTAATTCACATTTGGTAATGCTTTTTCTAATGTCCCCACTGGAATTTTGTGCCAATACTTTACCTTTATTTCCTGCTTTAGCAAACCATCTTGCTCTTTACTAATCTTAACAGAGATTCCTCTGTTTAGTTTCTCCTTTTCTTGTTCATTTGACCGAGAGGTGCTCTTTCATCATCTTTCCTTCAGCAACATTTACACTTCATTATAAACTCAAATTTTTTCCTTGCAAAGCAACTCTGTACAGCACTGTGTATATATATGTGTGTATATATATATACGCTGTGTGTATATATATTATATATATATATACACACTGTGTATATTCTCCGCCTGCCACTGAGCTTGTCTCTAAAATCTTGGATTTAAAAAGATACCAGAAAAACATTTACGGTAGCACAAAGTGTGGTCAGCAGAAGTACAGCGTGCACACTATTGTGCTTACCAGGAAAGGAGCAAAGAAGAGGATAGGTAGCCAAGGGCAAAGAACTCTCTTCTTTATGCTTTCAGTCAAAAAACAGTCTAGACATTTTTATCACATTAAACAGTCTGGAGCATTTAATAGGGATGTGACAGGAAGAAAAGCAGTCTGAACTAGCTGACCAGTTTTCTTATGGGAAAAGCCTGCTGGGCCTAAGATATTATTCTGTGCAATGGTAATTACCATGTTGGAAATGCTTAATGGTGATACATGGAGCAAAGCTGGTTTTAGGCATGTAAAAGTGTTGCTGTGCTTTGCATACATCACTAATCTTGATTTTGGTGGGCACTGTGCTTGTTGAGTATGTGCACCACTTGGTGTGAAGCTGCAGGAGGCCAGGGTGGAGAGCAGCAGCATTAGTTCAGCATCAAAGAATGCCTCAGTGTAACACAGCCCACGCAAATGGCAAAATATTTTTTCTGTCTCTGTAAGGGCTGCTTTATCAGTTTTCTGTGTAATGAGTTGCATCCTTTGATTCCCACTGCATCTGATGACTTCTGAACTGGCTCTTCTGCCTTTGACCTACACCCTGTGGTCTAGAATCAGTTGTTGCACCTTCCCAGGCATCTCACCCACACATCCCCTCAATTTGTCTGCAGCAAGGGGAAATGCCGAACTTCTTGTCTCCGGGATCCATGCCATCCCCACTCCCAAGCTGCCACAATAAATAACCCCAGTCTGCTCTTGCCTGGAATGCTGGCACTGTTCTTGCCACTTCTTCTCCCCCCCCCCCTCCTCCCCCGGACACCAGCATTTTGTTTCGTTAGCCTTTCCTAGTATATATTCTACTCTGTCCCTTCTTTTCCAGCCCTATTGCAGAAACTGAGCTTTGTTTCTAAACAGTCTCTAAAAATAGCCATGCTTGTGCTATTCCAAACCATTTCCATTTCAGCTATTCCAAACTACCCACTGTTCTTCTCCAGCATTGTGAGCCACCTTCCCTTTTCATTTTAGCTTTATTGGCCTTCGCAGGTGCTTCATTATTCTGTTGAAGGTCACATCAGTGTCAGACAACCTGTCCTTGCTTTCTGCATTTTCTTGCTAGTTTCCTCCTCCTCTATTTAATTCTTGTGCGCTTTGCTATACATGCCTTTCATTTCTTTCTTCCCAAATGGTTGTACATAATCAATAATGTTTCCATATTCGGGCATGATGTGTGTATTCTCACCTTTCCATGGAGAGTGCTTTTTATGTTCCTACCTATGTGAACATGTTCCATTATACACCTGTCTCAGTATGAGGGCAGAGGTATCTTCTGCTCATGCTGCATGTGTCCTTTTCACCTCAGTGGAAGTAGCTTGTACCAGCTATGACGTGACAAAGAGAACCGATGAGGCCATTTACTCCGTACTGCGAGCTGGGAAAGGTATCAGCTCCCCCCCTCTCCACCCCCCCCTGTTTTTTTTTTTTTTTTTTTTTTTTTTTTTTTTTTTCCTGCTGTGCAACACTGAATCACATCTTAATGTTAGGAATTTAGAGAAAGTAAGTCCCTTCACTTTGGTGTCTCCAGTTGGTCCAGAAAAGTCTGAATAAATTGAATCCCTCAGCATGCTGTAAAGCCTGCTGTTTATTATGAGATGTCAAATAAGTGTTCAAAATGGGATGTGTATGCCAGCATGCCATACCAGCACCCCTGACTGGCAGACTGGCTCTCCTTTTTGTCTCCATAGTGGACAAATAGGTTACATACCAACACTTTTATTTTTATCCCTTTTGGAATACTATGTCAAATCGTCCATTTGGAGCAATACAGAAATTGAGATGCCTTTCTTCCAGAAATCTTCATGTACATGATGAATAGTTGAACAAGCCAAAATGCAGCCCACAGCAGGATTTGGAGAGGCTGCTGGCTTGGAACACTCTCCCACCTCTTCAACAGTTGGCATAGCCAGTTGTGCCCCAGTTTTCAAACAAGAGGTACATTAATGTTCAGAAACACATTTTAAGGACATTGTTCTCAAGGAATGTCAACAATTGAAGGCATCGTTAATGAGTGCATTAGTACTCCTGAACTGTTTTATCAAATAAACTTATCAGAGATACCTCCTGCAGTCTTATTTTACCCCAAAGAGACAACTTCTATTCAATAATGCCTGATGTGACAGGAAGCATGCCACAATGTCAAGAGAGTTGTTTTTGTATTTACTTAATGGAAGCATATTTAGAGATTGCACTGTTTTTCTGAGGCAGTGAAAAGAGAATGTGATACCATGTTTCATGCATCCCTGTCTTTCATTTATGTTTAACTATGAAATTATCAGCTGAGGGATCAGTGTCATTATTTTTTTTTTAATGAAAGCACTCTTCCCTAGTCTGTCTCCATTGCCTTTAGAGCACTTTAGGGCAGTGGCACAACAACCATTTGAAAATAACTTTGTCTAAAACAAATTTACAAGAAAGGTTTACTCTGCCACCTGCCTACAATAATATAGTAATAATAATAATAATTCCAAGTTCAAAACCAGTATCATTTCCTCTTGAATCTCTATGAAATTAAAGCTGTAAGTAGCTGATAACTCCGTGCATCTCAAATGTGGCTGTCCATACATGGGCAGCTGTCCTGCTGGAAAGAGAGCTAGGTTTCCAAATTTTAAGTAACATTTTACTTTCACCTTGCCTAGTTGTGATACGTTACGGTTCAGAACTGTGGCAGTCTCCTCTTCAGAAAAAATGACCAGTTATGTATTAATGAGTTAATATGGAATGTTCTTGGTGATTAAAGGTGTATAGCATTAATAACTTTTAGTTTGGGGACATTTTGCTGTCACTACCTTCAAACTCTCTATACAGATTAAAAAAAAAAAAAAAAAAAAAAAAAGTATCAATAAAAGTGTAATTAAAACAAGTCTTGCTAGGCTTGTTTTATAGAGGGGTAAGAGGAAAATGGAAAGCAGCGCAGTGTCCAGCTAGGATTCCAGAGCTGTGTGGCTGACCCTCAGCTGTTACCCAAGTCTCTTGACTCCCAGGTAATCCAAAGGTACTGAATTTTTATTTATTTATTTATTTTTCTCCCTGAACAATTGGTAATGAATGTTGTTTCTGCGTACAATGAGAGTGTTTTTGAGTGAGGAAAATAGACAAATTGATCCTATACATCAGTGTTTAGGCCAGACAGTTTGATTATCTTCTTCCATCTGTTAAATGTCACCCCAGTTCCTAGATTTGCTTTTTGCAGTGCTGTTAAGGTGCATACCATGAACACTAAGAGTCTTACTTCTCCTGATACTGACTGGGAGAAATCATAGGGAAGAGCTTTAATTAAAGACAATTAATTTGATCTGTTTCTTCGTATTTTTGTTTAATTTGAACCAAAACATAAAAGCTCTGGGGGAGCTGTAGCCTGTGCCAGCCAGGTTCAAGCTGTCCTGCTACGATCCTTACTTGGGCTCTACTTATGACATAGAACTAAAGAAGAAAGGCTGCTCCTACCACTCTGCTACCCAAGGTTTGCATTTATCACAGCTGCTGGGGCTGGATTGGTGGATAGCAGGGGATGATTTCAGTTCCAGCCAGCTGATAACACTGTGCCTTCGCTGAGACTTGAATTAGGGCAGGTGCCAGTGTGTGAGCAAATAGGATAGCAGGGGAAGTGAAGGCTGATGAAAACAAGAAAAAGGATATTGTGTACATGTAAGGGAAGAGTGTACTGCTCAAATGCAGATACTAAATCTGTTTCCTTCTTTTCATTCTGTATTATCTTTTATTGTTTAAAGAAAGGGATGCAAAAACCTGGAAGGTGCAAGTTGGATGCTAAGAAGAAATCTGAGCGGTGCTATCACTTCTAAAATGCAGGCAAAATTTTTCTGACTCTTGGTTAAAGTGCACCACAACAATTTCACCTAAATAGTATAAAAAGCTGTATTTTCATGGTGATTGTAGTTTATAGGCTTTGCCCAGGCTACCAATATATTTGTAATTAATCTAAGCTTTCCACAAATACCTACTTTTAACCCCACCCACAGTACTATCAAATAATGATTTTTTTTTTTTTTTACATTAATACATAGAGATTTAGAGATTACCAGAGCAATCTCTAAGGATCGCTTCTGCTTTTATCTGATCTTTTAAGCTAGCATTGTGGCTCACTGCGTTTTTCTCAGAAATCATCTAGAAAACCAGTTAGAATTGAGTCCTGCAGTTATATTGTCGCTTCCCTAATTTCAGATTTTAGAGTAACATCAATGTTCCTTACAGCTTATTAGTTTTTAAAATATCTGTATATTTTTAGCAAATTCATATTAAGCCATGTCAAAACTTTAATAAAGTTTGGTTTGATCTAATATATCTGACTGTGAAGGGATTATTTCAAACACAGAGATTTAGAAGATAATACGAAAATGTGCTCTTGGCCTTTCGATAAATGTTATTAATACAAGTCTGACAAATCTTGAATACAAATGCCAAATCTGTGTGAATGTTTGGAAACCAACAAGTGTGTCCTCAAGATGTGTTCATGGAGCAGCTGATGCTTGTATTTTGCTTTATTTTTGTTTGATATAATGGCTGGTGTTATTTCTGTAACTTTTCCTTGCATTTAAAAATGAAAGGGTATTGATATTTGTTTAGTTTGGAAGTTTGTGTTGTTTTTTTTTCATGGTATTTATAAGTAATAATTTGGTCTTAGACTTTTGCAGTTGTCTCATGGCCTGGGATCTCTGAACTATTGCATCATAACAGGAATGCTTCTCCATTCGGTGTTTTTTCATACTTCCACCTGAATACTTCCTAGCATTTTAATTTTAAACATATATTTATGTATTCCTATCACATTGAAGTACAGGACTCGCTTCTGTTTGAGACTTCTTAGAGCACTTAACCCCAGAAAGAGGCTACAAAGAAGAAACTCATGTTCTAAATGTCAAAATTGTTGATATTTTTAATTAAAATAACTGACACATGTAATAGAGGCATACCTAAAAGGGAGAAACAGAATTCACAGTTTTAAAAGATATGTTAGCTGTCAGTTGCAGATTAAATGGCAGTACAAATTAAGTATGGTGTCTGTATGCATACTATATCAAAGAGTCTGTTGTTTTGTTTAGTTTTTAATAAATCGGATGTCTCTTTCCTGTAGGACTCATTGCTGTAATTATATCAGGTGTCAGATTTAAAAGACCATAAAGAAAAGATCTAGTGTCAAGTAATTCAGGAAATATATCTTTTTGCAAGTGGTATGTATTTGATGGTGGTTTTTTTTTTTCTTAGTTTTTTTGGGGGGGGGGGGGGGGGCTGATTGTTCTATAAAGTAGAATTTCTTTGTTTTAACACTCTGCATTTGAAAGCCAAGGAGTGAAGTAATTAAAGTTAATAAAATTCATTGCCTCTTAAATCAAGATACATGTTACACATACGTCATATGCTCTAGCAATTCAGAAAAGATTTTGACAATTATTACACAAACCATTACTTTCATCTACGTCCAATTCACTCTCGATTACTACCTCAGGAGGAGATTACTTCAAGGAAATGGCATGTTTGACATTATGCTAAAATACTGAATGCCTCTAAAAAATCTGCTGTTTAACTAAAGATAAACCTGATGTCTTCAACTCTTTTACACAATTTTATATATGATTAGTGTTGATTATTAGAATGAGACAAAACAGAAAAAGTTCTAGGAAAAGGTTCATCATATGCTCATGTTATGAAATTACCTTCTCTTGACTTAGAGGGGTACTGAAAAATACATGTAAATGAAAATTAATTATAATTATAGGTTTGATTAGGCATTTTGCTAAGTACAGTGTACAATTGACAGCATTAAGTGTAGGTCTGTTTCTGATATCATCCTTTGGGAAGATCCTTGCCTTTTGCTTTCACTGTTCACAAATCTGGAAATGTAAACATCAAAGTTTCCATCACCAGAAGGAAAGAACAGTAACAAAAAACTACTTATTCCATAAAGTTTATGCTTTTGTATGATTTTTTAGCACTTAAATCTTTACTGACTTTCTATTATGTTAGGATAGTTCTGAAGTTAGTTTTACTATTCAAAACATATGTTTCCTAGGGATGCGTCTAGATGAGCTTCTGTTTTCATTGTAGGAGTTTCCTCATGCACTTTCAGTACAAATTTGCCCTTTTTGTTTTAACACTTTGCTGTTGAAATTGCCAAGTTGCTTTTGTTTTTCTTAGCACTTCAAGTGGCACTTATCTAAAGGCTTGTTTTGGACAGCATATAAGCTAATAATTCTAGTTTGCAATGCTGGCATGTGAGAACTGATTGCAGTCTTGTCAGAATTTATGTGAAGAGTTGAAATGACTTCAGTGATCCCTTTTCAATTGATCCAAATTGTAGAATCTGCTCCAGTGACTCTGTTGCTGCTGAGTTTAGGAATAATTCACCTTTTCAGGACTGAGTATTTGCTTTAAGCATGAGATGGCTTAATTGGCTTTCTGTTTTTCAGTGGAGTGAAGAGTTAGGCCTGAATCATCTGAGAAGCTTTCCTTAAAAGCCACATTTAAATATACAAATATACAATATACAATGTACAATATAAATAAAAAGCCAGAACACGTTCTTGTTATGCTGTTGCAAATATACTTTACCCAGAATAAATTTCTTTACATACCAGTATGTTTCTTTACTTACTGTAGACTTCTCAGGAAGTGTAATGCCCCTCAAAAAAGGATGGGTGCTAAGTACTTAGTGCATATAATGAGACAGTTGGAATGAACTGGGCAACACTGTAAGTATTAACAAATGAGGAAGGCCTTGGGACAAATAGAAAATCAGCTAAGGAAGCAGGGAGGTCATGTTTGCCTCGTCTGATCTATTAGGAACTCTACTTGTTAGAGATAATGGCTGTCATCAGAGGTAATGACTAAAGCACAGTTCAGACCTTATGTTGAGGCAGGCCATCTCATTTTCAGCACAGTGTCGTAAGCAACTTTTGTGTTCTGCTGTCAGCAGCAGATAGACTCATTTCTTGGCCTGAAGCAGAGCTCTGCAGTGGGCAGCCCCACTGACCTTGTGTGAAATGCTAAAGAAGAGGTTAGTGACAAACAGGCCACTTCTTGTTTTGGGCTAACCTCTGAGGTGCCCCTTCATGCCAATGCATTCCAGCAATTAAAACCAAATGGAAAGTGAGGCCATTACTTAAACAATATTCAAGCATTACTTAAACACTTTCAAGCACCTAAGCTCTGTTGTACGTCTTTTCTTGCTTCTGGACCTTGTTTTTTTTTTTTGTTTGTTTGTTTTTTTTTTTGAGAATTGTTAAATTGCTTGCATTGGGTGTGGAAATAATGTGTTTAAAAGTAACCTGCTTGAAAGAGCATTCTTTTTTTAAAAAAAAAACAACAACAGCAAAACTTGACTGTGGAAGAGCCTGGAGAGCTGTGAAATCTTAGAATTGCTTTAAAATATAGTATGGATGCTGCAGAAATTCAGCAGTGTGGCTCTCACCATTACATTTTACATAGGACTTGCACTGTAGTGGCTCTTATTTTCTAAACTTTTTGGAACTTGCTCTGACTTTTAAGTTCTAGAGTAGAAACCACATTTTCTGGTTTAAAGAACAGCCTTTCTATGCATTTTTCATGTGATAATGCCGGCATATTTAGGACCAAGTTAATTTGACTGTGAGGAGTAAACACATGAAGTTCTGAGTCTTCTTCCAGCAGAGCTCTAGAAACAATTGGGGTATTTGCATATGACAGTGCTTCAGGGTAAAAAACAAGTGTGGCTTTTTTATAAGAGCTTCAGCGTTGCACTGCCTGATCAGCAGGAGCCTTGCACAGCTAGTTCCTCACTCTGGATCACAACCCTGCAACTATATCCCTGCAGGTAGACTTTCTGGATTGGAATGAATACCACAACAAACCCAAGAAGTTACACAGGCCTGCTGATGTGGATCTGGTTGTCTTTGTTATGACGAATCTTGTTTACCAAAGAGGAGTGGTGGTGAACGATATATATACTTCAAGAGGGGAAAGAGTATGAAATTCATTAGTTTGTTGTTGTTGTTGTTGTTTTTTAAGTTGTTTCCTTGTAACTGTAAGAAAAATATACGTGACAGAGAAAGATTACTAAACATATTATGTGGCTGCTTATACTTTGCCCCTGTAAACCACCCAGACAGCAACCAGCACACTCTTTAGGGAGCATGATTTGATGAGGTGAGTGGTGAAATGGCTAACACAGAGTGTGGAGCCTCCTCACCTTCCTTCACTCAGTGGGTAGTGATTCATTCCAGAGGCAAAAATAGTAACTACTAAAATAAATTTTAAAAAAAATGTACAGGTATTGTTAAAATGCTTGGGGCTAAGCAAACTGGAAATTGTGAGTTACTGTATTTTAGGCTGGGGGGTGTCAATTCTAAGGAGTACTGCTGTCCTTTCCAACAGTGTCTCGACATTGACAGGATGTTTATGGGATCCGAGGAGTATCCTATCCATCATGCTAGCCAGCCCTGTGGGTTAGTTTAGAATATCACCTCTTTCCCCAAACATTTGTCTGGTTTGTATTAACAGAATCCTTTCCTCCTCCTGTTCAGCCACACCTTGTCTTTCGTTTGGTCATAGAATGAAAAAAACAGGATTTATAAACCTTTCACCCCCCACACCCCAGATTTAACGTAGTACAGCAAAGAAGACTTCTGCGTTAAATAACACTGTTCTGGATATGGTTAATTTTGTGTCCTAACTCTTTGGGTACTCAAAATCAAAATCAAAAGATTTTGTTTTGTTTTATGTGACCCAAATTATGACCTCAGGCATAAATCAGTGTTGAAGGAAAGGGAGATTGCTTAGAAGGCATTTAACAACTGCATTTGAGAGATTCAACTGCTTCTCCCTTGTGGTCATTGATCAACTCCTGAGGTGTATTTTATATGAGTGTTTTTTTCTGCTTTTGTGAATGGTATGTATTCAGAGACATTTTTATACTTAAGGAATCCTACATCAGTGAAAACATTTTTATTTTATTTTTAAAGGTTGTTTAAAAATTTTAACTGAGTGAATTTTTTTAGAATGACTGTTTTTAAATTTTGTTCTTAAAACCTATCCCTCTCCTAGTTGAATCTTCACACTTCATAGTTATTAAATTTTGTTAAAGAGAGTACTTCTTGTTTTTCATCCTGGCAATGGTGTATGCATGCATATATTTGCAGTTGAATGCATGTTGGAATGCTGTGTGTTTTGTTTGTTTGTTTGTTTTAAGCTTTGTTCAAACTGCTTAGTAATTGATGAAGATTTAGAGTTCCAAAAAATGATAAGGGAGTATATTTTCTTTTGGTGATCTTAAAAGCTGAGAGGTTTGTGGAATAACAGATTTTTGAGAGGAGTGTAAGAAATGTGGGAAACTGATAAGAGATTTTCTAAAAGGAGAGAAAAATGTCTTCACCTTCTACTCAGCTGCCAAAGCATATGGCTTAAAAATCTTGTTTGTTACGATTTGTCTGAAGCCTTGCTACATGTATGCAAGCCATCTTTCCCTCACACTTAATCTGTTTTAGTTCCTCTGTAAACTGTGAGACCTGTGAGAGAGTAGAGCTAAGAAGAGATTGGTGAGGTGGTAATAAAAATGAGCTTGAGTCCCTGACACAAAACTTGATTGCTTGCTAAATCATGAGCAATCAAATGTGTTTTTTTGCAGTTAAATGCAAGGTTATGCAAATAAGAAGTAGGAGAATAATTCCAGCTTGTATGATAGAGGGCTGTGTTGTTTTCTATGTCCTGGTCCAGACCCCCGACTTCAGAAAAGCAGCTGGGAAATTGGAGAGGGTTCAGGCTGACACCAAGATTTGTGAAGTGTGCATTGCAGCAAGAAACTAAGGAGCTCAATCTATTTAATTTCAGTGATGAATTAATGAGACAACTTCATTGTACTAAGTGCTCAGACAAGGAGAATATATCTGTAAAGAAAGTCATGTTTCAGTGACTGGATGATGAACACAACCAAGTTGAAATTGTCAATAAAGTGCATGTCTGTAGTATGAAAGTAATTTCTCTTTCTGAAACATAGGTGTCCCTTCAAGCACTTGCTAAATACAGGATATGGAATGGCAGATGCTGGATGAAATGTTATGATGTATCTTGTACAGGGGTTCAGAGCAGTTGCAGAGCTTTTAGGTTTTAAAATCTGGCTTTATGGGGTTCAGTGTCTGTTTGGAGCAGAAGAAAACAAAGGTTGAAGGCTGTGGATGTAGTATAGGGACTGTTGAAGAGTATTCTTCACAGCCTGAAAAGTGTCATCACATTGCTTATGATTTAGCACAGAACGTATCTGCCTTTCCCAGAAGGACTTCACATGCTGGCAGTGTGTATCACTACATAAACTACCTATCACATTAAAGTGACTTTTCTTCTTGGGAACATTCTGATAGTAAAAGTCATTTAAATAGATAAAAGCATGTTTATAGGGGAACGGTCAATATACTGTAAAAATTGAGTGTTTATCACTTAAGGTGTGTATGTTTTAAGTTGCCTTCAAATCTAAGGGGTATTTTCCCAAGATTTTTGAGGAGTTGCTGTATGGTATAGGGTTTTGTTGGTGCTGGTTTCAAATTTTGCCGTTAGTAAAGCCTGTGAAGTAAGAAAACTTCTTTTTGAAGATGTTTCTCTAAATGTAGCTTTGTTGTAAGAACAAGCACTACATTTTCAAGGTGCTGTGATTACCCTGATCTACTTTGTGAAGTCTGAGAGCTGTGTAGAACAAGACACTGTCATGCTACTGCAATGGGAAGCCCATCCTACTATACGGCTTTTTCCATAGAATGACGAAAAAGCAGCTCTGTGCCGGCTTAAACCAGGAGAGAACCTAAAATTATAAGCACATTTAAAACAATAATAAACATTCAATAATTTGGCACATTTCCTGAAAGGATCTCAGAACACTGTAGTCTTCACAAGGAAGATATTACTGCTCTTTTACAGAGTAATAAGAATCAAATGCTTGGGGGGAGGCTTTTTGCAGAGTAATAAATGTAGCTGATCAATTCTCGGTCCTAGTTCTTCGCTCTCTATTTTGTTCAAATCATCTCTTTGTAACAAAAACAAAAGAAAACCAACCAACAAGCCAAACCAAACAAACAAAACAACAACAAAAAAGGATGAATATTTAAAAGGAGGGAACACTTAATGGTGTTGTATATTACTGTCAAATTGTATTTTTGATAGTTACAGAGAATGAATTCATGTAACTTACAAGGCTTTGGAAGCATGATATGCATGTTTATACATCAATGACCTAAAAAGGGCAGGAGATGAAGAGATAGGCAACATCAAAATGCATTTTGCATTTTTATTTTAAGTAGGGATATTTTTTCAATATAGAACTATCAAAAGTAACTGTTCTTAAGGCCAGTGTTAGATGGAGTCCTTAATAGTATTTGCTGAGTCCTTTTGTTGTTTTTTCTTGCTGGAACATCTTTAATAGGAGAGAAAATATGACGAAGAAGAAGGGCACTGCAAAATTCTTATTTTTTTTAAGCACTTGTATCTATTCTTGGTTTAAAGTTCAGTGCATGTCTATGCATAGCGTAGATTACACAGGCTGTCATACTTTCCCTTTAATTTTATGTATGCTTTTTGTTCTGCTCACTTAGACAAACTTTGGGCTAGGTGCCTGCGCTATAACAGAGTAAGAATTGTGCTGGTTGCACTTATTCCGTATCATGTTGCTAGGGTTGATCAATCGTAGATGAACGTAAGACTAAGGCAAGCATAGAGAGATCTTCTCCCCAGGATTTGCTTTCTGAAATTATTAGATGTTTCTCACCTTCATCAACTTGTTGAACCTCATTTCAAATACACTGGGGGGAGAAGCAATTGAGTTTTCCTGAGTTAACCTCACTTTGATGGCAGCGGGGGTCCATTGCCACCTTCCAATAGCAGTACCTTCAATGTTGTGAGGACCAGGTAGCAAAGTGTGATAAAAGAGAAGGACTATGGGATGGCAACTTCCTCTTTTCTGTACATCTGTCCAGCAAAGGTAAGAGTAACCAGTGCCAAGTTTAAGGCTGGTGAAGACTGCTGTTTCATGGTGCAAAGGGAATCAGAAAACTGAGTTACTAGTTGCAGCCCTGAGTTTGCTTTTAGAGCAGTGTGGCTTCAGATGGTTGCCATGTGTAGGATGGACTTGTTATGTTATTGTTGTTGTTTAACCTGGCTGGCAGCTAAACACCACACAGCCGTTCATTCACCCTCCCCCCTCCCTCTCTGGGATGGGGGAGAGAAATGGGAAAGTGAAATGAGAGTTGAGCTAAAGACAGTTTATTAAGATAGGAAACAATAATAATGATAATGATAATAATAATAATAATAGTGTGTATGAAACAAGTGATGCACAATGCAATTGCTCACCACCCGCTGACCGATGCCCAGTCTATCCCCAAGCAGCTGCTCCCCCCATCCCGGCTAGCCACCCCTATATATTGTTGAGCATGACATCAGATGGTATGGAATACTCCTTTGGCCAGTTTGGGTCAGCTGTCCTGGCTCTGTCCCCTCCCAGCTCTTGCTGCACCCACAGCCTGCCCACTGGCAGGACAGAGCGAGGAGCTGAAAAGTCCTTGGCTTGGTATAAGCATTGCTCTGCAACAATTAAAACATCAGCATGTTATCAGCAGTCTTCTCATCCTAATCCAAAACCCAAAATTAACCCTGTCCTAACTGAAACCAGGACAGTTATGGTCTTAACATCTGCATGTTGCTTTGTTGTGAAAGACCCTTCTTTCTCTTGGTGCAGTGTTTGTGCAGTCTTTTATTCCTGCATTGTATAATACCACCTTTCCTGAGCAGTGTGTCTGGAGCAGTTGTCAGAGGAGGGTTAGGCCAAGCCCACAAGAACAGAGTAAGGTGTTGTTTGCCTGTGAGACAGGCAGTAGCAGGAGAGGTCAGATTATTGTGACTGTGTGCTCCATTTGTCTTAATACGTTGTTTCAAGGAATGGATTTGCTGACATCTGTGAGTCAGTCCTATCATGCTGCTGCCAAATGTATTCCCTCTCACGCAAAGCTCTGGCCTAGTGTATGAAGGAGTAACCAAGATGGCGTTAGTAAGCAGGCATGACACAGATGCTCTTTAAATTTTGTGGAGTATGTAGTTGGAACATTTTGTGGTATACAACAACATAACCTACAAAGCACCAAGGTGATGGAAAAGATACTGAATAATTTGATAGGATTTTTGGTAAGATCTATATGTTATGACTTCTGTATTGTATTCTAAATTAATAGTTTATTTTACTTGCATTCCTAAATTTACACAAATGAACAGTGCTACTAGCTAGTTTCATTTAATGGCCTATATTCCTAAACAGTTTTTTTCCCCATGAATTTGGACCTACATATTATCTGTATCTTGAGTTATGTGTAAAATATTACTGTAAATAACCATAACTTTAATTAATATTAATGGATTTTGAAACACAAAATTCAGAGGGGTAAAAAATGTTTTGTTTAGGTAGTATGCAATTTAGTGTTTTGAAAAAAAAAAAATAAAAAAAAAAATCAGTTTCTGTAGTACTTGAAGTTTTCCTGTGAAAAGTAATCCTGTGTACTATCAGTTGTGACATTTTGTGTCACCTAGGGCTGCATTAATCCCAGCCTCATTATACTCTAGAAGTGATACATCAGATATTTAAACTAAAGCAATGTTACAGTGTCAAGTGTTTTTTCAAATAGTTGACACGTATTTAGTAATATTTTTTTTTCATTTGAATTACTAAACAAAAATATTCTAGTGAAGAAAACTTCATTTGGAAATGCACTGTGACTTTTTAATATTCCTGTTTGAATGGAAAAAGTAAAAGTCACTATTTTTCCTGTTTAGATTTTGAAATACTCCTTTTAAATTCAGCAATTGAACTCTGCTCTTTCATTCGATTTCAGGTTATTCTTCTATAATCATGGCAAAACCTTACGAATTTAACTGGCAGAAGCCAGTTCCCTCTTTTATGCAAGATGGAGCTGTGTTTGATAGATACGAAGAGGTAAGAGGCCAGTTGCATTTCATTTGCTATTCTCTTTATATTTGTAGATGTTTCAGAATGTTTTATGCTTTGTTTACATTTTACATAAATTTTCACATAACTGCAGAAATGTGTTTGGGGAGAAAATAGCCTTACAATTCATTGCTATCCAGATTTTTGCTTTTAAAAGAAATAACATAAAAAATATTTTTAATCTCACTGATTTGCAATAAATCCTGAGCAAGAGAAAGGAAAATTAGAATCAAAATATCTGTAGTGCTCATGAAGTTCTCATCTTTGCAGTTCTGTAAAGCATATTACTGAACAAAGTGCATCTTTTAAATGTATTGGATTGGGGTGGGGGGAAAGATTATGTCTTTTTAGATACAAACTGAGGACCTGCATGTTATAGAGGAAAGTAAGAGAATACAAAGCATTTATATTGTGATTCATATGCATAATTTCAGATCAGGAGTGGTTTTAACTCCTTTAGAAAATCAACCTGTAATCTTTCTGAGACGTGATTGCTGTGATCCTGGTTTCAGTTGTACTTTAATCCAAATCTATTAAAGGACTGCAAAATAGAACATTTTACATAGGCAGCCAAAGTAAAGCACTGAGACATTTACCTTATATTCAGCATTGATACACCTGTGAGAATAATATAATCAGGGACTATTTTTAATCATTTGGACAGGAAGTGAGTCCCTTCAGGCATATTATATTTCTTTAACCTTTTGAAATGTAGGTAAAATGTATTTTTTATAATGAGAACTGACAAGGTAAAGACAGTTATTTTACCCTGTATGTTCAGTTTTGGGGACAGAGAAACTTAGAAGGTAATAACAGGCATTGAATGACCTAAAAAGGAGGTTCCTAATTGCTCTGTTTTTCCTTCAGTAAATGTTACTCCAGAAATTCAGTCTGTGAGCATCCAAATGAGGAGGTATAGACCGTGGTGGTTCTCTTGCACCTTAGGTGAGAAACTGAGAATGATACAGAAAAGAGTTCAAGTGCTCAGATCTCAGTGTGGAATCAAGAATGCTCAAGTGTGGCACATGTGTCCTTGATGCAGTGATAGGGAGAAAGAGACATCTTGAAATGAAATTCTTTTGTATGGTATGTTGGTGTGCTCAGCATGCACTCATGCAAGACTAGCCAACGGATAACGCTGTGCATACATGGGGTTAAATGGTAGAACCAGTAGTCTTGGTCTTTCCAGCTGAATTTATTGCCTTCCAAAACTCCATAGAAAGGGGGATCCTACTTGCCACCTTTGGAACAGAATTTTCTCCGTCCATGTGACAAGCTCCATCGACATTGCTGCAAGTTTTGCTACAGTTCACTCCAGGTTTGCTATTGTACAGTTGGAAGCCTGGTTTGTTTTATTGAAAGGGACTCTTCTGGAAACATTAAAAGGCTTTCACTTGGGTAACTAACTGTATATTTCATCTGCAATTTACAAGGAATCATCAAGGGCTGTAAAAAAACAGTGACTCAGAAGTTAAGATCTGTAGCCTGTAAACAGTGAGCACTACATGGTGTATGTGTTTGATATTGTCAGATTTATGATATACATAGGCAATGATTTAATTGTGTTGTGGTAGTAAGTAGATAGCCTACCTAAGAGAAAAACACCATTACTTTAGTTATGTTACGCAAGCATAGCAAGATCCAATTCTGTACTGTAATGCTTGCAATTTTAAAGATAAATATTTCAGATCTGGCCTTCTCATTCTAATTGAGGTTCTGTACTTAATTCCCCAACTTTAACAGAAAGACCATCTGGGAAAAAGATAAATGGTAAGTGAACTGAGGTCACACAACAAGTCACTGTAGAACTGGGGCTCAAGAATCCTGGTCGAGGGTCTGGCTGACTGAATAGCTTTAGTACGGCATGGGAGGTCTTTTTTGTTCCCAAGTTTTGGTGAGTGGCTAGAAAAATCTAGGTTACTGTAATGTGGAGCAGTGTCTCTATCCATCTTTTTCCTGATAGGGGAGTCCCTTAACTGGCAGAAATACAAAATGGCAGAAATATATTTTGAGCAAAGCATTATCATATTTGACTGATGAGAAGTCTGTGTCTAGAAGAGGAATGTCTCAGAATATGGGAAGAAAAAATCAGACATGATTAGGAACATTACTAGTCATATTGCATGTACATGGTCTGATGGTAGGTGCTTTCTTTACAGAGCAAGAAGACAAATTGCAGGAAAAAAAAAAGTAGTGAAAAGGATCAAGGCTAGGGTGGGACATCAGCATGAATGCAATTTACAAACACCTTTGTGAAAACATTTTTGTTACATCAAGAGCTTTTGATAGATGGGGATGCAATAACTGACAAAAAAAAAAAAACAAAAAAACAACCAAACTAAACAAAACAAAAACAAAACAAAACAACAACAACAACAAACAAACAAACAAAAAACAACAACAACAAAAAACCAACCAACCAAAAAAAAAAAACAAAAAAAAAAAACAAAAAAAAAAAACAGAAAAACAGCTTGCCTTTTATTGTATGAGTAATCTCTCTGGAAAATGCAAGAGGCACTCATTTTGATTGGTAGCTAACTGTGTTTTTATGTGAAACATTGCAGGACTCCAAGGGCTGTAAAACTAGTAAATCTGAGTTGTCTGGCAATAAGTACATTTCATGAGGGATGAGTGCTAGGGTGAAGGCAGGAAAATAGAAGCTGTGGTGGAGAAAGATGAGCAGAGCAGTACATGCTGGAAACTTATTTGTAGAGATGTTGGCTCAGGCTAAGCTACAGCAACTTTCTATTTTCTATCTCAGTTCCCTTCCTGTAAAATTAACATAGTAGTTTGCTACTTGGATGGAAAACTACAGTCCTTAAGTTGTGTAAATCTCATTTGATGACAAAAAAACATGGTCCGGAAGTGGTAGACACCATTCAATAATGAGTGTATCCAGGGAAAAGGAAGAATTATCCCAAGCACAGCATAGCCCCTTTGGCTGCCTCCATCTAGGAGGGCTCAAAGACATTACCAAACTCTGGATCCAGGTACTTGCTTGACTTTTTGCCTGGTGTCAAGTCGGGATAAGACGTAACTGGAATTTGAGTATTCCTCAGTCCAACTGAGGCCCTTGTGCCAAGGCAGACACCACAAAGACAGTGGTGGTTGCCCCATGAAGTCCCTCATCCCAGGCTGAGCAGGGGAGCAGCCCCAGAGTCACCCAGTGAGACAAGTCTGTCCTGGGAAGAGTTACTGACTTACAAGTGTGCTCCAAGGACTGAGGGCATTGGAGTTTTTACCTGTTTTGTTACCTCAATTCAGATTGTTCTGTATGTAAGACCTTTTACTCTGGAAATAACTCTGATGTTCTGGCTGATCTTGCTTATATGTTCAGAGGAAGACAAGGTATATCAGAAAGGTACCTCAGTCCTTAATGCAGAGCAACACTTTGATCTCTGAAACAGTAAGCAGTGCTGTAGACTGCCCCCACGCTTTCTGGATTTCAATTAAGGAAGTAAGGAAGTCCTGGATACTTTTTATTGTAAAAATGATTGATTCTGCACAGTGTTATCCTACATTTTAACTTAATTTATGATGCATTGATTGGGGCTGGAGGTGTGTGGAGGAAATTTCTTTAAGTCAGCTAATCTGGTATTTTGCCTTGTCTAGTCCCTCTGGTATGCTATCCTTTCTTGATTTCTCTACTAATCAATATCCTTCAAATTCTACTTGCCAGATGCTCTGGCTAAAAAATACTCGTGGCATACATACTATCATAGTCTAACATAAAAGTGCTTCCCGGTTTCTGAATGTTAAAACAAAATGTAGTCATTTGATCCTGAAGGTAATGCTGGCAATTACATAATTTTGAACTTAGTTTGAGCATAGTTTGAAGTATTCAGTTTTCAATAAATATTTTGAAGTTCTATTTCATTAAGGTTTTTGAGCTAAGAATTGTTGCTTTTAATAAAAAAAAAAAAGAAATGTTATACTTGCAAAGCAAAGTATGAAAATATTAAGTGCATCCTAGTGTTTGAAATGTTGGCAAAAAGACAAATTGTTAAAAATGATCATTTTTTAAAAGCCTTCCTTTTCACTTCTGATTGCTTAGGAGTGGCAAATTCCCCAGGAAGGCATGTGGGGAAAAATGTAACAGTCTTATTTTTTGAGCAATAAATTGATCTATGACATTTCTCAAGCTGACTAAAATAATGATCTGTATTTTCTTTTGTATAGGAATCTTTTGTCTTTGAAAGCAACTGTCTCTTTCACGTGGATGAATTTGGCTTTTTTTTGAGCTGGAAAAGTGAAGGAAAGGTAAACTACAGCTATGTCAAAAATATATATTACATATTATTGCACTTGGTTTATAAACTGCCTAGTTTTAAAAAATGTAAAATATTGTGTTACTTTATATACAAAACTAGCTTTAGTTCTGTTCTTTTGGAATTTACAGAAGTGTTTAAAGAGGGAATTAACAGAAATAAGAGGGAAATGCTGCTAATGAACAGTGATTGCAAATAAAATCTGTTGGTTTTGCTGCACTTCATAACAGACCTTTCAACTTGTACTTTTTTTTTTTTTTTTTTTTTTTTTTTTTTTTTTTCCAGGAAGGGCAGGTATTAGAGTGTTCTCTGATCAACAGTGTTCGTTTTGGAGCTGTACCAAAGGTACTCTATAGCTAATTTATACTCTTCTTTTAAACAAAGAATGCTTAAAATGTGAAATGTAGAACAGAGTTCATTTCTCTCACAAATACCAACAACACAGCTTTTCTCTTGGAATAAGTCCAAAATTTTAAGTTTTAAATGCAAGTAATTTGGTATGTTTGCACTAGGAAGATTCTGTAATCTGGTCTCCCTGATTTAGTATGGTGTTTAGCTTTCAGAATGCTGTGAAAGTTGAACAATAGGCATTAAGCTTATGTGTTAGGAGTTCTTATTTTTCTAACATTGTATTGTGATACATGTTTTAAGAACCTGGAAAAAACAAACAAACAAACAGAATTTCATATTCCAGAGTTTGTTCCTTATGTTCAAAATGTGTTGTTTCTTCTTGTTTCCTTGATATAAAAGTCTAGAAAGTTTTGTTTGCATTCCTGTTTATACAGTTAGGTGGTCAGAGAGTCAGTGATCACTGTCTGCAATTTTGAAGAACATCAGCAGAAGAACTAGCTACAGCTTCTGTAGAAGCCCAAAACTTTGGAAATAATTTAAATGGTATTCTTCAGAAAGCATAAGCAGAATGTTCAGAGAATAAATTTGGGCCTCTCTCCTTCAGGCCTTTAGTTTAGAAAATTTGTTGTGAAGCAATCTATCTGTTAAGACCTCTGCATTTCCACTTTCAAGTGCTAAATGTTTTTATATTAACCATAGATAACCTTCTCTTAGTAGTTCTCTTGAGATTCCATAAACTAAAAATCTTCCCCCATAGAAAAGGGGCATGAGAAGTGGTGGTGCAGACAACCCCATGCCTCATATGCAGCCAACCATACCAATATGCTTCAGACTTCACCTCTGATTTTACATAGGTAATTGATTCTTTATGCCCATTAAATTCATAGCTCTTGACCCTCAGCAGAGATACCTGCTTGTAAGATGTATCATTAAGAAACAGCCAAAAAGTCACACACATCATAACTCTCAGTAATTACAGACTTAACTAGACAGGAATAATTTACTAGAGGTTAATACTATTTCTCTATTTCCATTCCTTGGAGTGATTCATTTTTCTTTTTTTTTTCATGACTAAAATATATGTAATTTCTAACTTAACTTTCTGAAATGTATTTAAAGTACCTCATCTATGGCTGAGCTTTTACAGTCATGTTCATGATTGTTAGAATATATTGTTTTCTAGGTTTACGCACAATGATCCTAAGTGAAAGCATTCATTTAATATGATTGGCAAAGGTTTAAAGGTGTTACTGTGTATGAAGATTGAATAGCATCTTTACCATAATGCATTGCATAACAAAAGTATTGCAAATGTAACAAGCTGTTTATTCTGTTTAACAGGATCCCAAAATACTAACTGCACTTGAGGCTGTTGGAAAATCAGAAAATGAGCTGGAAGGACGGATAGTGTGTGTTTGCAGTGGCACAGATCTGGTGAACATCAGCTTCACTTTCATGGTAGCGGAAAACACAGAAATAGCCAAGGTATTTCACAGTTAAACAGCATGTGGGAGGAAAAAAAAAGAGAGCTCCTCAGCAGTACAATTGTTTTTCTGAAGTGAGGCTGACTGAAATACCTGTTTTTAATGTCTGCTACCACACTCTGCAAAAGGACAACAAACATCCACTTGGAGCATTCTGTAAAATGTCTATATGCTATGGTGAAAAGACATAGTGACTTTACCATCCTCTACACGCATGGTAATTAATCAAAAGCAGAGAGGCATATAGGACACATCATTCCCCCTAACTATTTAGTATCTCTGCATGAGGCTTGCACAGCATGTTATGTGGAGTTTATGCAGTGGATTTATAACACATACTGATGCTGAAGGTAAGTGCAATTTTATTTCCATGGTGGGTGGAGCCCAGCCCTCCAAAATTTTGTTTGGTGATAACCTACTTGTATCATATGGTTCATATTATTTGAAAAGACAAAAGCAGGAAAGAAACTTCTGTACACTTAAGGGGATTCTAGTGTACCCAGGTTCTTTTCTGTTTCCCATTTACGTGGAACAGCCTTAAGAAAACAATGGTGCTTTTTACACGTCATCTTTCCTGCAAGTTCAAGATTGCAGTTTACAGTGCAAGTTCTGTGGCTCCACCAAGACCTGTTATTCTATCTGCTCTAAACTGCTCTGAGAAGCTTGATCCAGAGTACATCTAATAGCTTAAATCCAGAAATTCAAGAGACTTCAAAAATTCACATTTTTTGCTTTTCTCTTCTGGTTGTCCATACTTATGGAATATTACACCCTGTTTTGCCTCTAAGATACATGCTGAATAGTGATGAGTAACATATACCTGCTAACCCCTCCTTTAAAAGAGTGTCCGTTGAATACAGCATCATTAAATCTCTTGGCAGACTTGGTTGATTTTTCATTGCTTGGATCCATGCATCTTTAAGCACTGGGAGTACTGAGTAAACTCCATGAAAGGAGACATTCTTGTATAACTTACATGAACACACTAAATGGATTTTACTGTGTGTATTTTCAGCAAGCTCTCAGGGAAATAATGCGCAATGGTTATGTTTTGCAAATATTTAAGAGGCAAAGAAAAAGAAATGCTTGCAGCATTCACTTTTATACTTAACCCAACAATGTCTCTGATTTATTCTGGAAAGAAAAAAGGTGTAGTTAAGTTTGATAGCCATCTTTAATCTCCGTAAACTGTACTAGACTATTTGGTTTGTGAAGTCTATGTTAACCAGTTACATACGCTGTCACAATAGAGGAGCTGATTATACCATCAAAAATGTGTCCTGCTTCATTAACCACCAACATGCTTATCAGAAATGTCATACACTGCAGTCTTCTTGTGACTGGGTTCAAAGAGGCTTATAGATGCAGGAGAATTGCATTTGGGAGGTTTTCCATAATTTGCCAACATTGCTGATCCACCTGATCTAATATGTTTGAGACACAAGGGAGATGGTAAGGTAGATCAAGTCAAAAACAATGTAGAGCTTTCTAAATTGCACCTAAAGCTGCAGCTTTGCTGGGGATATGGACATATGGGAATTCATTTGGTCTGTAATATGATGGCCTTTTATATATGATGAGTGCATCAACTTGCTACTATACCTGTGCTGCAGTAAAATTTTATAGGAATTATCTGCAGATAGAACTGTTCCTTTGTGATTCTTCCTGTTTTGACCATGAGAAAACATCTTTCTTCTGGAGCGTACTAAATCTCCTCTAGAAGCAGCAGGTCTTTACATGGCATTAGGTAGCAATGCAGCTACTACTGCAGTTTAAATTGGGCCTTGATATATAGTCCACATTAAAAAGTAAACTCTTACTGTGAAATGACAGAGACAAGAGTTTGGAGAAAAAGGGGCAATGATTGTGGTTTAAGCAGCCCAGATTTGGGTAAGGGATGTATCTGTAGTTGTGTGCAGTTTTCACTAGTTGCCATGAGGAAAGTGAACATTATTGCTGCAGAAGTTTTAACCATTTCTCAGATAAACCAAGATCAGGATTGGTTGGCAACTGATTGGGATGCTTTAAAACAAGGGACTTCAGTGACAGATCCAAATGCAAAAGCCCAGAACCTTTATTTTACGGTGACAGAAAAAGGGCAAAAAGACATCCTGCTCCTGTAGATAATCACAGAATCATAGAATCATAGAATATCCCAAGTTGGAAGGGACCCATGAAGATCATCAAGTCCAACTCCTTGAATTAGGAGACCATAACATACAATGGAAAGCTTTTTTTTTTTTTTTTTTTTTTTTTCCCATACGTAAATGTTGGACAGGTAAACTGCATACTTTCATATGAGACAAGAAGTAATTGTTACTTGTTGAAGGCTGGATTGTAAATGGGACTGCATAACCACAACAAAGAAGAAAATGAATCAAGCGTCGGCCTTTTTCAGGGTATCCATATCATAAGGAATGGAATCAGTGGGAAGCAGATTCTGCCAGGTGGATAGGACAGAGTAACCGAGTGTAGGAATAGTCACTTTGGAGTGCCCACACTGTTGCAGGGATGCTGTGGGTAGCAGGTAACCCTTCCCTCCAGGCAGGGCTGTCTGTACTGATCTGTCCTCTTCTCTGCACTGAGGCAGCCCCACCTTCCTCTGCCTCTTGTGATGTGCTTAGCAGGTCTGGCCAAGTCATTGCTGAGCTCCAAGGATAACTATTCCAACAAAAAGAGTGTGTTTATTATCTTCCCACTTGTCTCCAAGCTCCAACTCTGGTATGTACATTCTATCTACTTAAATTTTATTGGTGTTTTCAGCTGAGAAATTTGTTTTCATTTCCATTCTTAAAACAAAACAATGACAAAACAGGGTTTACTCTGTCTCTGATTGCAAGCAGCTGTCTTGGTCCACTCCTAAAGCGACTTCATTGTGGTAGTAGGGAGTGACTGTAAAAGGTGGAGTTTAAAATCTAATGTTTTGAATCCTGATTAAATCAGGTTATATAGATTATTGTGAGCTAGAATTAAAACAAACGTGTGTGCATAGATGTGCTTTTTTATTTATTTTTTTCTTCCTAAGTAGACTGCCTGTGACTTAATAATCTGACAATCTGCTTTCCCCAGTGTAGGACATTTGAAAGGGCCATCGACTAATTGGAGGCAAATTTCCTTAGGGTGGAAGTAATACAGTGCTGATGTGAAGGAACCCTGGCTATAGGCCATATTCAGTGTTGGCAAAAGTCCAGTGAAGCTGTTGTAGTTTAACAACCCCAAATCTGGACTTTCTTCTTTACTCATCCATTTTGACAATGCACGGAGGATTTTAACTTAACAAATTATCCCAAGTCAAGTCAGCTTTTTTTGCATTCTTTAATAAAGGCGTAAGTTTATCCTGACAGTCGTTCTTTCTCAGGTTCAGCTGTGCTACTGAGAAGGACCGTCTCTCCCAGAAAGTTCTGTTCCCACTGCTGTGCTGTTGGAGGAGTTTGTGAACACTCCCATTTCACTTCAGGGAAGTGAATTTTCCAAATTAATTACCTTTTTAGGGCTGAAGCTCACACGAGTGTGTGAGATAGCCTTACTCAAGGATCACACACACCCTTTTGCTGGTTGTAGTTTGGGATGGGAGGCAGTGAGGGAAGGAGAAGGGAGTAATCTTTTGCAATGGCATAGCTGGACTTGGTAGAAAATTGGTATTTTCTACAGTTGTGTTACTGAGACATCGAATCACATGTTGATGGCTAACCTGTGAGGCACCAGAATGACTAGCACATACTGAAATACTTTGTTATTCATGCTAAGAATCAGCATATAGGCAAAATGCCAGCTTAATTATCCAACTGATAATATTTGGCATTGAAGATGACTGCAGTTGAAATAATTTCATTTTGATGTTCTTAAATATCTCAGCTTTTCAGCTGGACTAGTATTTTCCATTTTTAAATTGATTTCTGTTCGATAAAAATGGTCAAATCAACCATCATCATTTTTTTTAAGGTGAAGCTCTTCAGATTGATCTTTATTTGTTGCTGTTCTAGTATATGACTCTTTTTACTTAAAAAAAAATATATATATATATATTTTTTTTTTCAGTTGACCCTGATTTTTTTTTTTCTCCATGAAACAAATTATTAATTATTTGCCCAAATCATACTGCTAGGAGGACAACTAGAGGGCAGCAGAAGTTTCCCACAGGAATATCCCACGGATATGTTACAGGAAGATTCTGTTTTCCCATAGCTTTGCTTTTTTTTTATGTTTCAAGGTAAGTCTTTCTAAAAAAAAAACAAAAAAAAAAAAAAAAAAAAAAAATGCAGATAATACTTGAACATAACTCTAAAAGTCTACTGCAGTTCTCTGTGTCATGCTAGTATATGGCTTATGTGTCATAACCTACATGATAAACATTTCTAAACTATAACCATCTTAATTATGACTTCTGCTTACATGTTCATGTAGCCCTTTGCCAAGTATGTAAAACCGTGTTCTCTAGAGAAACCTTCATATCCTGGCCAAACTGTGGTTAAATGTCTGTGATTTTGATGTGCCTTCCTTTCTGCTTTTTTTTTCGTGTTCTTTCTTGGCTACGCCACTACAGAAGTATCAATAAGTTGAAAACTTAAGCTTTGGTTCTCTGTAGCCAGGAGGTCTATTTCACTGTGTAAATCTCTTCTATGTTTGTCTGAACCTGCATAATGAAGCAGCCAAAGTGAGTTTTCCAGATGCTTTCAGAGTAGACCCCTCCAGTGCTGGAAAAGTCATTCAAGGATGGGAGGCTTTGTTGAAGTGTGGAAGCGATCTGGACACATCACACGACTTGCAATGCAGTGTTAATGTGAGCCTCAGCTTTCCAGATGAAATACTTGAAGTAGGAAGAGGCCCTTTTATTTTTGTAACAGAATGTTTGTAGCAATATCTGACAAATCTGTGCTCCAGCTGATCAGGTAGGGGATGGCTGTAGCACTGTCTCTAGTCTACTGCCCTGTCTTTTCTTGTCTCATGCTGTAGAGGCATGGTAATGTTTATAGAACAGAAATGATTTCTGAGACATCTGTGTTGAGAGAAGAGGGACATCTGCTGGTCACAACATCGATGGATAACGGCAAAATAACGGGGAATCCTGCCAGGCCGCTTCTTCCTCAGTAAGAATAGAGAAAATGGTTCTGTTTCCCATGGGTTTCCTGAAACTTCAAATTATCAAGCCCTTGATTCTGACAGCCAGTCACAGGCACTGAATACTGAGATTGGCGGAATGCCTCCTTGCCTCCCAGGCTTTCCCGCTACTTGAATTAAGCAGAGTGCTACCATGGAGACATTGCAATAAAAGAGAGATTAAATAAAAAAGTGAAGGTAAAACCACCTCAAGAGAGGTCTGGATAATACTGACCTTGTTTATAAATATGCCACAGATGACCTTGTCTGGAATTGCATGAGCTGTAGATTACAGAGGTTTTTAGTGCTTCATAGATTTTGCCCTTTTTAACACTCCTAAATGAAAGGTTGATGGCTAAAAGAAAGCTGAGAGGTCAAACTTATCTGTGCACCCTGCTGCTGCTGCCTGTATTTCGTCAATGAACTTCAGCTAACACAAGGTCATTAAGTGCCTCAAAAGCATTTGAGTACTCCAGCAAAAATGGAGAGTGCTTCTTCAAAAATTTTTTCATGCACCTTCTCCTTATAGAGATACTTGACAATGTTGGATCTTGTTAAAGAAAAACAAGACAGCCTGCTTACTCCAGTCTACAGTGTACTTAGATTTGGCCTCTTGTGGCAGCCTAAGGGTTTGCGTTTAAGGTATCTTTGTCTTCATTTTTATTTATTTTCTTGGTTGTTGTTTCTCTAAGATTAGATAGCAGGGCCCAGATTCCTCTTCTATATGAATCCAGAGTAATTATTGGTATATAGAGAGCCATTTAGGAGCTCCATTGACAGATAAAAGGTACTAAAACATTTTTGAAAACCTGAAAATGTTTAGCATTAGTATAAATGAGAAAAAATGCATCTTGTATTTCTATCAAAAAACATTTTGCAACTCTATTTTCTGTAAGAGCAAAGTGAAGTATCTACCTCATTTCTGAGTTTCATCTTGTTACAGGATTTTCCTTCTTTGGAGACATAGCAATATGGAGATGCTGAGCACAAAGGAAAAGAGCTGAGGATCTTTATCCATGTTTACTTGCAGAGGTTTACATGTTTTGCACCTTCGTCTGTAAAATCAGCAGTGCTCTCACAGCACACAAGCTTTGCCGCTGCTGTGTTCTTCGTAGTGTGTTAGCTGGGAAAAAGCTGAGCTCTTTCATCTCTTCCACCATGTCATCAGACAGCTGTACATTTAATCTGGCAATGCTTTGCTGACAGAAAAGAATATGTTGCACCTTGACTTTTGTCATATAGTATTCGGGCTTTGGATACTTTATGAATATCTGTGCACTGGATAACATTGCCTTAAAAGTGGTTATTGAAGTTTTTATTTGGAAACCATTCTAGCTCAGAAGGATGTTTCATGTTGACCAGTTGAATGTATTACACTGAATTTGAATTTGAAGAATTTGAATGTATTACACTGAGCCTGTATGCCAATCTGTGGATGAGGACTTTTCTTCATCCTACATCATTTCAGTTCTACATAGTGTCTTCACAATCCAGAAATGTTTTTTTGTTTTTTTTTTTTTCCTCAGCTCTCTTATTCCCAATTTTAATTTGGAGCCAGCTGGTAGCCATGAGGAAGATCTGATGAAACACTTCAGAAATGGCTTTAGCCCCAAACTGAAGCCCAGGCAGCCAGATGCTACATCATCATGCAGCTGTGTGATGTGGCATGGATAAAAAGTGTGGCTCTTGAGCTCCCATATCCTGGCTTGGGGACATTGTGCCAATGTAAAGACGATTCATAGATGGGCAGAGATTTTGAGGTTAATCTCTTGCTTGGCGCCAGCAGAGATGTGATGCTTTTGTGTTTTATCAGCATTTGGCTGCAGTTCTGTGCCCTTTCAGTGAACATAAACCAAGTTCCTGATTTGGCACCACTGTCAGGAAAGGGCCTTATCACTAAATAAAGATTAGGGAGTCCCTCTAAAATGGAATCATCAGGATGCTTCGTGCAAAGAAATTGTTTACCAACTTAGTGATTTCTCACTGTATCTGTTTTTTCCTAGCAGTGTTTTTTGTTTGGTTGGTTTGGTTTGTTTTTTGTTTGTTTGTTTTGTTTTTGTTTGTTTTGGCAGCTGTTCCTAATATATAGAAGTAACTTTGGAAATGAATGCTGGGTAATTACTGCTAAATGTTAAAGTTTCTCGTATCTGGTGTAGGCGATCTGTTGCCTTCAAATCAAAATGGATCTGTGTTTATTTCCTGTTGAAATGGTGTCATTGGCAGTACTGCACTGATGACATTTTTTTAGCAGAAATAAATGCTTTTTTTTTTTTTTTTTTTTTTTTTTTTTTTT
>CM021767.1:645245-652745 GCA_011076525.1 Nettapus auritus
TTTTTTTTTAAAAAAAAATTTTTTTTTTTTTTTTTTTTTTTTTTTTTTTTAAGACAATCTTATTCGTAATATGCATTTTGCCTAACTAAATCTTGCAGGATTTTTTATGTTTTTTTTGTTTGTTTGTTTACAATGCATATGCCATTTTACTTCCTGGGTCAGTGTTAAAAGGTTGAGTTGCTTGTGAGGGAATAGAGAAAATAAATTTTTATATAGCTGTGACTGTTAATGTAGCAATAAAGTGACATTATACTCTAATTTATCAAATTAAATAAATAAAACAATTGGTAAATCAGAGTCAAGTTTCCACAGTTCCAGGGAATCTAAATATATGTGAGACTTGTTCAGACACTTTTTCTGAAATGATTTCAGGCAATCTTCCTGCATCATCTTTGGTGAGGGAACATTTGTAAGAAAAGATATGTATTCCCTAAGTTGGTCAATGTCTTCCAATTATATTTGTTTTAATAATAAAATATCTCTCCCCATGATCCTTACTTTCTTTATATCCCTAGACAGCACATCCATACTCTGACTACTAAGTCCATCTGAGAACAGACTAGTGGGCTGTTTTCAAGCCCAGGTGTGGAAGCTGCTTTAGAGGTGACACCACATCCTATATGTCTGGGAGTTGTGAGTGGTGGCGAGGTGGCTTTCTTTTGCCCTAAAAGGGACTTGCTAAGCCTAAAAATATAGGGTAGGTTGGGCTATTAGGGCACGATGAGGTGGCAAGGGCAGAGCAATTGTTACAGGGAAAGAGAGAGAAAGAGCATTGCTTGGAAAGAAGATTACTCTGATGGAGCGTCCGCTTGCATTACCTCACTGCCTGGTTGTCTGCTGGACTGTCTGCTTGCTTGTGTGATGAATGTATGTGGTATCTTGTGTATTTCAAATGTGATAACAAAATCAAAGGTAAATAATTATGTGAATTATAACAAGAAGGATGATTGAAAAGCATAAAAATACACCTGAGAAACCCCACATACTATGCTTTTCTCTTAAGTCAGACTTTTATTTTCAGATGATTCTCAGATACACACTTTATCTATTTGTATGCATATTTTTATGCATTGCTTCCTAAAAAAGAATAACTTAAAAAGGAATATATAAGTATTAATAAATGTCTTATTAAGTGGATGATTTGTCCAAAGTCAGACAGATCTATAAGATTCATTTAAGGGAGTCTGACAACAGTTTGTTGTTTAAAAGGAAGTTTGTGATGGCCTTGTAATGTGTCACAAGTACAAGGGTCTGCCTGAGTGTGTTTATTTGTTGAGTGGACACCTTAAACCTTTTTTTGCATTATTTTAGCCAATGTGATTTAAATACATGCAATTCACAATATGTCCAAAGACACTAGTATTCCTCCTATATAAATGCTGTTTTTGTTTGTTTGTTTGTTTGTTTTATCTGATTTGCACATGTACAGCACTCATTCATGAAAATAAAAATATATTAATTTGCATCTATTTTTAAGTGTCAAATTCTGGATCCTGCCCAAGTCAGTTCAAGTAGCATGCACAGAATTTGGCCGGAAGCAAGAAGCTTTATTCATAAGGTTGATGTTAAGCAGTGGACTGAATCCCATCTCAGTTCCACCAGTGTAATTTATCTGTTGAGTAATCCTAGCATTACAATGGCATAATTGAGATCAAACTTGGCCTGTAATGCTATCATTTTTTCTCTTCCTATAGCTTCATCCTGCCAGGATTGTCAGTGAAATCAATGGGAGTTCATGTTAAGGTCTAATTCTTAAGCTTCTGCTATACAGCACTACCAAGTCTAGGTACAAACTATAGTGGAAAAAAAGATCCATAAAATGGAATTACATAAGTGATAACTGGCATGTTTCCTTTTTAAGGATCAAAGCCAGAAAGAAAACAGGATTGAATATGTAACAGGGTGTTAGATGAGGTCAGCATCAGAGAGCAACTGTTGTACATCCCTGTGGTCTGCTCTAGTTTATTAATATTTTGTTTCATTCCTTTTTCTAACCCTGGACCAATTAAATATGTCATCACATATTGTATAATGTTGCTTAGTAATAGCTAACAATGCCAGCAACAACTGAAAGGGAGGCATATATTTATATGGGCTATAACTAGAAAGCTTATTAAATCAGTCAGTGGACTGCTTTCCTTTGCTGGCAGTAAACTGTTGTAATAGCACCACACATGCTGCATGTGGTACTTAGAAGAACAGAAAGCACAATCACTTTGTTTAGTGAAGGATAACATATCAATGGGTAAAATGCAGCTGGTCTTTTTTGTGGTGTTGTAGGCTGTGAAATGGGCGGGTTCTTTTCCTTAACTCAAAATATTGACATTATCCATAGCTGCAAGGAAGAAAAGCCTTCCGTCAAGACAAATGTTCCAATTTCTTCCATCTACAGTTTCCCTAATTTGGTGCTTCTGTATTTTCATGTTTTTCAGCAATGGGTAGAAGGACTTGGATCCATCATACATAACTTTAGAGCTAACAATGTCAGTCCAATGACATGTCTCAAGAAACAGTAAGTTACCTTCTTTCCTCTCTTTTTCTCTTTTTTTTCTAGCCTTATAATTTCATTCTTACATTTATTTCAAATTGATTTAAAAAAATACAGTGCAATAAACTTAATGGTGTTAAATTATTTTAAGATTTATCCTTCATGGTGATCAGAAGAGGTCTCAAGTCTATATTTGGCACCTGCCCAAGATAAATTAAAAGAGAATTTATAACCGTTCATTTGATTTGTAGATGTTGTATGTTTTAATTATTGCCTGGATTGTTCTTTTGCTGATGTATATGGAAACAGAATCCCATGAGTCTTTCTTCTTTTCAAACTCCTGTTAACTGATATGCTGATTCTTTTGGGCTGCTTTTTGCCCTTACAATTAAAGAACTGCTCTGCCTCAAACACTAAAAGACTACAGAGAAATATTTTTTATTACAAAACAATCATCTCTTTATACTCATTTCACAAGGATGTCAGTAATCTGAAGCTTAATATAAGTATCCTAATTTTAACAAATAGTATTTTTAAAATATTTGTTTCTTAATTTCAGTTGGATGAAGCTGGCCTTTCTAACAAATACAAATGGGAAAATTCCAGTTCGGAGGTAAGCTCAATTGGGCATTCAAGTTTTTATCACGTGCTGGTTATATAATGTTAATAAAAATTCTATGCCTTAGTAACTAAATACAATACCAAGTATCACTGTCTAACATGTATATAAGAACAAGCATAGAACTAGATATACTGAACTGAGTTACATGCCTCCTTGGAAACTAGGGAGGACTTCTTATCAGCCTAATGATTTTTCTCTTAGTCCGTTTTAAAGATATGAGTTCTTGTAATTGTTTTCAGTCATGAAGAGCTAAGAGCATCAGCTTTCTCAGCTTACAACTCTTCAAACTCTGGGAAGAGTTTTCCATAAAATACTTACCAAAAGAGCTATATAAAAATACAGGGCAGTTAAGTAGGGGATGAAGAGGTACATTGTAAAATGTAGTTCCTTGTAAAAGAGAGAGAGACATCTGCCAAAATTATTTCTGCTTTTATAGGAACCCCCAGGATAACATTTGGTTTTCTCCATGTGGTAAATGAATCATTTGGTTAGTTGTCAGTGATGGAAAAGCTAGAGCAGTGTATTTTCTCTACAGCTATTAACTATTTCAGGTTACTGATTTTCAGTCTTCTCTGGCTAGGCAAATAATTCTCCCTGCCCTGCTGTAGATGTTCTTGCCAATACATTGAGCTTCTTTCTTTCACATCCAGTATGTGAAACCCTCACTTTTGGAGCACACTGCTTTTTCATGAGGAGGAACCCACATAAAAGAACAATAAAAAGGACTTTGTAAAATAAACCTTACAGATTTTTTTTTCCATGCAAGAAAGAGAGGATTATGCATCTTCAGAATCTGCAAAAAGATAAAGGGCCTGCTATGCTGCCCTCCAGGTTTCTTTAGTTTCAAGATTCAAATAACACCTTGACAATGTTAAGGCTGCTTCAATGTATTAACTTTCCAGCTTTCACATTGCCAAGCTCCTGCTTATTCCTGAAACTTGAACTGAACTGCCATGAGGCATCTCCTGTGCAGAGGTCCCATGAGTAATATCAACTGAAAGGTAAAGATGTGGGAAAACTACTAAAGGAGCAAATGCATTTTCAAGACATCAGAGATTTATGTCTGTGTTTGAACACAGAGCTTTATTCCTCAGTATTGAATGAATAGTGTGCTAGCTTGTCTGAAACTGTTTCCACCTTGAAATATTTTACCTTGCATTTAGGGAGGCACAAGTTCTCTCTGCTGTGCTATAGCAGACTAATTTACTTATGCAGACAGGGCCGCATATTGCTGAAGAGAGTCCAGTCCACTGGCTTGTTATTCCAGTGAATTAAATCATCCTGTCAGATTTAGAGTTTGGATTGTGGAAGGCTTAAATGGTCTCTTAAAGTTGAATAGTTTTTCTTAAAAGTGTTTCCAGTTCCAAGAGTGCCAGGTTGACACTAATTGGTCTCTAGAAGCTTAATTTCTTGCAAAAGTGATTTGCAGTGTAAAGTTGTAAAGAATCTACTATTCCATGCTGTACTGAGGCAACCTGAATCTTTACATCTTCAAAGAATTCATTACGTTTCTGTGGGTAAAATGTGGCAACCTTTTTGTGCTCATCCAGTAAGCACTGTATCACAGGCTGAAAGGAATAGGAGAGGTGTCGGCAAGAGGCCAGAGGAATGACAACACACAGGAAAAATTAGACTGTTCTGTAGACCTGTCTTGGAAAAAAAGGTTGAACTAGAGCTCTGTCCTCCCCTCCGCAGCAGAGCCCTGATGGAGGACAGTGAAATCATGAAAGTGGCCTGGTCCAGCAACACCTGCTTATTATGAAGTGAGACACAGGCACACAGATCTCTCATCACTGGGTAACCTCTCCTCCTCCCACAAGCATGTAGTGCAAAGAGTATGGGGGAGAAAGCAAGGAATAGGAGGAGCTAGATGCATGAGGAGAAGGGTACGCGGGTGAAGAAACCAGTTGAAGGAAGGCAAGCCAAGAAGCACTGGGAAAATTGGGCAGAATGCTTCTGCTACACACTGAGTTTCACGTTGTTTACCCAAGTCTCCACCCAAGTAAATCTTCCTACTGATTTAAACTACTGATGCTTCACATTCAACAGACCTCCAGACTGCTATGGTCAGTTCCTCCCATATTACCTCCTTGTTTTAAAATTCAGTGTCTTCTAGTCAGCTGTGCTCTGTCAAACATCTGCCTCCTCCTGCTGCTCAGGGACCCCTATAGCAGTGACTGTAGCTCTGGGGATACAGATAGGAATGTTATCCTCTCAGAAAGAGAGTACCTAGCAGGTCTGTTAAACTATAGGAATGTGTATCACAAGATCCCCTTTAGTTCACTTTTACAAAGAAATAAAGTAAAATCCTGAGGAAAAAATCTCACCTGCGAAGTCAGAGCTCTGCATTTCTTTCTAGGTTTAATACAGATTGTTGCAGCCAACACGTGGGCATAGAAAATGACAAAGCTTGAGAAGGTAAAAATCCTTAGGCTGTCAGTGGTAAATGGTGCAAATATTCCTGACTCCTTGTTAGTACTGTTGGGGTTGCAAGGTCATGGAGATTCTTCTCAACTGCTATTGGATTTGAACCTACTCTGGGGCATACTTTTGTTACTATCAATGTAATGCATTTAAGAGAGAAGAAATACTGGCAGTTAGTAGTGCAAAAGCCTTAAGAGAACACTGGTTAAAATATTTTGTATTTTCAGATTTTCAAACTACTAAAAATGATAACTGAAAAGGTCAGTGCTTGTTAACATAAAAAAAATACTCTGTTTCTGCAGCTTTCCATTGGCAGAAAACAGTTTTTTTGTAAGTGCAAGTAGTGCCTGTTTGGATAGAGCCTGGTTGGCAATGAACATAGGTCAACCTATGATCATCCGTTGGTATGACTACATTTAGAAGAGTTTGAGCTAATTTAGCATCTAATGATGAAGATTAAAAAAAAAAAAAAAAAAAAAAAAAGGGGGGGGGGGGCACAAACACTAAATTTGTTTCATACTGGTTTAATTAAGTTAATTTGAAATTACACATTTTAGTAAATAAGCTTTGTATTGATTACTCCAGAGTGCCTTGAAGAAATGTCTGCTCGTACAGTTAGATGATGGTTGGAAATTGTAGTTTTAGATAATGTTTTTGTACAGTGTGCACAGTGGTACTTCCAGTTCTAGCCAAACTGATAAATTCAGTGTAGCCAGAATAAATTATTGTTTTGAACAGTCTGTGTGTTGACTTGATATTTGAAGTAATGATTTGACAGTGGTAAATATTTTGAAGTAACCAAGTTATTGAATCCATCAAAAGGCAAGATAGATTAATAATCCTCAGTCCTAGATTTGAAGTATTTTAAAAAATGAAAGAGCACATGGATACATTTTCGGGGGGGGGGGGGCCCCCCCAAAAAAAAAAAAAGGTAAGAAAGAAAAAAAAAATCCACCATAGAACATGAGGGGTTAACACCTGTAGGTATCTATCAACCAGCAACTTGCATGTCAAAAATAATCCATTTTTTTTTCCAAGTTATACAACAAGATGAATGTAAATATGCTAGGATGAAGTCTCTTCAGATACAATAAAAAATAGTTTTATTTACAGTACCCTTAGCAAAAAGGAAGTATACTTTTAAACTCTTTTTAAAATTCATGTACTTGTTTCTAGACTGTTGCTCTCATTACAAATTATTGCTATATTTGCTCTCATCTTTATGAAGTAGATAGTTTGATATCAAAAAGGTTTTCTGCAGCCGTGGGATCTTGGCTCTCCGTTTCTGAGTAATTACTTATGCCAATATTACACATTTGGCATTATATTTATTACTGGGGCCTGATTCATTAGAACAGGGATAGAGTTTTTACAGGGCTGGAGGTAGATTACAAATTATAGACCTGATGTTATTCAGTGTCATAGCATTACGAGAACATAGCCGCTTGAGATGTATGTATTTTTTTAAGAAACAGGTACCTAAATTTAAGCTCATTCTATAATTCAGTGAAAGCATCACAGTGCTTAGCTTTGGAAGTCAAATAATTATGTACCAAAATAGGGACATAGAAACCTGTTGTAAGAACCCAGTAAAAAAATAGCTAAGATAGGTTAAAGTACTATTTTATCACTTGGATCTTTGGATTCCCGATCTTCATTTTATTAGTGTGAAAATATTTACATAGGAGTCTTAGAGTGTTCTGGAGAGTAGAACAACTGTGAATTACTATGGCAACAAATAACAGCGACTGTTGATTTCCCATCTCTTAGCTTGTGAAATTATTTAGTATGCATGAGACTAACAAAAAACTCCGCAAATGATTGTCTGAATTGATGATAACAAGCAACTTATTCTCATGAGGCAGCTATAGGGTATTTTCCACAATACAGGTTTTCTTAGCATTAGCCATAGATACTGGATACAGACCTTAGTTTTTCCCTCCAGATTGAGATATCAAAATCAAGG
>CM021767.1:655245-694539 GCA_011076525.1 Nettapus auritus
TTAAACATTTATTCAATTTATTCTCAGCTGGAGGACTTACATGTTGTTTTATGAAGTAATGTATGATAAATTATAGCAAGTAAAGGAGATAGATTGTGTCAAGCATAGTTTGTTTTCTGTGAGTGTTCATTTTGAGATTATAAAGTTATTTTAGGTAGAGAACTGGAAGGTTTTAGAAGTATTGACAATGTCAACATGTAAATCATACCTACTTGTAGCATCATATATGAAAACTTACATTCTCTAATAAATTTCTTTTCAGCAATGGAGACAAAACTGATTATTTAACGGTAGACCAATTAGTGAGCTTTCTAAATGAAGTAAGCTTTTTCATACATTAACTACCATACAAGTCTGTCTGCAGTGGCTTGCTTCTTCCAGTCTATACATTGCATGTATCATGCCATTATTTGCTATGCTTCTGATCTGCTGATCTTTCCATTATGGTAACATCCAAGTGCAAAAATCATCTCCAACCTTATATGTTCTTGTGCTTTCTACATGTTGGCTTTTGCAGATTGCATCTGTTGATTATTTGTTTGTTGTCTTGTGTTGTGTATGTTTAATACATTTTATACTGTTACATTCGATGCGTTTTTATTAAAAATACATCCAGTATTTTATTATAAGCAATTATTTTTACCTAAAGGCCACAGATAAGTATATCTGCTTATCCCTTTGAATAATAGAAGAAATGAAGTAGGCTTTTAAAAACATTGGTTTGATTCTACTGTACCGTATATTTCTATCCATCACAAATCTAAGACCTAGGAGGGTATTTTAAGGGTTTGTATATGAATTTTAAAATAGTATGTGTGCAGCATAAGAGGAAATATTTTTATTGCTGTACTTCCAAAATACAGTTGTTGGCAAGAGTATTTAGTATTTCTTAAAAACATCATGAGTGTGCGAATAAACAGTGTGAGGTGTTTCTTTTTTTTCTTTTTTTTTCTATGCCTAAAGCACAGTAAGTTGTGGAAGGCTGACTCTATCAGAATTGCAACAGCAAATGCACTATGTAGATTTAACAAGAAAATACATGTGGAAAATAAGTACATTCTACCTGGGTTTGTACCAATAGATTCTTGTCATCTAGAACATGGGTAGCTGCTTTACTTCTCTGTTTGATGCATGATCTTTTAGGGACCAAAAGCCTTACTAAAATTCTTTCCTTCTAAAATTATTTTACTATTTACAAATCCATTTATATTTATATCAGAAATGTATACATTTCTGATACTGCTATATTAAGATTCAAGCAATAAGTTCCCCCATAGAAAAATCAAATAGATCATATTTAGAATTCATAGATCAATTTCAGAGTAAAAATTTATTTTTCAGTTGGGAATGCACTCATTCTTCATTGAACCAAATTACATATAAAAAAAGAGTATTCAAAAAGAAGAGCATCTCCCCTATGAGGGGAGGCTGAGAGACTTGGGTCTGTTCAGCCTTCAGAAAAGAAGGCTGAGAGGGGATCTTATTAATGTTTATAAAGACCTCAAGTATGGGAGGTAAAGCGATATGGCCAACCTCTTTTCAGTGGTTTGTGGGGACAGGACAAGGAGCAATGCCCACAAAATGGAGCACAGGAAGTTCTGCACCAATATGCGAAAGAACTTCTTCACGGTGAGAGCTGCCCAGGGAGATTGTGGAGTCTCCTTCACTGGAGATATTAAAGACCCATCTGGACGCCTACATGTGCAATTTGCTCTAGGGAACCTGCTTTGGCAGGGGGGTTGACCCAATGATCTTTCGAGGTCCCTTCCAACCCCTACAATTCTGTGATTCTGTGATTAATACTTCATGACTAATGGTTGTTTCCCTTTAGTTGATGACTAGAGCTGGGAAAAAAATGTAGAAAAGTTTTATAGAGTGGCACAGTTAGTCTGATGACTTGAAACCAATGCCTTTGGCTTAGTGCTTAAGGTATTTTGGTCTCCATATATATTTGGAATTTAAAATTTTGGTAATGATTTGAAATGCACTAAATAAACTAAATTCTCCTGCCTGATGTGATCATTTCTGTCCCCTTTATAGCAGGCCAATACTGCAATTAATAGTGATGTTTAATGCTGGAAAATACAAGAAGATTATTTAGGAGAAGGGAATTGCTTGGCAAGGCAATTATTCATGAGGATCTTTAGCCTAAATTAATCTGAATTCCATAACCTCCGGGGCAGGCCACAAAAAATGTAAGCATTAGAGATTTTTAAGAGATCATGATGGTATGTTACTGGGTATAAGTGGAGGGTGAGCATCTATCCTGTCAAAATGCTGTCTCTATTTGCCTTTTAAATGTTTCTGGTTGACAGCTGATTTAGTTATGTATCAGTATTAAGACTTCTGGGAAGATTTTAGAAATTTAATTTTTATAACTTTTTTGTTTTTGTTATTAAGTCCAATTTAGAAAAAATGAAAAAAAAAATCTACAGTAGAAAAACAACTGAGGTCACTACTGTTGAGATTTGCTCCTGCCATTCATTTGCAGCAATAAATTATAAGCCAAGTAAATGTCAAAGTGGAAATTGAGTCATCTGTCCAGGATTCAATCCTTCTCCTGGGAAGGAGATATGAGGAGATCCTTTTCTTTCCCTGTGTTTCCCACTGCCCCCCTCTCTTTTCCACTGTCTTCTTCCCTTTCTTCTTCCTTTCCTCCCTCCCTTCCACTCTCTTGTTTGTTCTTCCTCTCTCCTTCCCATTCATTTACTCTCTCTTTCTGTCTCCCTCTGTTTTTTCATCTCCACTTAAGGATGCCATTCTTCCCCCTCAGCACAGGACAAATTCAAGAAGTAAAATTATTTGGGGCACAAAAGCTGCTTTGCATCTCAGTTTATATCTGCTTAGAGAGTGGAGTGGAGGCCAGGCTGGGGAGGCTAAATGCTCTTTCTCTCTTTCCAGAACTATACAGGATTTTTTTTCTCCCCATTCTTTCAAATGGTTCACCCTCATGTGGTTAAGAATGTCTATGGTAAGGGTTCTCTACTTCAAATGGTAACTAGACCAAGCAGAGGCAACTCTGGACATACACAATTAGTCCAGGGACATGTTGTCTTTCTAGATGAAACTTCATGCTTTTAGTTCTAGTCAGTTTTTATGTTATAGCTTTCCTGTGCCAGCAAGCTCAATAATGCAGAATATTTCCCAAAGATACACTAGTAAGCATTCTTCTTCTTTTTTTTTTTTTTTTTTTTTTTTAAATAGCACATCATCAGTTGTCAGATCTGCTTTGATTTTTAAACTAAGTAAACACGGAGACATGATTTTATTAATGGGGAAAAAAGTTGATAATGAGCAATGGTCATTGCTACAAGAAGAATATTTTGCTCTTAGCTCCTTACAATAATTCGAGTCCTATTCTAGAGGAGGCTTTTTTTCTTTATCCCATTTATTTTATATGATTAACTGTAGAATAATGAGTGAGAGTACCTTTCTTACTACTTCCTGTTTTTTTGTTGTTGTTGTTTGTTTGTTTGTTTGTTTTTTTGTAGTGAAATGTCTTTCATGATATAATGCTTGTCATTTTTCATATTAGACTGTGCTGTTGTATGCCATTGTTGTATTGCTGTTCTGTGCTGCTTAGCAAGTTATGTCCTGCATCCAGCTGCTCTCATTTCATACTTATCTGAGTTTTACTTAGATATCCAGACAGCCGATCTGTAGTGAATGAAAATGCTATAATTTAGATGCTGCATACTGTCAGTAGCGTTACTTGAAAGATCCCTCTTTAACTGCATGATTAAATTGGCATTGGTTGTAATTTCTTGAATTCAGTAAAGCACATTCATCAATGTATTGAATGTAAGAAAAGAAATCAAGTGCTTCTTTTTGTTTGGAAACTACCTTTCTTCCTGAAAAACTGTCAAATATATATATATACATAAGGAATTACAGCAAATGCTGATAATGCTCTGCCAAGCCATGTGAACACCATCCTGTCCACTCCAAATTACTGATCATTGATATGGGGGTGGCCTGTTACATTTCTGAATTCTGCTTAAACTGCAGCTTGAAAACTGCATCTACCGGGGTAAAAGAGTGTTTTCACGGTCATATTTATTTCTTTACATTTTATTGCATCTGCTTACATGCCACTACTCCATTCTATTCTGTTTTTAATTTTCTTTTAATGGAGAATCAGGCACATAGTGTGCAGTTCTAATCCAGCATGGAGAAAAACAAATGTTATATAGCACAACTGTGAGCAAAACCAAACCAAAAACCCTCTGAATTTTAGTGTATTAGAAATCACTGCTAAATTGCATCTAGAATACATAGAAATGCTAAATATATTATGAAATCTTAATACCATAAATTACTGTGAATTGAGGATACTATGAAGTTCTTCTAAATTGTGTATATTTCTTCTAAGAATTTAAGTTTTTTTGTGAATAGTGCACAATATTTATATGATTCACAAATAATCATCAGTAGTTTCATATTTCTAAATTCAGCTTTCAAATTATGTATATATAGTATAGCTTTATTTTACTTTCAATTTTTACTTCAGCTATAGATATTGCTGAAGACATGCATTTTTGCGGAGGTGATTACTGTGCCATCAGTCAAGCCTGTCAGTTTACATGATCTACAAAAAAGATTGGAAGGAAGAAGAGAGATTTTATAAAGATGATCTTAGCTATTTATTGTCAATATTTCATTGGCATGTATACCATGTGCAGTCATTATTTTCATGAACAAGCAACTGTAAGACCAGTTATACGGTTACAGTGGATTTATTTGGAAATATTTATAATAAAGCTGCCTAAGTTTCTTATGGAAGATAAGGTTTGTTTTCTGTCTAAAGCTAAAGTTGCTGTTGGATAGTCTGTAAGTTTTAGGGCTTTTTTTTTTTTTTTTTTTTTTATTTTTTTTATTTAATATCCACTTCTTTCTTTCTCATCTGAAGTAATGAAATGCTCTTGGATGGTAGCCATGCACTATATTCTTTTGCTGAATTCTGTTGTTTTCTAACCTTAGCATCAACGAGATCCTCGGCTCAATGAAATTTTATTTCCCTTTTATGACACAAAAAGAGCAATGCAGATAATTGAGACATATGAGCCGGATGAAGACTTGAAGAGCAAAGGTAAATGTGGGAGGAAATTCAGGATTTGCCAATTTTTAGGCATTTGGGGAATTTGTTCTGAAGACTGCAAACTTTTAGAAGGGAGATAATGTTCCTTGTGGTCAGGGGGGCAAGCACTTGCAGGGCTAACCAGTGAAGTAGACCTGATTAGAACTGAAGTAGAACTGATTTGCTGAAAAATATCTCCCCTACAAAATCAGCAATTTTTCAGAAGGATTAATTCCCTGATCCAGGTTACACTGTGGCCACACAGACAGCCTGGTACAAAATGGGAGAGGTTAGCTTGACATTGGGATTTAGTAAATGGGGAACAACATGGTGACTCCTTCTAGAAACAGTCGAGGACATGCCATATATGAAATAGAAATAATAGTATTAATTACCTGATTCTAATTCTGACATTTTTTTTAATTCACTCTTCTTTGAGAACTCTTGATGCCAGTGAGTTTTACAAGCTTTTCAAAATAAAAAGTATATACTATAGAAGTTGCCATCTGTTTAGGATGGAGCATATAAAATCATGTTTTATGAAGGTGGGACTTAATCTAAAACAGGAAAGTGTTGTTCACTAATTTGCAAGGAAGGGGATTTTGCAAGCACAAAGCTATAGCGGGGGATTGATGTTGGCTTATTCTTCTAGCCAAGAACTGAATCGTGGCTAATTATTTAGTCTTTCTTTGACTTATATTACCAAGAGGTCTTAAAAAAATTGCGAAACCTTTAAAAAAACTATCTACTATCAGGATTCTTTCTTGTACATCTGATTTTATTATCTGGGGACACGGTGTCAGATTTTGCATCAAGGACACAGTTGCTGATCACCTTGGAGCACTGAAAGAAGTGTTTGCTTGCAGAAACCTTTAAAGACATACCTTTTTTTTGCTAGGGTTCATGTTCTGAAAGATAGTTTAAACCCTACCCACTATACATTTCTAATAGTAATTTACTATGATTTCTTCTGCCTTCTAGGTCTCATATCAAGTGATGGATTTTGCAGATACTTGATGTCAGATGAAAATGCACCAGTTTTCCTAGATCGTTTGGAATTATATCAAGAAATGGACCATCCTTTGGCTCACTATTTTATCAGTTCCTCTCACAATACATATTTAACAGGCAGGCAGTTTGGTGGCAAGTCTTCGGTGGAGATGTACAGACAAGTACTTTTGGCTGGATGCAGGTTGGAAGCAGTAGATAAGTCTTAATATTTGTGAAGCTAATACTTTAAGACTACATAGTATACTTTGGTGAAGATACAGTGTATAAGCGAATGCATAATTATATCAATATGGTAAATGAAAATATACATATTTAATACTTTCTCACAAAAAACATTGGAAGGCAGTGGGATGTAGAAATTGGTGTCTGGAGTTGGGCTGTAAGAAAGATAAGTTTAATATCAAAATGACAAACAAAGACTTTCAGAGTGCTTCTTGCTTTGTAACTGAGAACCTCAAAAGTAAATGAGAATGTTTTTGATTTCCTGCTTGACCTACTAGTACGTGTCACAGTTAACTGAGTAAGATAATAAATAGAAGAGTGTTATAGTGCTATTTTTTTCTTCAGGTATTAATATCTTGCCCCACATGTACAGTATTTAAGGTAGAATACCTGAAGTAATAAAAGCCGTCTGAAATTACACATGTACAGCTTAAAAGGAATTGTGTAATGCCCAAAACTGCTTGGTAACTTACTGCTCTGAACATCACTGCTCAGAACTTGTCCCATGCAGCTCACCTGTACTGAACTACTAAGAAAGGTGATATTTTTCTTGGGTCTTTAGATGTGTTGAGCTGGACTGTTGGGATGGAAAAGGTGAAGACCAAGAACCAATAATAACGCATGGAAAAGCAATGTGTACAGATATTCTTTTCAAGGTAAATGCCTGACCTCTCCACCTGGCAATAAACTCCAGTAGGACCCCTGGACAAGAATCCATGCAAGACACCCCTCTCCTCCTCAGCATCTGCCACTGCTCTGACAGACTGACAAATTGCATAGGCATGGTTTCTTGTCCCCAGATATTAAGGCTCATTTCCCACTCACGTTATATACCCCTATGCTACTGGTGCCTTTCCACAAAAAATGCAGAAAGCAGGCTTGATTACTTTGCCCAATATTTTCACATTCAGTGGCTCTTTGAACAGCAGAGTAAATATCCTCCCTGCTGTCTGAGAAGTTCCTTAGCTGTGGAAACAGCCTGAAGATGCAGGAGTCATTCAGGGAACAGAAGTGCTTCCTGGCAGGATGGAGATGGTAGTAGATACAGGGGTAACATTGATGGGTTGCAGGTGAAACTGCAGCTACAGTTGGGTGCTGGTGCATAGGTTGTTTGTGGGGGGTGAACAGAGAAGAAGAAGCATACTTTATTTTTTTTTTCTAGTTCTGGTTTCACTTGGCACATTTGAAACTCAGTTCTGTGTTTCTGAGAATGAGCATGAGGACAAAAAAATATTTTTCATTATGTTTGTAATTTGATCTGTTCTAATTTTGAATCCTGTTATTGCATTTTAAAGGATGTAATTCAAGCCATTAAGGAAACAGCATTTGTTACATCAGAATACCCCGTCATTCTTTCATTTGAAAATCACTGCAGGTATATAGTGCCTTTTTTATTTATTTATTTTTTTTAATACGGTGGATGAGAAAGATGATGAGGCTCAAAAATGCTACTATTTGAATATACTTGAAAAGTGTGTTGGGCTATGCAGATATGCTGGGTGTTACCTGGAAGGGAATATACTTTAACAGTCAGGTTTTAGCTAGCTTAATGATAGCAATATTTTTTATCTGTGGTAAAGCTGTGAAATATATTTGCATGTTCCATTAGTTGTGTGGGATTCAGTTAATCTACTTTCTTGGTCTTATTAAATTCATCTCTGTCAGATAATAGACCTTTATTGACAGTTTAATTACAGTAAAGTAATGTGTCTCAGCTGAGAGAAATTGGGTAGTATATAATTTGGGAAGTTTACATTACTTAGTATTATTCTGTTTTGCTGACTAATAGTGATTTCTTGTTTATATTTAAAAAATGAAGCAACATCATCTTTTACAGCAAATATCAGCAGTACAAGATGTCAAAATACTGTGAAGATCTTTTTGGAGATCTCCTGTTGAAGCAGCCTCTAGAAACACATCCAGTATGTTATCTTCTGACAGCGTTTCTATTTTTTATATTATCTTTGTTTAAAAGAGACAATAAACTGGGGTCTTATCACCTATAGTTGGAGTGCTGATCACTACCAGACCTGTGCTTTCAAAAATGAGTAGTGTATTTGAGTGTCTACGCTTTTTGGTACAAATATCCTTATCTGATTGTTCAATCTCTTCTGTACAGGGCTCTGGCAAGCAGCCTGGGGAAATCCATCCCCTTGATGTGTGATGCAATATCAGCTCCTATATAAAATACACCGCATATATTGTATTTCCAGGTCATACATAACTCTGCAACTTGCCAGTCACTGTTGAAAAACAATGAATTTTATATTGCATGGTCTCAATTGAGGAAACCTATTTCAGCTGCACTTTGCATGCTTTATGCTCTAGATCAGGCCCTGCAGTCTAGGTGGCTCCCACTACTACATTAACAATTAAATTAAGCAGAGTTCCCTGCAGTCTCATTTGGACTATCAAGTGTACTGTAATCTGCATGCACATCACTCTCCTGCATGGCAGGAGGTAATAACAGGCACTCCTCCACAAACACAGTGTTTGAGGCTTTAATAGCTTGTTATCCACTGCTTGCAACTACTCCCCCAGTCCTATGCTACTCCTCCTGAGCAATGTGCTCACTGTCTGCCAGCAGCCACCCAAAACCTACAGGCACTCTTCAGTGCTGTGGGAGACCATGTCAAAGAGGATTCTGCTTTATTTGTCATCTCCTGCCAGGGGCCTCCTGGTATTATCATTTTCAGAACTGTGCTTTTCTTGGGTTTCCTTGCATGTTGCAGGAACAGCAACTCACCAGGTTTGGTGAATATCAGGTCATTGCCATGAAAGGTGCATCAGAGAGAACTAAACCTGTAATGTTGCCTGCTAATGTATGTAGTACCTTGCCACGTTCCTCACGAATGACAACCTCCAGCAGCTTTCAAGAAAGCCTAAAATAAAGCTGGCCAAAGAGAACCATGCCGCTACCTCAGGGCCCAGTAATTAGTCTCAGCTGCCTGTGCTCTGTAGCACTACTGAGCCTTCTGCAGTTTGTGCCCCTTCCTTGTTCTGGGTGAATTCAGTCCCCAGCTGCTACCAAAGCAAATGTGGCAGAGATGGCCGCAGGAGCCTGAATTGTGTATGAGTGCTTGTTTTCTGGTATTTCTACAGACTGAGGAGGACAGACTTTAGAGAGAGACAGCACTGGCTGAAGCAGATTTAATTTTAAGGAAAAGGAAATATCCAAATGGGCATGTAGCTATGCCCTGTGCCTGGGGATGCTTGGGGATGAATGAGCTCTGCGGCACTGACATCTAGTGGAATTACAACCCAGGCACTCTCAGGAACAGTTGTATTTTGTCTTCATCCAACATGCCAAAACTCCAATGACTACGCTAGCCCTGGTAGCTATGGATATCATTACCTTTATGGAAGGAGGTTTGCACCAATTCTTGTGGAGTTGGGCTGCGTTTTGTTGTTGTTTTTTCCCTGGTTGTTAATTATCATCTCTGCTTCTTTTATTGGGTTTCAAGTTGTGGTGCTTTCTTCTTTTGTTTCTTTGTCCACAATGCTGCTTCTGTGTAGCTCAGAGTTGGATTTAAGGATCAGAATATCGGAGTATTTCTTTTAAGAATTTTTACTAGTCCTGGCAATATTTTCTACTCCTATATCATTTATAGTTATCTGAGAACCACAATGTGTTATAGCAGTGACTCCCTCTATAATATCCTTAGCAAGTCTAAGGTGGAGAGTGTGTTACTTATCATCCAGTTTCTTAGCCTCAGTGATCTGATGAGGCTTAAATCAGATGATTTTTTTTTAATATTTTTTTTTTCAGTAATATATTTTCTCCCTCCCGGAGTTGGAACAAAACCTTTAGTAGTACTTCCTCTGTATGTCAGACTTGCCATTTGGCTTTCACGAATACTGAAGATGTGACCCTGTAGCCCTACTGGCAAAAATAGTCTTCACCACTTAGCTAAGGACTGGGCAGAGTTTTCCATTCACCAGTGCCAGCCTGCTTTTACTCTGCATGTGTGGGCAGCCTCACTTACATTACTACAGCTTGAAGGGACTATAAAAGGTGAGTTATTTAGAGATGAAATTAAAAAGGGCTAAACTCTGACTTAAACTGCATGTGAGCCACATGTAGAGAAGGAAAGTAGGAAATCCTCTGATGAATGGTTGGAGGTGTCTTCTGTGCTAGGCAGGACAGAATGAAAAGCATTATGACCTGTGCAGATATGAGCACAGGTTTCCCATGAGATAGGGAAGAATCAGAGGAGACAACTGTAGTCAGACTGCCTCCAAGGGTTGTGCCTGAAGTGGCACTGCTTGTTCACTGCCCCTTACCATTACTGTCCTAAAATCAAAATCCCCACTTGAATTACAAAGAGGTCAAATAGACATTATTAAAACCTTTTCTATAAATTATTTTACAGCTTGATCCAGGCAAAGCCTTACCTTCTCCTAATGACCTCAAAAGAAAGATTCTCATAAAGAATAAAAGGTTGAAACCTGAAGTAGAAAAAAGTAAGTAGTCTTGTCTTAAACAAAAGTCTAGATTAATTTGAATGGACTTTGTTACTAAGGCTTCCAAATTGCTCATACATTTCTGTTAAAGAATATGAATTACATGTAAATGATACTTTGTTTGCCCTTGCAACTTTGGTTGCCCTCAATGACTGACAGAGCTTAGGCCTTGCTATCTGCATTCAGCAAGGGCATAGACAGACCTGGAAATGTAACCCTGGGACTTTATCAGATTGCTGTTCAAGCTAAAATTTAACACAGATAGGATCTCCAGTAAATTCTGTCTACACTGATATGTTTACATTGCTGTGTTTTTCCAGGATAAGCAAAAAATGAAATGGAATTTTAAATTGCTCTTCTTGTTGTTATTGCCAGTTCTGATATTCATCTCCTTTCAGTAATAATAATGTTGCTATCTTAGTTCCCAATATGGCTGAAGTGACAGACCCTGGTCCTTCTCCAGTAAAAGATAAGCTTGCAGACCTTCTGCTGACTTCAGTGATACATGATTGTGTTCATACTGTCTAGATGAATCACACATGGCAACACAATTGAAAATTCAAGTGCCTTGTCTCCATTTGCATACATCAACCACCAAAGAGATCGCTGTCTACTTATTCTTTGAAGAAATAACATGCTCACTCCAAAGGCCTTTGAAGTCTATGGAAATATTTTCTGTAACTTCAGTGAGCTTTGGATATAGCTCTTACTGACCACTTTTCAGATCTAAGAACAGTATGTGTCTAATGATGCTTATGCTCTGTAAAATTTTATTGCTAACTTGATCTTAAAGATACCATTAAATAAAAGTAGCTCTCAGGATCAGGGAATCACTTATGATTGTTCTGATGTATTTAATTGTGCTACAAACTGTTGATGTCATGACTTTGTATTTTTCTTACGAACAGAACAGCTTGATGCTTTGAAAAAGATGATGGAGGCTGGAGAAACTGCTGCTCCTGTAAATATCCTGGAGGATGATAATGAAGAAGAAATAGAAAGTGGTGAGGATTTCATAGAGAAGGGCTCTCAAACACTGCCTATTGTAAAACAGTAGGCTGGCATCAGTAGTATGTGCACTACCCACCGAGTCACAGTCTGTGGCAGGAACAGAAAGCGTGGGCTCAATTCAGGACCATTTATACAGACTTCCAGCCTTACCATCTCATCGCAGATAGATACTACAGCTGCACCTGGCTCTGTTGTAGGCTGTGGTAGAAATGTGAGATATTAGTACTAGTGGTAATTTTTAATTTCTACTTACCGTTCAGAAATCATACTGGAGCAGAAACAATGTCAATTTTCACTGTACATACATGTTTTGAGGGAGGGAGGGGGTAGCGGGACTGGGAACCTGTAATCTTTGTTTCAAAAAGAGATTTTATCAGTATTTATTATGCTTGTGTCAACATAAGATTGGATTGTTGCATTATCATTTATAAGGATAAAATCAAAGATAGGATTTTTCTTGCCAAACTTCAGAAGTCTTCAGTTTAAACATCTAGATATGAGCCAATGATACAGAATGTCTTTATGGCCAAAAGAGAAAAAATACATTTTTAGGTTGTGATTTACTTCACCTATGTCCACCTTCTGAAGGGATAAATCATTCAGTACATGCAAGTGTCTGTACTGCTGGCCTGTAACCCATCTGACGCCAAATGTCCCAGCTTTAGCCTATCCCTTGATCCACTCCTTGAATTTTTCCTAGCACAAAGCCAGTGCTGTTACAGCCAGTAGAGTTCAATGTGATAGATATTCTTGGTGATCCATGGTGTCTGTCCTTGCAGTTCCGAAAGAGACTGAAGTACAATGATTTTTTGGAGAGGCCTCTTAGTGTCTTTCTTTAAATGACCTAAGAGCACAGAGGAGATTCTGTTGTTTGGCAAGCTGATTTCTGTTGGAATGCTTATTTCTAATAATGCTATTATTAATTATGTGCTAGACCTCCAAGAGTCTCAAATAAGTATTTTCTAAAATTATTGTTTAAGTCCAGCTGCGTAATGTGGTTAATGATTTTGTGTTCGTAAGGGACCTTTTTAGCTTCTTTGAGAACAATGTGTTCTTACGGAAAATCACCCTCAAAGCAAACGGGAAAGATCCCCTATAACAGGGTCACGTAAGGAGAGACTGACTAGCTACATGAGGAGTTTGAATGCAGGCAACCTTTTTCATCTTTAATTTGAGAACCCTACCTTCATTTCTTGTTATTACCCCCAAACCTATATTGCTGGCGCATTTTTGTTTTTTTGTTTCTTTGTTGGTGGTGGTTTTTTGCCTCTTTTGTTTGTTTGTTTTTTAATCAATGATTCCTTCAAAAATACAGTTAATATCTCCCTTATTAACCATGTCAAAGCCACAAGAATCTCAGGCCTTATCTGTAATTTATTACTACTAAATCCTTGGAAATCTAATACCCTGGATTCTATTTCTATATAAAGATATGCTGTAACCAAACCTGTGTATTCAACTATCAGTTTTTTTCATGTTTCACATTAAAACAGCAGTTTGCTATGGTTTTTGCACTGATCCTTCTTTCTTTTTTGTGCAGCTGACCAGGAAGAAGAAGCTCATCCAGAATACAAATTTGGAAGTGACCTTACTGTAGATGATTATGGTCAAAAAGAAGCTGTTGCCATCAGCGTCAAAAAGGTGGGATTGCGTCTTTCTTACATCTCTTTGAAAGCTTTCCATGGAAGCGAATGTAAAAGACATTGTATTTTGTGGAAGCATCACAGCACAATCAGAAGAGTCAAACACAGGATCTTCATCAAATTCCTAATGTTTCATGAGAAGACAAAATTTTGTAGATCAAAATACCCTCTGCTTGTTTGGACAGAATACTTATTTAGGAAACAGAATCAGTATGTAGGAAAAAATGTGTACATGAAGTTGGAGGATTTGACCAAACATACTAATTAAAGGCAGCAAGCAGTTTCTTCTCTCTGGCTCTGATATTTGATTTTGCATCTCAGTTTCAGAGCCCTAATATGAGGTGAATATCAGCTTTCTTGCTCAGTAAAGCTTTCTTGTAAGGCTGCATCCTATGTCTCTGTTTCAGGGATTCTTTATTGTTAACTCTTAGGGTAGATTGTCCCTTTCATCTGCAGCAGTAAAGGCAAAATAGGAAGATCACTCTCCAGTGGGGTGGTACTGCAGTGGGGCTGTACCAGAGAGCCAGGTGGCAGACAGCGTAAGAGTCCCCTTTGTTCTGCTGGTGCTTGGTTTAGTGCAATTTAGTGTTCAGGAACAGAATATTACTTGACAATAATTAGATACAGAACACTGGAATTCAAAACTAAGCCTGCTCTGGTACTGAAGACATTATTGCTACTTGTTGCAGGGAAACAAAACGAAAGAAAAATTGAGTACAAAGGTACCTTATCAGATCATGCTCCTCTGTCACTCAAGTGTTTTGGCCACTTCTCACCTGCCTGGCTACCTTTGGATCTTACTGCAGATAGAAGTATAGGTACAGAAAATCTTTCATAGTAGACATTGCCCTTGGCACTGTCTCTCTCTTCAGCAGTATCACAGAGACATCAGACCTGTCACCTTCTTGGTTTCTCTTAAATTCTCCATCTTTGCTTCTTTGGTATTTTTGTGGATCTTCCCATGGAACTGTTTAACTCCTCTGTTCTAGGGCTGGTTTCACTTGCTAAATCGGCTTGTCCTTAACTACCTGAGTATTTTTCTTTTTATTATTTTTATTTTGTTTTTCAAATTAGTCACTCATCATCAGTATATACCCTTTGTTAACTTCTCTGCTTCTTTGCTGATCAGTGACTTGATCCTTATTCTTTAGGAATGTATATTCAGTGCCAAGAAAACATTTATCTAAGATACTTGGTACTGGTAGTTTATAATTGAAGACGGACAGCAGAGTGGCTCACTTGTCCCACTGCAAATAGCATCTTGAGATAGGCCTTTTCCAAATGTGTCCATCTAAAGCACATTTACAGCTTTCTTAACCCTTAAGTTTTCAGAGTCTGGGCAGCCTACATATCCAGATGATCCTTTGTGCACTCTGGTGTGACATTCTTTCGTTCTTCTCTGAAATTTCCAGTCCCCAACATCTAGTGATAAGAACTAGTTTGGAGTTAACTGTCTGGCATCCTCTCTCCTATTCTAACTGCTATCCAGCTGCTGAATTTCATACCTTGTGTACCCAAATTTGAAAGAAACTTCAAATTTTTGCGTATGGGACAGGAGCCATGCAACAAAGTGGAAAAGGGTCCACTTTTTGCTAAATGCATTAAATTTATTTATTTATTTATTTATTTCTCCTTACTGTGACTGTTTCCTATTTCATTTTCCTTCGGTAATGCATATATATTTTTTCCCCTTAGGCTGTTGAAGATTCTGAGCAAGAAAACAATAAAAAGGTGACATGTAGGCTATTACATAATCTGTTTTATTGCTTTACATATAAAATACATATTACATGCATTCTTAGCGGTTTACCAATTTTATGTGCAGTTTCACTTCTCCTACAGTATATTTCTGAAAGTGACTCTGCCTCCTTTCCTCCTCTTTAGTTGTATGTTGGTGTTAGGTCTCAGAAAACGTGGGGACAGACAGGAGTGCATGACTTGTGCCTGCTTAGAAGTGTCTGATCTCAGTCTCAAATGTCATGCACTGCGAAACAGCAGTTCTTTGAATGGTGTTGAGATGCATCTTCCCCATTTTTTTGTTTGGTTGTGTTTTATTTTTTAATCTTTTTCCCTTACCTTGACTGCACTTTGTTTTCCTCTCTCTTTTTCCTCCTTTTGCTCTCCCTTGGGACTTCTGCATTTATCTTCTCCCAAGAATCCCTTCTCTAAGACTCCATCTCCTTCCACTCTTCTCCATCCTTCTCTTCTGTCATTAAAATTGCTCTTGTTCTAACCACACTTTGTTTCAGTCTATTTTGTTTTCTAAGGGGGTTCTGATTCTTTCCTTGATGGTGGGGAGGTACAAATAACCTAGAAAGATCAACTTTCCCTTTGTTCTCTCTCTCCCCTAAAAGTGTCATGTCCTGTCGTAACCATTACTTTGTCTCTGTAAGCTTTTAAGAAACATCCCATCCCTAGTTCATCTCCCTAGTTCATAGTTTTAAAGTTCAAAATTATGAGCTGTGAACACTGCAAAAGGCATAGCCTGTTTATTTTTAAAAATTGCAAGTCTGCAGGTAACCAAGATAAAATTAGTGGCCAGTAGATTGTCTTAGAAAATGGTCATAGAGATGGTGTGTCACTTATTTAGTCATACAGCTATACCCTGCAGGGTGCCATTGTTCAGCACTAATGCATACAGTTTTGAATTCCTTTTCACTGTGATTCAGTACTTAGATGTTTTTGGATCAAGACAGTAAAATATGATTAGAATTCTGAGCAGTCAGCAGAAGGCACATTGAAGAAGCCTGGTTTTTAAAAGCCGAGTGGTCAGTTCTTCCTGAATATTGGCTTTCCAACAATGATGAACCTGAAAAGGACTAGTTCCTTTGAAGGAATTTGGCCTTAATTTGATCTAAACTATATTACAAAATATTGACCTGCTAACAAAAAAGTCTATATTCTACTAATAAAAGCATGTATCATTTGGCATATTCAGGAAACAAGTCTGTGAATTGTCAGCATTTGGATTCCTGAAAAGTAGTTGGTTTGAGCCCTGGTGAGCAACATTGAAATAAGCATCAGTGTGATTTCATGGGCCTCTGGAAGTTTAATTCAGTCTAAACAGTGAATAAAACCATGTGTACCTGGACTCATTCTGGTAACTTGTCTATTCTACGCAGTACTTGTGACTAATCTTAGCATATCAGGGCATATATTTTTTCTTGGAATTCGTTTTGTGAAACATGTCAGAATTACATAGCAGGTGCAGGTACATGCCCATAATACTGACAAGTAGATTCCCATTTACTTTTATCTTCCATTTCCTGAATAAATAAGTTGCAGTAGTTTAGGTACTGTGGACTGTCTTCTTCCATGCTTTAATACTGTGAAGTATGACTATGCTTACTGCCTAAGAAAGGACTTTGCAGTTATTCACTGTTATTCACAATTTGCTGATACAATCATGGAGGAGACTTCCTAACAAGCATAGATTGCATTCTGAAAATAAAAAGCTGTGCTTTAAGAAATTTTGAAGATACTTAGTACTTCCTTGCTGAAGTTTATAGTCAGCCTAGAGGATTCTAGATTTTTTGGTAATTGGTTCACTGGTAGGCAAACAAGTTTGTGGGAAAATGCTGTGAACTGTAAACCTTGCAGAATTTGCATGGATTTACAGAGATTTTTTTTCTTCTCCCCAGTGAAAAGTTTCAAACTGATTTAAGGAAAGGAAAAAGTGGAAGGAAGATTGACAGGTAGACAGTTAGATCCGCAAAAGTTGGCAGGAAGATCCACATGAGAAGCGCTTCATATTGTGGTTTTCTATGATGTGAGATACTTGCAGAAAGCTTGCAGTTCTATTAAAATATAGTACATCCTCAGGTAAATGATGGATTCACATATTCTTGTAAGTGGCCAGAGATATGAGCCTGGTACTGTGTCTCTTGTTGGTCTTGTGACATCTATCTCTCCAATGAAAGCTGTAAATCCTATTTTTTGGTTTGCTTTTATTAGTAACAATTAGCAATTTAATCAATTTGTGTTTTGATGCTGAGAAAGTTGTACTAGTACACAGTGTGCAGTAGTGCCACAATTCTTATCAGAAAATGTGTTCTAAATTGCAGTTCTTAGGAATTTATGTGACAAAGAGCATGATGTCCCAGCATTGTTCAGTCCATTGTAACGTTTCTCTTTTATCCCCAAAACGACCCTACTAACATCATTAAATATTTACCCACTGCTTAGGATCTTTATTTATTTATTTATTTTTAATCATCGGTTCTCTCACATGCTTCCTATAATATTGCGAATGTTTGGTGCATATATCAGCAAGAAAATAAAACATAATTTGTGACATGAGATTTCCTCTTTTCTTATATAAATATACATTTTCTTTTACTTTCTGCAGATTCGGTATAATTTTGTGTCACTTTTGAAAATCTAACAGTATTTACATACACAAATAGTGATTATTCTTTTTAATGTGTTTTCAGGGCTTAGTAACTGTTGAAGATGAACAAGCATGGATGGCATCTTACAAATATGTAGGTGCCACAACAAATATACATCCATATTTATCAACAATGGTCAACTATGCTCAGCCTGTAAAATTTCAAGGTTTCGATGTAGCAGAAGGTAACATAAAAGGTTGAATGAAATAAAAGTATTTGTCTGCTTATTTTAGGTAGTTTTTTTAATCTCTATTTTTCATGAATTTAGAAATGGTGGAAGATTTAGTTTGATGACTGTCATGTCTCCCTGAATATAAAGTTAGAATGCTATTCTATTGATCATCCACATGGAGTCACTAAATTACTGGGAGAATATGAAGCTGATGAGGTTGATTATATTCTATAGACCCTTTCAAATAAATTACTTTTTTTTAGTTCATCTTTCTCTAAAGTAAGGTGAGTGTGGTTGTCACAGTGGTCAGCAGTTAGCTGAAGCTTTCATATTGCACCACTAGACCATTTATCATGTTGTTTGTCTTATCTAGCAACACAACATAAGCTCTAAAGAGCATTTTCTCCTAATGAAAAAATTAAAGTTTCATTAATTTCCCAGGAAGTGAAAGAAAGTGGCAAGTCAGAATTGTTGCTTAATTTCTCTTCAGTGTAATTTGATTCAACGAGTGACAGATAATGGGGAAGCAGGCCTAAATTTTCTATATCCTTCTGTTAGGCATAGTGTGTTATTTTGAATATGGCATTACAAAAGTGCTTTAAAATATCTTGTCTCTTCTTTCTAGAACGTAATATTCATCATAACATGTCTTCTTTCAATGAATCAGTTGGACTAGGGTATTTGAAGACCCATGCCATTGAGTTTGTGAAGTATCCTTTCAAGTCCTCCTGGCTATTACTAGGTCCTCCTCTTAATTAATGGAACAGATGAACAATAAATGAACATTTCTAGATTTGCAGTGTTCCACATATATAGTGGAACAAATAAAGTAGCTTTTTAAGATAAGAAATAGTAAGATTAACGTAAGAAACACTGAAGTTACCAGGATGTGACCATACATCTCTATGATGCTATTTCGTTTTCCTTGATGAGTTATACAGTTATAATAAACGACAAATGAGTCGGATATACCCAAAGGGAGGCCGAGTGGATTCAAGTAATTACATGCCTCAAATTTTCTGGAACGCTGGCTGCCAGATGGTCTCACTGAACTATCAAACCCCAGGTAGGGCAGCAACAACCAATGAACCTTGATCCTAAAGAATGATTTGTGCAGTAATTCTCAAACAGATGCCATGGATTTGCTTCTGGCATTTTTTGAAGAAGTGGACATATGGCTAAATAATATGGTGGGGGGGAATTATGGAAGCATAAGATAAGGAGTCATGAAAAAGCTCTACTTTGAAGGAAAATTTAGTCTCCTTTCATGGAAAAATAATAGAGTACTATAACTTCTCAAATTATAATGTTTTATTAATAGAAATATTAATTGCAGGGGAATCACTGTTTTCACAAAACACTGCTTTGGCATAGTTTTGTGCATGTCTCCAAAATAAAGATGAAGGGAGAATCCAAATTAAGATAGTAAAAGGTAGTGACTGTGCCAAGTCACTTCAATCTAGACTAACTGATGTGAAGTGTTAGAGAGTCATTTTTTTTAGCATCAAAGAAAGAGGTCTGAGGTCACATCTTAGAGAATAATATCCAGGAATGTAAATGCCTCTCCACAGCAAATACTGGGAGGAGATCTATTGTTCTGTTCAATCAAGGTGTGAGTATAAGTAACTGGATGTTCGTTTTGTTTCCTTTTCTAATTAATATGGGAATGTCTTCAGCTATATATGTAACAGAGCAGTTTTTCCATTTTCATCTTCTGGCTCTGATAGGACCAATGTTCTGTACCTCTTTGCTTTTCTTTTCCTTCAACATTGATTTTGTTACTGTAGAAACTTCTAATGATCACAAGCTCTGTTCTGCGAAGATTTGCATCCTTGCCGTGACTGATTCCTAACTGAGAAGGCAAGAGAAAGCTGTACTGGAGTACACTGCTCCTAAACCAGTCACTGAACATGGTTTGGAGATTAGAGCACATATGCAAGCTTCACTCTTCTCCCAGTACTGCCTCTGCCCATTGCACATTGTTCTCAGCCCCTTTGTATTGCAGAGTAAGAGTGTTAATTTTGTAATTGGAAATGAACAACTTTCCTCTGTTAGTCTTCTATGTTCCAACGATGCTGGCAAGCTGAAGAACAGTTGAGGAAATGGAAGCTAAAGCTGTCCAGTAGAATAAACAATACCTCATATGAGCATATGAGAATCTTGTATTTTGTGTAACAGAGAATATATAGAAGAAATTTTGTTCTCTTTTATAAATTGTGAGCAAAAATAGTGTCTGTTACTGCTAAACAGGGATGTTGTATTCCAGTGTAATTTGAAACCCTCAGGAAAACATATCATAAAGTTTAGGAGAGGGTTTCTGTTTACACTTCTGTCTTTATAGACAAATGCCATAACAACGCACTGAGTAAAACTCAGGTGCCTTAGAAGTTGAAACTAAGCAATGCTGCTGTGATATCTGTGGTTTCTTTCTGTGGTACTTTATTCAATTAAACCCTTAGAAAAAGTGCAATATTCATCTCACCTTCTTTAAGACATCAGGATACAGGCATCTTCATCAGAGGTGGTTCTGTATGGTCACTGTAGAGAAATACACAATTCCAGAATGTTTGTAGATGTCTGTATTAGAACAAAATTAATTTCACTGTTAAAAGTGTCTGTTATTTAAAGTAATTCTAGATCACTAGCATGAATATAGAAATCTGTAATGCAAATGCCAAAAGTTAGATGACTAAAATCCTATCCGAGGTACTTAACACAACCACAGGCTATGTTTGAATTCAGGGAGAAACTGTTTTCTAAGCACAGCTTGTGCTTCAGCTTGGTTGATAAAGCTGTTATAACTGTGAATAAACCTGAAGTTTTCATATTGCTTCCTTTTGGTTTGTAGGTCTGTGTGTATTTAATATGCATTAAATTTAATTTTCATTTAAACTGATTATTCTGGACACACAGTCTTATTTTCTTCCTTAAAAAGGATTGTTCATGATCTGCATTATTCAGGAAGAAAGTAATTTTCTTCTCTTTTGACAGATTTAGCAATGCAGCTGAATCAAGGAAAATTTGAATATAATGGATCATGCGGGTAAGTGATGTGATTTAAACGGTTGTCACTGTGTATCAGAATTCTTCACTATGGCTTTAATAAAATTTTGTCACTATTAATTATGTGTTACAAAAGAAAAATGGGATGTTAAGTGAGGAGTAGAAGTTAACAGAAGTCAGAGAAATGAGTATACTTTTTAGTGATGCTCAGTTTTTAAAGATGAGGTAGAAGAAGCTTTGTGTACAAATTACTAAGATGATCAGGAATAACATCTTCAGTCCATCTTCAGCTTCTGTTTTCAGTTTTTTTTTTTCAAAAATATGACTCAGAATGAAGATTCATTGCAAGTTCACAGAATAACCAAATTTCCCTGGAGTAAACTGAGGTTGAGTTTTAATGTGTGGGGAATGTGTTCATTGTTTTTTGTTTGTTTGTTTGTTTTGGTTGGTTGGTTGGTTGGGGTTTTTTTTGGTTGGTTGGTTGGGTTTGGTTTTTAGCCTGTACTTTGTGTGTAGAGCAGATTTCACAGAAAACAGTGTTTCATCTCTAAGTTCTTGCTTATTTTTGCATGAAAAGGGGTTCTCAAGCAATGTTGATAGATTTTTTTTGGATGCTGAGTTTGTACCTTAATAGGATCAATCGATCTTTAATATTAGGAGAAGGTAAAAATTTTGAGGAATTGTAGGAAATGACAGTCCACAAACACATTAAAGTCTGCAAACTCATCCTGGAGAAGAAACAACTCTTTTACTGACAGAAGTCTTATTCAGAAGGAAAATCTGAGTAGGTGGAGCTTGGTAAAAATTCTTCTTCTGCAGAATTGTCAGCATAGTACTTTGCCTGTCAGTGCCTTCTTTTCAAATGTGAACTCTTCTGATAGAGGCTGTTGGATTTCTCAAAAGTCCAGTCTCTGGTCATGTGAGGTAAAATAACAAAAACAGAAGAAAACAAAATTCTTTATGCCAGAATATGGTTCCTTTTTTTATTTGATTCACTAGCCTAGTAGAAGAGCAACTATGTACTTCTGGCAAATTCTCTGAGACAGGCTTCATTATCTGCTAAATTTCCTGGTTCTTGTGTGAGTCTTCTGGTATTATGGTAATATAGCTGTAATAGATAGTAATATAGTGGTAATATTTTGTAAATGTGGTGCTGTTTCATCACAGAGAGAAAACACTCAGGGCAATGAAAATAAAAAAATACATTTACTTCAGTCTGTTATCTTTTTTTTTTTTTTTCCCTCCAATTTACGGTTTTCATGCTGGTGAAACGAGAGCATGAACATTTTTTATTTCAGCAGGCCTGAAGTCTAGGCTTAGCATGTTTCAGATAGTTCCCTTCTGCCCGTAGTCTACTTTAAATCAGTAAAATATTATGAAATTGCACACATTTTTAATGTGAGAATAGTAAGCAATATTTCTTTCCTAAACAGAAACCATGTTATGAAAAATAGGAGAAAATTCATTGAGAGTCTGTCTTTCAGAGTTTTTCTAGCATTTTTTAAATTATTCCTGAATTCTGTGTAGGCCTTTATAACATTGTGTACCAGTGGTTTGCTAGAGAGACTAGAGTGTGGATTTAAAAAACAAAAACCAAAAAAAAAAAAAAACAAAACAAACAAAAAAAAAAAAACAAAACAAAAAAAAAAAAAAAAACAAAACAAAACAAAAAAACAAACAGGCAACTGCTGTCTGTCAGGGCTACAGAATTAGCAAGATGTCTCCAGTTACATGTTTTCCTTTCACCAGTGGAACAAAATTCCTGTCATATAGCATAGCATTTTTGTGGATCAGCTACTCTTTTATTCTGATGGCAGAATTTATTCTTGGCTTTTGATTCACCAGTGCACGTATTAGCTTCATTGATATTTTGATCCAGTGTATAGTCCTCAGGGATGTATTGTAAGTGTTATCACAGTAGTACTTTTCATGCTAATATAATTAACAATCTGACAGTACTAACATCAGCTGTTTTCCCCAAGGTTTTATATCTGAGATGAAAAAATTAGCTTCAAGCTGAAGTTTACTCTATGAGTCTTGACTCTCTGCAAGTGCTTCATTTAAAAAAAATAATTAAAAAATCAATTGTATTTTTCTGCATTTTTCTCTGTATTTGTCAAAAGCATTAAAGAAATAAAGTAAATGAGAGCATCTATTATTTTTATTATATGATGATTCACTGCATTTTAAAAATGTGTTACTAAATTATTTTGAAATGTCCTTTATTACATTACATTTATTTTCCTCTTGAAATCCAGGATTGATTTAATCCCTCAGTAGCTGGTAATTCAAAATTAAAATTAACATTTATCTCTATTCTAGGTACGCAGTGTTATTTCCTCACACTTGCAGCTAGAATGAGTCTGTATTTCACAGTGCTGTAGGAGAGTTCATTTTTTAAAGCTAGAACATCCATTTCCACTTATTATGTAGTTAATACAAGTTCAGTTTTCACAAAAGAATAACTTTCTTCTTCTTTTTCTTGAAATAAGCTATCTACTTAAACCAGATTTCATGCGGCGACCAGATCGAACGTTTGACCCTTTCTCTGAAACTCCTGTAGATGGTGTAATTGCTGCAACATGTTCTGTACAGGTAAAACTGCTATAGAGAAACTTCTGTCATCTCAGGACATCCAAAATCACATTTAAATGTGAATAGAAATAGGATAGCTGCAAAAACTGTTTGGGTTGTCTGTATGTTCTCAGATTTTGTTGTTGTTGTTGTTGTTTTTTGATTGCAAGCTAAGACATCTGTGTTTACTTGATCTGAATTGAACATGGTATAATTAGAAATGATTGTTATTACACATTATCACTGAACGTTAAGCTCCCTCATGCTCTTCTTGATTTACATCAAAAACAAGTAAATGAGTGGAGTTCATTTCTGTGGGTAGTATGAAACTGTACAAACTTCACTCCTCACCACAAGGCAAGGAGGAATATGGGCATATGTGGACAGGATATTTTCAAAATAAGTAGAGAAAAGTGGCTCCTGTGATTGAGGTCATTCCTTTAGAATCATCTATGACTAGCAAAGTCTATAAATCTTCTGTTGTGGTTACAAAACATGGCTAGGCATCACGTTTTGGTAATTGTAAATCCTATTTTCTCACTTGACACTTGTCTTTCTTTGCTCAAATACCCTATGTGCAGTTTAACAAAAGTTTGGCTTTCAGTTGTCTCTTTCTGTGTGTAGCATAGAGATCTCAAAGTCTGTCTGAACAAGGATTCATTGTGCATTGTAGACAACTAAGTTTCATTTGCACCTCCAGAAGAATAAAAACTTAAAAATTAAAACAAAATTTAAAGGCAGTACAATCTCTCCAAGGAGGAAGTGGGATCTGGCAGGGAGAACATAGTGCTACAAAACACTAGAGATGGTTCTTAGATCACTTATTTTGTCACTTGTTTTTCTTGAGTGACTAAAAATTGTGTATAAAACTTCCATGCTTCTTCCCTGAACCGTAAGACTGGAATAATAAAGTCAACCAATTCATTCAAGATTTGTGGAGGAAATATATAAAAGGTTTTGTTTGCAGTGATTACTCTTTGGTGCCTACTCTGAGTTGGGGCTTTGCTGAAGAATGCTGTGCACATTTGACACATGGGAAGATACAGTCCTTACAGAGGAGAATGTACAATCTTTTTAAATAGAAAACACTGTTGGTGGATGTAAACAGCAGAAAGAGCACACAGGAGAGAGAGAGATGGATCAGGGTTATATAAGGAGTCCATCTTCTGCTGCATAGTCTGTTGATTCTGAATTTTATTTGTACTGCAGTGATAGCCAGAAGCACTGACAAAGAGCAGGACTCCCCTTATAGGTGCATACTGTTATTTAAAAATAAAAAAACTGTAAGAGTAGACCAAAGCCAGTGCTGGTGCCCCTCAGCCACAAAATTTTTCAGATTTAGATCATGAAAAGAAAAGAATGTCTCAAATGAGCTTAGATCTGCAAAATCACATTGCAGTGATTTTCTTCCCTCCTTGATCTTAGTAATGAAAACATTAGCTGTATTTTTAAGTAATAGATAATCCTGATGGAATAGAAATTTGCCCTGGAGTAATCACCTGCTGTGACTAGATTAATCTTGACTTGAAGTGGAATCACAGCAAATTTTTATATACATAGCAATACAGAGGAATCATGCATGGCGTTCTGTTGGTTTGCTTTTTAAGCATCATGCATCTCCCAGACGAATATGGAACTAGATTGACATGTGATTTCTATAAAACCTGCACCAAAGAGAAAGAAGAGCAATAGATTCCTTTTACATTTTTGTAGATGACACACATAATGGATTCTGAACAGAAAAGTTTAAAGCAAGTTTTGAATGCAGTTGTGAAATAGTAGTGCCCAATGTGCTTGTTTCATTCAGCATATTTTGTTAAAACTCTGAATGCCTCTGTAGACAGCAGCTAATTGGGCTCCTGTGTTATAACTTATTTATAACTTTTAATACCATAACATAGTGAGTAAAGTCATTTTTTGTTTGTCACATTTCACATTTATAGAGTTTACTCTGTAAGTTCATATAAGAGAACTAAAATGAAAATTAAGGTTATATTTAAGGTCTTATCATAATTTTTCCAAGAAAGTGCAATTTTAGCAGTAATTATACCATTTTTATATGATTATATATATATCTGCTCTGTATAAAGCTTTTGTCAGAGTGCCTTCACTAAATAAAAAATTATCAGTATTTCCACTATTCATATTGTTCTGTGTGTATTGTATTGTTGATATTCTCTGTACTGCTTTTCCTAACTCTTCTGTTATTATGTTGCAGGTAATATCTGGTCAGTTTTTATCAGACAAAAAAATTGGTACGTATGTAGAAGTGGATATGTATGGTTTACCCACGGACACAATACGTAAAGAATTTCGAACACGCATGGTGATGAACAATGGTCTGAACCCTGTTTACAATGAAGAATCATTTGTATTTCGAAAGGTAGGATATTTGGAAAGCACAGTGTGTCGTTGCCAGCCCTTTTGCACATGAGCATCCTTGCTCACTTGAGCTACCCTTCCCTGCTTCAGTCTGACTGCTCACATGAATAAGTGCTGCTCCCATTAAAAAGGGTTTGTAGGGTTCCTGTTTACTACAGTAAACAATCTAAAGCTGAAATAAGCTTTCAAGATATTTTTTTTTTAATTTTGCATTGTTTTGCTTTTCTAATGGATAACCTCTGTAGCTGTCACATGATTTTTTGTTTCTGTTTGGCTTTTCCCTCCCCTTTGCTTCCTCTTCCCACTCGGAGGTAGCCACCTCCATCGTGGCCATGCCTGTGTTCAAGGTATGCAGTCTGCTCAGAATGAGCCCCAGCTGGTGGACACCATCATTCCTTGGAGATTTCTTCTTCCCTGCCCTGGCAGTGGCTGCTATCTTGCACTGTTCCTTCAGCCCAGAGGGCAGGTGAGATGCTGCATCCAAAGCTAAGGTCAATGTTATTACATGGAAAAGTTGGACGGGTGCTGTGTTCCTCAGATGTGTTGCCAGCTCCCTCCTCCATGTGCATTATGTACCTTTTTTTCCTCAATAACAAAAGAAAAACAAAACTTTTTTTCTTAGTATGGGGGGTTTAAAAAGAGAGATCAGTTGTTATTGCCCATGTTCAGTTTTTACCTCTCAGGCTTTATATATATGACACACACACACACACATATATATATATATATTTTTTTTTTGTCAGCTGGAGTTTCATCTAGACTACATGTGTTAGCAGTGCTGTCTTTGAGAGTGTCTGTTTTGCTTACACCTGTTTTGTTGTCATGCAGGGTTGTTGCTCTTTTATTCCAAAGTGACAGACTTTGCTGCGTGGTGATACCACTTTACTCTTGGGTATACGACACACATCATTTGCTTTCTAAACAGTATAACTATTTTTAATAGAAATGTAATTAATGCAAGAGACTCTTCTGGACTCAGTTATTTTCTGAAATGAATGTGAATTCAAGCGCTTTACCCTGTGTATTAGAAGGCCCAGGGAAAGTGCCTAAGTACGTGACAGGCAATCATGCTGCCCATGGCTTGCTGGCCATATGGCCAGCATCTGCTGCTTTCCAGTTTGTCAAATCAAAAGGCCCATAAAGTACAGGGTGCACTCAGCTTCATTGTAAAAGCAGGGAACCTGTATATCATGACATGAATATGATGGCTAATGCTAATATTCCTTGGACTTTCTTCTCTACTCTGCAATAAACAATTACATAGTCATACATTCTCTCAAGTAACTCATACTGTAAGTCAGCCAAGAGATTATTTTTCTTCATCTCAGGTCATTATTGTATCAAGCTCAGCACTGTAGTCAAAACATATATTGATGACCAAGGCAGATGAATACCATAAGCACAGCAGAAACAGTTCTTCTGGTTGAAGGAAATGAAAATGTGAGGTGCTCAGTGCTAAAATGTCATGAGGGTGGGAATGCCTTCGAGGATACCCTAGAACAAATGAACAGAGAGGGAACCATAACCTTCTTAGTCCCTACTCCTGCTCCGTAGTCAGTCTCTGAGCCCATCAAGTAAGGAAAGATATGCTCATCTGTGGCCTGTAGAGGAGAGATCTTACCTGACCTATTTGGGTTACAATGTTCTCCTTAAGCTGATGTTTAATCCTACACAGTGCTTCTCAGGTAACATGTTCAATTGTTCTTCTGTCATGTTTTGTTGTTTTTAATTAAAATAAAGCTTCAGTCATTCTAACCAGTTCTGTGTTGTCACTCTGTTGTGTAAGGGGAAATGTGGGTCAGTCCTGATGGTAACCTGTGCTGTGAGCGTGTAGTTATTACTCATCCTGAGCAATAGAGCAGGACATCTATGAATAGCTCAGGTGGGTTCAGAAGCCAAAAGCATACTTTATTTTGTGGCTTCTAAGACCTAAATTTAAAGTGTTAGGGGGAAAGTCTAAGGCAGATGGTAGATGCAATTTACTTAGGTCTTTTGTACCATAAGCATCAATGAATAGAACTGGGTAGGGAAAGATTGGGAAAACCTTTCCCAGCATACAGTCAAGGCAGACTGACACAGAGGCTGCACATCTTGGTTACTCTGTCTCCTCCTTGCTGCCCCACACACAGAGGCAGCATCTTTGTTCTTAGGAAGGAAGGGGATTTTTTGCTATTCTTATGGTCACTCAAGGTGAGAGCTAACAGATGCAGATAGCTGGCAGCATCCCTGCCCACCATGCATACCTTTCACGTTGTGAGTATCCACTTCAGCTGTCAGCACACCATTTCAGCAGGTCTTTCACCCTGTCTTGTCCTGTCTGCTTCTCCACTCTGCAGAACCCATAGTTCAGCATACATCCCCATCAGCTTGTGCTTGCATTCCTTCCATTCTTAATTGCCCTTTTGGATACAACCCAAATCCAGTATTTGGGTCATAATTCCTCCAGATTCAGTGTTATCTACTCTTCAATTGCCATGGTTTCTGCCATTTCCCAAGTAGTATTTACCTGTCTGTTATTGATGTCACCAGTAACGTAAAATAAATACGCAAAATATTTAACTAGTGTAAGTGTAAGAATGGATAATTCTGAAATTACCTATTATTTATGCTGAAAAAAAAAATCTAGGAAACGGAATCTGAAATTATGTGTTTTACAAGGACTGATGTTATCTTTCAGTGATGAGTCTGTTTCTAGCATACAAAGTGAATGAGCAGATTGCTACAAACATGGGAGGTGGGGAGGTTGCTTGTGTATTAGTCATTAAATTTCTTCATTTTATGGCTTTCCAGGTTATTCTTCCTGATCTGGCTGTCCTGAGAATAGCAGTGTATGATGACAATAATAAGTTGATTGGTCAGAGGATCCTTCCTCTGGATGGTCTGCAAGCAGGTTACAGACACATTTCACTTCGGAATGAAGGCAACAAACCACTCTCTCTTCCAACAGTTTTCTGCAACATTGTGCTTAAAACATATGTGCCTGATGGTTTTGGAGGTGAGATAAACCTGTACCTCCGTGAACTGTAAATCTTGAGTGTTGTTGTGGAAGTGCAGAAGTACTGTGGTGTCAGTATACCAGCCAGGAGTAGACATGCAATGCTGGAAAGATGAGGTTTCCGCTGGAAAGATGCCATGGATACCTCACATCTTCAGTTTAGAAATCAGTTTTCAGACCAGGTAAATCAGTGTTAATGGTAACAAAATGTGTCCTGTTAAATTACAAAAAAAAAAAAAAAAAAAAAAAAAAAAAAAAAAAAAAAAAAAAAAAAGACATGGACATAAACTAATGCTAGACCTAGACTTTGTTTTCTGTTTGTTAATACTAGGAAGGTTTTATTTTATTTTTTTCTGATGTATAGGTTTGCAAGGGAGACATATTTAAGCTATAGTGTTTGTCCTATAGGTCTACACATGCACTCTATCAAACAAAGCCACTTTTGTAGTCCTGAGAATATTGAGGTATTGTTATTAAAAATGGACAGTGAAAGAGCTTAGTATCTGAAACCATTCTGCATTTTTCTTTCCCAAGTTTATATGTTTTTAGCATGTTGTAATTATATTTGGATTTTCAGGGAAGTTGTTTTTAATCTGAGCCATTTCCATGATCAGTTTGGCAGGGAAATCATAATTTATACTGAGCAGTGGCAAATTCCCATATCTGGATACGAGCAAGCAGCTAAGAATAATCATTACACCACTTAAATCTGTGTAATGTGTAAGATCACCCCCAGGGTGTACCTCTGGGAATTGTGTTCTTCACTGCAGATGAAGTTCACGTGTTTATTAGACAATATGTAAACCACTCAAAACTGCAAAATAGAAATTATATTAAATGTTTGTGTTCTGATTCTGCAGCAAAATGAAGCTCAACTTGATTGGTGAGACATTGTTGATAAAAAAATATATATATATTTTGCTTTTTGCAAAAACAATACTAAATCTGTTATCTATTCCAAGAATTCTTGGTAGCTTTTCCATAGTACTAGTAGGAAAAAGAGAAGATTTACCTAGTACATTAGATAATGTATCTAAAAGACTGGTATGGTATTTATATATATACCATATATGATGGTATTTATCCAGACTTTAAAAAATAAACGGGCCTAAACTTCAATAACAATAACTCCATGGAAGAAGTATTTACAGAAGCATTTATATAGGTCACATGTGAAACCCTGACTACTGCAAGTCAGCTTGAGTTTTGCCACAGGTCTTGGAGCTCTGCCGTGCCTTTATGCAGCATATTTCATCGTCAGTATTTAACTTCAGGGACTCTGAAGACAAATGTAAGCTTCTGCTTAAGCTTGAGATTCTCAAGGCTGTAATTTGATCATGAATCTGAGAGACACGTTTAAGCATGTGCTTTATTTCTTTTCTGAACTTAAGGACAGAAAAGTTGCCAGTAGATAACTCAGCTAAAATATTTCCTATACTAGGGACATGCTTCTGATTTGGGATTGACATTTTTCTGAATGATACCACCCTTTTTCTAAGAGTAGAATTTAAACTTAGAGGAGTTTAGTATGGTTCAAGTGGCTGAGTGTGCTGGCTGGTTGTATAGTAAGAATGTATTGCTTTTTAAGCACATTATGCAAATCCATAAATGAAAGAATTGTTTTTCATATAGAATTTGAACAATCTGGTTTAGAATTTGCAAGTTGTATGCAGCTCAGTACTGGTTGATCTACTGCATTGTCACAATTACATGTGTTTTATCTGGTAGACTTGAGGACTTAGAAAAACATTACAACCCCTAAGTATAATTATAATTACAGTAAAGTGCTGCTAGAATGAGAAAACTGGATGTCATGTCTTGGTGCAGTGTTGGGAAAAACAGGCTCCATATTAATATGAACTAAATGAGTTCACTTATTCTTCTCTCCCTTCCCCAGATAGTTTTGATGTGCCTCATCTATTTTTCTCATCGATATAGAGCAGGCTGATGAACAACTGTGAAATAACTTTCGACACTCATGTGGAATCATTAATATTCTCCTGGCATGTGTTTTTAAGTACCTATCATCTGCTGTGCACCTCTTAATGTTTTATGAGTTAGCATTAGGATCTCTATAATTGTTTTAGCAAACCTGTAGGAAGGTATAACTTGATTCAATAGCTGTCTGCTTTCTTTTTATTTTTTAACTTGTATGAGTATGATTTAAAAACTTGTACTGAATAATAACTTGTCATTAATCTATTATAGTCCTTAAAAGATGCATAATTTTATTTTTTGTACAGTTTACTTATTTGTGTGTGTGGTTTATCTGCGTCAGCTACTCTGTCCAAATAAAACAAAACACTGGTGCAAATTAATGCAAATGAAGGAGCATTCTCCAAATATATATTATTCTTCTATAATATTCTTCTATAGTAGAAATTTGGCTACTGAGGTTAGTGGTTAGAGTCCTCTGTAATATACTCTTACCATGATTTTCCCATTTCTATATTTAATAGGGATTCTTTTATAGAATGCTATTCCCTGCCCCCACTTTACCTCACTGAGGAAAGAAGAATGTAAGCAAAGGACAAATGACAGTGTGAAAAGCAGTGATGAGTCACATCCCACTTGTAGAAATGCTGAGCTGTTGGTATAGTGCTCATATGGTTAGTAATACAATTCACAAAGGTCTCACTTTCCCAAACATGTTAGTCATTTTTACTTTGAAGCTGATGATAATCAGTTTCTATTTTCAAATGACACATCATGTTAGCAGGGTAGTCCTGGGTTTTTGTTGAAGAGTAAGTGCCAAGGACAAAGACATGGTTACTAAGTTAGGCAATTGGGAAGCACTCAGTTCTAAGATACCATTGGTATGGTCCTAAGGCCATGGGTGTGGCTGAAAATAAATTCTTTACGTTTTTGTGCATATAAAGTACAGTTTCAGAAGACATAGTTGGGTCACCAGTTACTGGAGGCAACCTATTTGGTAAAATAAAGAGAGCTGTCAAGATGAATGCTGCCTATTTAATACAACTTTTGTGGGAATGGCAGCCCAGTCTATGCTATTTTCCTTGAGAAATGTATCCAGTGACTTCAAAGGAGTTCACAGACAACTTAGGTTGAAAAAGAGATTACATAGCACAGCCCCCCATTGGAACAAGATAGAAACTTCCTCCTGAACCTTTTGATGGGTTGGATGTTGTTGTGGTTTAACCCAACCAGCAGCTAAACACCACACAGCCGATTGCTCACCCTCCCCCCTCCCTCTCTAGGATGGGGGAGAGAAATGGAAAAGTGAAGCGAGAGTTGAGATAAAGACCATTTATTAAGATAGGAAATAATAATAATAATAATGATAGTGTGCACGAAACAAGTGATGCGCAATGCAATTGCTCACTACCCGCTGACTGATGCCCAGTCTATCGCCGAGCAGCTGCCCGCCTCCCCCCTCCCCGGCTAGCCACCCCTATATATTGTTGAGCATGACATCAGATGGTATGGAATACTCCTTTGGCCAGTTTGGGTCAGCTGTCCTGGCTCTGTCCCCTCCCAGCTCTTGCTGCACCCCTAGTCTACCCACTGGCAGGACAGAGCAAGGAGCTGAAAAGTCCTTGGCTTGGTGTAAGCACTGCTCTGCAACAACCAAAACATCAGCATGTTATCAACACTCTTCTCATCCTAATCCAAAACACAGCACCCTTCCAGCTACTAGGAGGAAAATTATCTCTGTCCTAACTGAAACCAGGACAGATGTTTATTACAGACATGGTCAGTGGGCTGGATTCTCTGTCTCACATTGTTGTAAGCTAATTTGGAAAATGGCCAAAAATATGACATGGAACATGGACAACATTCAAATAATTAAAATTGTGAGTGTCAGAACTGTCACTGCATCACTGCAGAAATAATTGTCTATTATGCTAGTGAGTCCATTTAAAATGTAAGGGTACAAAAACATTTATCTTTTACTTGTAAGCAGCTGAAAATAGGGCTCAGCAGAATTCTAGAGAAAAAAAAAAAAAAAAAAAAAAAAAAAAAAAAAGATTCCTTGCAAGTGAGTCACCTTCCGTGGTCTCCCTAATGGTCGTGACAAAAAGCCTGAGTTAATTAAATGACAATATTTTGTAATGAATGATGAGTCAGGCTGCAAGAATTAAACTTCCTTTCCTAAGTTACTGCTCTGACAAGAGAGGCTTATTAACTGAGACCAGTGACCCTTTTGTCCATAATACTGAAGTTAATGTGTCAGAAGGATCATCAAAACAGTTCTCTGCTGTGGCCTCTGAATGTGTTCTTACTGCAGATAGTAAACCAATTTAATTTGTAAAATCATTTATTTCTGTGGCGGGCCTCCTTTGTCATTTGTGAATTCTGTGACTGTTTTGAAATTAGTCATGGAAATAGATTATTCAGTATGCAGGTAAAGATTTGTGTGTCTTTGTCTTCCTGCAGACCTATGCTTACACCTTTATCACTGTATATGGAAAAAGCATTCTTAAATCTGTATGGTTAAACTTACACAGTGCAATTTTTAATTTTAGCTTTATATATTTATGTCATGCTCCAGCAGGGGCGGGTGGGCTGAACACATAACATATTCATCCCTACTTCTGGCCCAAATTCTGATGTCATGCCAGTTGTGCACTGACTTCAGTGGTGGTGTCCAATTTTATTGGGAACAGCTAAGATTGTGGTTCAGGTAGTTGGTGTGCCGACGGCCAAAATAATCACAGCACTGTACTCTGTAGACTCATTCACACAGCAGGTTAGAAAAAAACAATTCCAGCACCCACTGCAGCCTTCACTCTGGCTTGAAATCCTGGAAAAACCAACCTCAGATCCTCGCTGTCTTCTGGGGAGCAGAGGGTAGAAAAGGGTTACTGAATAGAAGGAAACGGAGATCATTACTTTTTCCTGGAGCTTGTCTTTGATACTAACCTCTTTAACAGGAGAGCCTGATAGTGTCCAGTACTGAGTAGAGCTGATACCGCTAGCAGTACTGTGGCATGGGCCAGACTCAAATATTGGTCATCAACGGTTCACAGAAAAGCCATTTCACAACCTTCCACATTGCAAGCGTGGAGCATCACAAAGGCAACTGAGACTGGATTTGTCTGATCACTTTAACCACCCAAATGAAATTGATGTTTAGCTTTGTGCTTGAACTAGGAGATTTAATGGAGCATCTTCTACATTTCCCTGCAATCCCAAGTCAGTTAGCACCCCCTCAAATAACCAAGGGGCAAAGTTGTTAGTACTGTGTCACTCCGGACATCCCATTCTGGTGTCAAATACTAGTGACACCAGCTGTGAGGAACTTAAAGTAACTATGCTCTGCTCTCAAAAACAAACCACCTGGATTAATATCACTCCCTTGGCACTTCATAAACTGAGTCATGTTCCTGATATGTTCAGGTGCTCTGGTGATGAGTGCTTTCAGTCCAGGCAAATTCACTGTAGAAAGCTGGGGTGTTGTTGCAAGCCATGGCTGATAAAGCAGTAGTAGAATGAAGGTCTTATAAAAGATGAATTTCTAAATGCCTCTGAAGATGATAAAAAGTTGATTATTTTTTTTTCTTGCAGATATTGTGGATGCTTTGTCAGATCCAAAGAAATTTTTGTCTATAACAGAAAAAAGAGCGGACCAAATGAGAGCTATGGGCATTGAAACCGTAAGTAGAACTTAATGACAAACATAGCCCATTTCTGTTCATGTTATGAAGAGGTTTTTTTATAACATAGGATGTAAAATGTAGGTTGATCACCATCAGTTGTCTGTGAGTTTAGTTTGATTTTAGGATTGCTGCTTTTTGTGTTTTGTTTGTTATTTGTTTTTAAGTAAACTGGACCTTCTCCCATGGATGCATATTACCTTACCATTTCTTGTCTGCAAATATAAGCCTCTTTGGCCTGCTCTGAATAACACTGGCCTGTGCTAACATGCACTGAAATACTGTTCACGGTCTAAGTTTCCACATGCCATGATAACACATCCTATAGAAGTGAAAATTTTGAGAAGTGAGAAAAGAGACATATTTTAGTTCATAGCCATTTAAAATAGGTTACAAATACTTCATTGAGTATAGTGTTATTTGAAAATATGTTGCAACATTCCTAATTATGTATAAAGCAAACAAGTTCAGAAATCTCCTGTATCCTAGCTCTTGTACTACAGGTAAAACAGCAATTAATTTATTACAATGTGCATGTTTCTTCCAGAGTGATATAGTTGATGTACCAAATGACACGTCAAAGAACGATAGAAAAGGAAAAGCCAATAATGCCAAAGCAAATGTGACTCCTCAGAGTAGCTCTGAGCTTCGACCAAGTACCACAGCAGGCTTTGGATGTGGGACTGATGCTAAGAAAGGTAAACAAAAATCATGGGCCTCTCCATCAGCTTTGATGTGGTTCAGAAAGTCACAGAGTACTTAATACTCATTTTTGGTTTTGCAGGTCTATTTATTCTTACCCTTTAGAAAATAACTTCTGCTATTGGTAGTGGTCTTTTTCTATTTGCAAATAAATTTCATGTATTACCAAAAAGGCTGCATAAATCCAATACAGCTTTATTTTACTTAGTGACCTCTTTGTGTAGCTTATGCCCACTGCTAATAGTAGCAACCTATGTGACTCTGGGAAAAGTTTACCAAAGATTTACTGGAGCCACACCAATAAGAATGATTGTTTTCTGGTACACTCCAGAAGAACTCCTCTGCTTTCTTTTTTCCCTCCCCAATTTCCTTGGCAGAGTTGCAGATTTAAGTAATTAAAGGTATTTAGAATTCATTGGATTCTGTTGAGATTTCCCCACAATTAGAAATGTTTTCATTGTGGGGTTTTACTCTGAACAGTGTTTATGGAAATGGCGTGTTTATTGTCCAGAATACCCATACTGAATGTGCTCATTTAGAAATATTTTTTTTCTCACTATATACTGTTCACTCTACAAAATCATCTTATAGAGTCAAATGGGATTATTTGTTTCTCATAGCTCATCACAGGTAATGAAGATTAAGTGAGGAAACAAATTTGTACATGAATGTTTTCAAAGTTCTTCAAACCAGATTATTTTATGCAGCAAGGCATTTTAATATTTCATGTATCATCACCAAAATGCACAAATATTAGTTGTATTGAGCATTAATTGGACATGAAATTTGCTGGGGTTGGCAACTACTTCCTGGTTGTCATGGAATCAGACCTGGTGAACAAAGTAAATGAGTTGGCATTTTAAAATAAAAGCCTCGGGAAGTTTGTTTAGAATATGGCACACTTGGTGGTGCCCTGTTTAATATCTGGTCTTAAACTGAGATTTTGGTAGGAGTGTGTTCTTGTTTGCAAGCAGTCTTTATTCATAATCTCTCATGTTAAAATGGAGCCGGTCATTTTTATACCTGACTAACAGGCCTTATTTTTGTATTACTTCTCTCTATGATCTTTTAAGATCTTAATATTTCTGTCACTGTTACAATGTTTAATGCACCTCACTATTAGAAATTACATATCCAGCAAGAGAGGGTGTCTGGGGAAGGTTTTCAAATGAACAAGAATGTTGTTGTGTTTTTTTTTTTTGTTTTTTTTTTTTTTTTAAGTTCTCTATGTAACTTTCAGTAACAGTTAGGTGATCTGTGATTTTGAAAACTTGAGCCTCCGTATTTATCTATTCCTAAGCCTGTTCCAGTCTCATCATTCACAAGATTAATGTTAATAGCGTATAATTGAGCAAAATGTCATGCTTCTAAGAAAATCGAAAAATCTTTTTCCCTAAGGAGATTGCCCCAGTCCCCCTCCTCTCCTTTTTTTTTTTTTTCTTTTACAGCATCTGGATTTTTCTCAGTTAAATTCACCTTAAAAGGCAGAATGTTCATTGCAAGTCAGGAGGAACCTTACTGTCCATGGACACTATTAATAGCATTTGACCAAATACATTTGCAGTGTATTTAGGAACAATCTAATGTTTTTATGTAACAACCCCCTCCCAAATTACAGCTCTTATGGCATTGTATTGACATTTTTATTCATGGTTACATGTAGGATGTGCTGAGTAGTTTTTAAAAAAAAAAAGTCATAATACATTACAAAACATTTATTAAACCATAAAGATGAAATTAGTTTTGTTTTTGTTTGCATTACAGTTCAGGAGATCAGAATATATTTTAATTCATCTAAGTAGTACATTAATTCTTGCATGATAGATTTGATTGTGGCATTGAATTTTCATTATATTCTACTTACTGTGATTTTTTGTTTCTCCTCTTTTAATTCTCCTTTAGACTGGGACTGTACTATTGTTCACTTTCTAATAAATAATATTGTTCCTTTTTTAATAAATAATAGCCTGATATTAACTAAAATGCAAAGTTTACCTCTGTTAACATACAGGCTGCAGATAAATTTTCATTCCCACAATTTTTGTGTTTTAAATTAAGAAGAATAAATATATCTAACCTTAGTTAACTCTGTATGTAGTCATGCACAACCTTACCAAAGAAGCATTCCCCCTGAAAAGAGAAGTGCCAGAGCAATCTTCAGCTATTTACTGAAATTTTGAACTTTGCATAGTTCAACTTTTGTATGTATAAATGTTTTGCTGTGTTTTCAGTAAAGAAGCTTTTCCAATTTTTAGATTTCTGTGTCTTGACACTTCAGTGAAAAATTCTAAGAGATTAAAATACACTCACCAATTCCCTTTTTTCACAAGGCAATTGACTGAGCAGTGCATTTGAAAAGGAAATTAACTGTGTCTTTGTTATGTCAATGAATAATTTTCTCATTAACCTGATTTTTTTTAATGGTGAAAAATAGTAATTAATTGCTAACTTAAATGTAGATTTCTGTGGTAAAACTCATATTGAAAAGTGTGATATACAGTAATATGCATGAAGGTTTTTTTCAGATAAACCATACCAATATCTTCCTAGGTATAGACCTTATTGCTCAAGTGAAGATAGAAGATTTAAAGCAAATGAAGGTAAGTATGGGCACGGGCTTTTCAGGATGTGTTCCTAATTATTTGTTTTAAGTAGCCAGGTTTTTATCTGGCTACAGACAATATGACCACAAAAACTGATACAACTTCTCTTTTTGTAGGCTTACATAAAGCATTTAAAGAAACAGCAGAAAGAACTGAATGCCTTAAAGAAGAAGCATGCAAAGGTATCATCATGAAAAGCTCTCTGAGCAACACGCTCTAATTGAAATAAGTTGCAGCACTCACTAGCATAGGCAGCTCCTAATTAAAATGAAAATAAAAACTAAGGAACAGTATTTGGACCACCAAGAAAGGGCATATCTGTTTTAAGTGTACTGAAATATGCTCCAGTAAGTTAATTTTCCCTTTAGCAACCCTTTTTATGTCTCCCTGAGTTTTTGATCTGTTTTTGTTTGACCCATTTAAGCATCCAAAGCTCACCTTTTCCACATAATGATTTTACCTAGCTCCCTCTTGCATGACATATTGGCAGGCAGCTTGTAAGAAAGGCAGTAATGGTGTGAGGGGTTGCTGCATCAAAGACATACAGTGGAGAACCTGCAAAATTGTCAAACAGAACTGGAATGTGTAAGTGTAAAAATGAGATGTGCTGTTCCATCTAACATGTATATTACCACTTTATAGTTAGCTTTTTGCTTGATACTGTTGGCAGTGATATCCCAAATACAACAGTGTCACAAATATACTTTACATTAGAAAATTATGGCCCGTTTTCTCCTGCCCGTTATCATTAGGAAACCATTAGTCTTGTTTCAAACAATGGCAAAACAAGTGAATAAACTATTCACAATTTTAGCAGTGCATACAAATCCTTTCTGGCTTTTAGAGCAGTTACTCCTTTGTTCTCTTTGATTGCAGACTAAATTGCAAATCTGACCTAATGTAGTAATGCCTGGACATTTTTTAATATCACTCTTTGTGTTTCTTTTCATGACTGTTGTTTGGACATGGAGTACTATGTCTGTGCAATTAAGTATGAAGAAAATACTTTGAATAATCAACACTTTTTTGGGGCTCCTATTATTAAAAGCAGTATAAGAAAATAGTTAACTTTAACACCCTGTACTGTCTGTGTGCAGAAGGCAAATTAGTGATTTCTCCATTCCAGTGTTGTTTACAAAGCCAATTCTCATAAAAAGTAGCACTTCTGTCCCACAATGACGGACAGCTGTTATTATCTTACAAGTATGGGTTGTTCTTACCTGAGTGTTGTGGCTTAACCTGGCCAGCAGCTAAACACCACACAGCTGTTTGCTTACCCTCCCCCCTCCCTCTCTGGGATGGGGGAGAGAAACGGAAAAGTGAAACGAGAGTTGAGATAGAGACAGTTTATTAAGATAGAAAACAACAACAACAACAACAATAATAATAATAATAATAATAATAATAATAATAATAATAATAATAA
>CM021767.1:694549-966345 GCA_011076525.1 Nettapus auritus
AATAATAATAATAATAATAATAATAATAATAATAATAATAATAATAATAATGGTGTGTACGAAACAAGTGATGCACAATGCAATTGCTCACCACCCGCTGACCGATGCCCAGTCTATCCCAAGCAGCTGGCCCCCCCATCCCGGCTAGCCACCCCTATATATTGTTGAGCATGACATCAGATGGTATGGAATACTCCTTTGGCCAGTTTGGGTCAGCTGTCCTGGCTCTGTCCCCTCCCAGCTCTTGCTGCAACCCCAGCCTGCCCGCTGGCAGGACAGAGCAAGGAGCTGAAAAGTCCTTGGCTTGGTGTAAGCACTGCTCTGCAACAACCAAAACATCAGCATGTTATCAACGCTCTTCTCATTCTAACCCAAAACACAGTACCCTCCCAGCTACTAGGAGGAAAATTAACCCTGTCCTAACTGAAACCAGGACACTGAGTCATTGTGTCATGGGCAGCTTCTAGGCCTTCTTCTAGGCTTCTCATTTTTAAACACTTACTTTCTCTTTCACTGGACAACATCCCAGTAGTCAGCTGTAGCAACTTCTTGCAAATGAAAAAGGTACCATGCTTACGCAGGAAACAGCCATACTCATGATATATATCCCTGATGATACCACAGCAGTGTAAGGATATCTTAGCCAACACTGTGCTAGCTAATGTTAAAAAATTGATTCATTTGTTCAGGCTTGCACTTGCTTCCTCTAATCTGGGGGAAAAACTGCCAGCCACAATCTGAAGATGCTGTGCACTCAGAAGAGCTTTCAGCATTAGCTCAAGCACAGCTATTTTTGGTCTGAGCCAGCCTGTGTCCTGCTGCTTTCAAGTACAAGCTGAATGAGTACAAGTCTGTCCTAACAAGTTAAGTGCCTGTCTAGAGCGTGCCTTGCTAAAGACCCTGGAAAGGGCAACTTACTGAATTTGGAGAAGAGAATCTGAGCAGAAAAGTATGACCATAGCAGCTCAGAGATGATCTTTGGAAAGTGCTTTGTGTAATCATCAGTGTTCTTAATGCATTTTACAAGCTGTGAGGGAGCAGGAGATCTATGCAGTCAGTTATCCACGATCAGTTAGAGAAAGCCTTTGTATTAAGCACATTGAACTTAGAAGTTCCGGGAGTAGGTTGGCTCTCATTTAACCATAGACACTCCTGAGGTCTGGAGGAATAAGTAAATACAAAAAAAACATGGTCACATTGTTTAAGGGACGAAAAAAAAAAAAAAAAAAAAAAAAAAAAAAAAAAAAAAAAAAAGCCCAACCCTTCTCTGTCTAAAATTGGCCTTGTAGAAAATTCATTATGGAAAATTAATGCATGCAGGTGTGGAAAAGAAGCAGTGTTGGAGCTAAACTGATAGCCTGGGGCAGAGATAGCTGAGGAAATGGCAGCAGTAAGGGTCCTCATCACTGATAGCATCCGCTCAGTGTAGAGAAGTATTAGCAGCTCTGCTGAAATGATGGCAGGCGGAGGTTGGTTGCTCTGCAGGAAAACGCACATAGTATTGTCAGTCTCTGGTTTGTGATTGTGTAAGACAGTTACAGGCACTGCATTTCCAGAGTAATTTCCAGAATTACTTTTGTACCACCTACAGTATAGCATTGATGCCAAGGGTACAGGAAGGATGTAAAACTCTCCAGCACAGAAGGCCCAGTGGAAAAATTGTGGGTTTTTTGGGGGGGTGGGTTATGAACCCAGGGACTTATCTCTCTGCAGCTTAGTTGATTAGGTATTTACAGGGCTTTTGAAAAGTGGCACTGTCTGCCAGGTCTGTATGGGGTAATTCTGTGGTTATTTCAACTTCTCAGTATGATGAATATTGGAGGCACAATAATACAAGTGGTCACCTCATCTTCAGGAGACCTTGAAGAAAGGAGGCTTAAATAGTTCATTTCAAAAGGTATTAATCAATTTAATTCTCTCCTGCACATCACAGGTCTGGCCAGTTTTGCACTCTGCATTCCTTAGAAATGCCTCCTCAAATTTTGAGTATGAATGGTCACTGACCTAAATAATTATAAATATTCTCTTAAAAATTAGTTAATAACAAAACCATAAATTGTGGTCACCATATGTGGGGTGTGTGTGTGTTTACAGGGTACAACAGTTGCAAAGAGCTATGCCAAGTAGAAAAAACAGATTAATAGTAATATGTAGAGGGATGAGAGAATTTTATTATGCTGCCGGAGTGAAAATAGCTGAAACATTGAACTGTTGAAAATAAAGAGAAAGATAGTATCAAAGAAGTACAAAGCCAAAGAGTATTGTATTCTGAAAAGCCTGGCACCAGTTAATTTTTATATAGGATGTTTGGGCAGCTAGAATTACAATCTTTACTGTTACTTTTTTCACTTTCATATGGGAAAAAATAAGGCATCTGGTCATGTCTGTCTGTATTCAAGAGGCATTTGGAAAATGCTCTTAATAATACACTTTAACTTTCAGTTAGCCCTGTAGTGGTCAGGCAGATGGTCTTCATCATCTTTGTCAGTCCCTTCCAACTCCTCTGATTTTATCTGTTCTCCTGATAGAGGTCATAAGGTTGCAAGAAGATCACTGTTCTTAATATCATCATTACAACACAGACATTCTGTGACTGATAAAGTTAAATTTGCCCATTCCCTGATATCAGATTTAGTGGCTTGCCAAAGAATGCAGAATTTTGGATTTCATGAAGTGTATGAGTAGTGAAGAGTTAAGATTTCACTCAGGACAGAGTGATGTAAAGGGCACATATTCGAAGCTCTGTAAAGGCAGAATGTTTTCAGAGAAATCCGTAAGGATTGTAATGGAATAATACAGCAAGTAGAGATTGAGTAGAGATTAAAGGCAGAACAAACTGTAGTGAGTACGGGAGAGTGACAATGTTTCACAACAAGTTCTGTGACTCTTAAGTTCACTCTCCCCTCTGTTCTTACCCAGCCCACAAACTAAGCAGAGGATTGGGTTCAAAAACTGATTCAACAGCTCTGTTACAGAACTCAGCTGCTTCTTCTGAAGCAGAGAAGCTATACCAGCACACTGACTCGGAAACTGAAATTGCCTCTTATACTACAATTCTTGTTTTGTTTGACATTTGAAAAATAGTGGCAAGTTTGTGTAATGATCACCATTTAAAAAATCCATATTAAGAATAACTTCATCCTGAATCTTAGGTTTAGTAACCTGTGCTTTTGGTGTTGTGAAAATAATATGTCCAGCCGCTTCTTCATATTGCAGAAATGTTTAAAAAAAAGGTTTAAAAACTCTGTAACCATCTATTGCAACACACCAGCCACAGGACTCATCCCACCAGGTTTTAAAACACAGTAGTTTCTGCCTACAGTCCTTTAAGTCCTGTGGCATCACAGGTAGATGAGCTATAAAGGCAAGGAGGCATACCTACATAAGAGTCAAAGCCTCTGATCTGTTAACAACCTGCTCCTATGGACCCCTACTGAATTTTAATCTGTTGCAGGTATGTCACATAGCTTTTGTGACTCTTGCATTAGGCAGAGGAGGAATCAAGATAATGAGAGATTATCTCAATATATTCTCTACTAGTCAAAGGTACAATGGGTCACTGTAGTATACAGTTTTGTAGATTCAGACAAGAAAGCAATAGTCACAAATGTCCCCTAAAGGAATTCAATATGGCCATAGACTCTAACCAGAACACTGTAATTATCACCCCAAAACATGAATCTCAGAATCATATCAGGGATGGTGTGCTAGAATCAGAGGGACTGTGTGCTAGTGAGGTCCTTTGGTCTGCTCCACGAAGTGCTGCATGTAGAGAGGTGCATTTGAAGTGCTTCTGTACACACAGTATGAGGAATAAAATGGATGAGCTAGAAGTCTTGGACCAGTCCCACAGCTACGACATCATCAGCATAAGCAAAACCTGGTGGGATGAGTCCAGTGGCTGGTGTGTTGCAATAGATGGTTAAAGGCTCTTCAGGAGAGACAGGCACGGTAGGTGAGGTCAGGGGGTGGTGATGTATGTGAAGCATGGGCTGGACTTTGTGGAACTTCAAGTTGGCAATGGCAAAGTTGAGAGCCTCTGGGTAAGGATTAAGGGACGAACAAATAAAGGGGATGTCGTTGTGGGAGTCTATTACAGACCACCTGGTCAGGACGACAATGCCAATGAATTATTCTTCGCAGAACTAACAGATGCCTCGAGATCAACCCTCCGTGTCTTTAGGGGGGACTTCAACTTGCCAGACGTCAACTGGGATCACCACACAGCTGACACGAGCAAGTCCAGGAAGTTCATAATGCACCTAGATGATAACTGCTTGCTGTAGGTGCTAAGGAAGCCAACTAGGAAAGGTGCCCTCCTAGATCTGTTGCTGGAGAACAGAGAGGGTCTTGTGGGGGCTGTGGCAATTGGTGGCTGTCTCAGTCATAGTGACAATTAAGTGGTTGAGCTTAAAATTTCTGGTGACAGAAGGAAAACTGCCACCAAAACTTCAGCCCTGGATATGGGGAAAGCAGACTTCAGGCTGCTCAGGAAACTAGTTAGCAGGGTCCCCCAGGAAACTGCTTTTGAAAGCATTGGCGTCCATCAGTGCTGGTCAGTCTTTAAGCACTGCCTCCTAAAAGCACAAGATCAGGCAATTCCAAAATATCAGAAGTCAAGCAGGAGGGGCAGAAGGCTGGCCTGGCTGACCAGGGATCTTCTACCGGAGCTTAGGCGAAAAAAGAAAGTGTACGGCTGCTGGAAGGAGGGTCAGGCGACGAGGAAGGAATACAGGGATACTGTTCGTGTTTGTAGGGAGAGTGTGGCCAAAGCCCAACTAGAGTTGAAGCTGGGCATGTCTGTGGGAGACAATAAAAAAGTTTTTTTTAGATATGTGAACAGAAAAAGGAGAACCAAAGAAAACACAGGTCTGCTATTTGATGGGGGAGGTCTCCTCACAGACAATGACAAAGGCAAAGCAGAGACGTTTAATGCCTTCTTCACCTCTGTCTTCAACGCTGATGATGGGCTTCAGGACCCAGGGTGCCCTGAGCTGGAAGACCATGATGGTGGGAATGATAAACTCCCAACCAACCCTGAATGTGTGCGGGATTTGCTGCTCCACCTGGATCCATACAAGTCCAAGGGCCCGGATGGGATTCATTCCAGGGTGCTTAAAGAGCTGGCTGACGTCATCGTGGGACCTCTCTCAATTATTTTTCAGTGATCTTGGGAATCTGGAGAGATCCCAGTAGACTGGAAGCTGGCAAATGTTGTGCCAATTTTCAAGAACAGCAAGAAAGAAGAACCTAGCAGTTACAGGCCTGTCAGTCCCACGTCAGCACCTGGTAAAATTATGGAGAAGATGATCCTTGAAGTTATTGAAGCACACCTGGGGGACAATGCAGTCATTGGTCCCAGCCAGCATGGGTTCATAGGCCCTGCCTAATAAATTTGATTTCCTTTTATGATAAGATCACGATCTAGTCGATCAAGTGAAACCAGCTGATGTGATCTTTTTGGACTTCAGCAGAGCTTTTGACACGGTTTCCCATAGGATCCTACTGGACAAAATGTCCAGCATACAACTAAACAAAAACATCATATGATGGGTGAGCAATTGGCTGACGGGCAGGGCTCAAAGGGTTGTGGTAAATGAGGCTGTATCTGGCTGGTGGATGGTCACTAGTGGGGTCCCTCAAGGCTCCATTTTAGGGCCAGTCCTCTTCAATGTTTTTATGAATGATTTGGATGTAGGACTGCAAGGTGTTTTGAGCAAATTTGCCAACTACACCAAACTTGGAGCAGTTGTGGACTCAGATGAGGGTGGAAAGGCCTTGCAGAGAGATCTGGACAGGTTGGAGAGCTGGGCGATCACCAGCCGCATGAAGTTTAACAAAAGCAAGTGCCAGGTCCTTCACCTGGGATGGGACAGCCCTGGCTATACGTACACACTAAGCGATGAGACGCTGGAGAACAGCCCCCAAGAGAGGGATCTGGGTGTTGTGGTTGACAGCAAGTTGAATATGAGCCAGCAGTGTGCCTTGGCAGCCAGAAGGGCCAACCGTAACCTGGGATGCATCAAGCACGGCGTTGCAAGTTGGTCGAAGGAAGTGATTGTCCCACTCTACTCTGTGCTGGTGCGGCCTCAACTCAAGAACTGTGTGCAGTTCTGGGCACCACAGTACAAAAAGGACATTAAACTGTTGGAGAGTGTCCGGAGGAGGGCGACGAAAATGGTGAAGGGCCTAGAGGGGAAAACATGAGGAACAGCTGAGGTCACTTGGCCTGTTCAGAAGAGGAGACTGAGGGAACATTGCAGTCTACAACTTCCGCACGAGGGGAAGTGGAGAGACAGGTGACCTATTCTCCATAATCATCAGTGATGGGACCTGCGGGAACAGTGTCAAGCTGAGGCAGGGGAAGTTTAGGCTGGACATCAGGAAGAGGTTCTTCACCAAGAGGGTGGTCGCACACTGGAACAGACTCCCCAGTGAAGTAGTCATTGCACCAAGCCTGTCTGAATTCAAGAAGTGATTGGACTGTGCACTTAGTCACATGGTCTAAACTTTCGGGTAGACCTGTGCAGTGCCAGGAGTTGGACTTGATGATCCTTATGGGTCCCTTCCAACTCGGGATATTCTATGATTCTATGATATCCCACACATTTATGTTGAATGAATGTATGCACCATTTGAAAAGAAGCCTTTTCAAGAAAAAAATAAAATTAAAAAAAATATCTCCATTTCATAACACAAAAGAGACAGTACAAATGATCTGGGGGCTCTAGATGAATAAAGTTCTGTAAAAGAGATTGTGAATTTGGAAACAATAGTTTTTTTTTGTCTTTTCATCATTTTGGTATTCTTTAATGAGAGTCTTCCATACTTCAGTTTTCAGGTGTATAAAGGAGTTTTAATGTTACATCAGGGAGATACCATGTAGGAATAACAGTTTATATCATAAGAATTTACTTTTTCTTCTCTTTAATAGGTGGAATTTTTATTTTCTTTACATTCTTTTTAATGCAGCTATATATGATTCTTTTCTTTTCTTTTTTCCATAGATAGTCTTGCTCTGATTTGCATCTTTTTATATCAGTTAGTTGACTACCCAGAGCCCCAGCTGAATCATGGCTTCAATTTTCAATATAATCATTAAGTGCTATTTTTAAATATATCTATTTAAAAGACATGAATTCAAAATGCAAATTCAAAAAAGAGAATCATGAGAGATCTAGCTGAGAATAGCTTTATCTGCAAACATATTCTGAATCAATCGAGAATTTTTCTGCTTGAAACTTTGCATCTGAAAACAAAGTATACTGAGAAAGAGTGGTTTAAGATATTACTCGTATTTCCTAGAATCTTGACAGTTTTGGATGAAACTGCTAGCTGTAATGAATTTTCCTTTAAGCACAGACAGAAAAACAAACTCACACCATTTTAAATAGTGTTCCAGGGTTTGAAGGTCATGTAGTTCAAGAGACTTCTGGTATGGTGCTGACTTCCAGTACTCTGTGCCTTCCATGCACTGGCTGACAGTAACCCATCTTCCTCTTCCAGCTCTGTGTATATTTGTACTCAAATTCACGTTTTTTGAACTGGGTGGGCAGGAGGAAGGAAATGAGAGCAAGGATATGGCCTGCAATATGTCTGTTTCATATATAAGATAGAGTTGTCTTGGAGCAATGGCATCAGAGGTGAGTCTCTGCAAAAGGTTACAGCAGGTTTGTGATAGAGATAAGGCGTAAATCATGGTTGTGCTTAGGTAAAAGAAGGTATTCTAGCTTTAAGTGATGCGCAGATTTGCAGAAATGCTACATGAGCGTGCAGATGGCTCATACTTTCCAATATTTGCGTAGCAGGAATTGTATTGTTCTTTTAGACTTAGGGAGAGTGTGTAGTTGGACAATTAGATACGCTCCTCAACGTCACCTGTGGCATCGTCATGCTGTCAAGCTTATGCCATTCTTTTTGCTGCCCATATTTTGTTCTACATGGTTAGTCAGTGTAGATACTCCCTGGTGAGGCTGGCATGCTTTAATGTTGATGGAGTCTATTTGTTTCCTTTTAAATCCTTTGTAGAACAGAAAATTCAATTCTCCACTCTTAAGTATAAAATTCAGGAGTTGTATATGTTCCCTGGGGGAGTGCTTAGCAGATGTTGGAGTGCTTGCATACATCCCAGTGCTATGTTTTTTAAAGCATCACAACATTTGTATTAGCATTTTAGTAAAAATGAAAGCAAAAGTCTTTAATTAGTATTTTTAAAGGAAGAAACAATGATAAGGCAAACACAGGTGTACAGAAAATAATAAGAGCAGTAGAATAACAAGGTTAGCATAACTTCAAAACGAGCTATAAAAAGCAAAATAGAGATAAAGTCCTGGTAAGAGGCCATATTAATTAATGCAAGGCTTTTTTTCATGATTAGATAAAATGTGGAGCAATGGAGTATTAATAAAATAATGTAAATTAACAAACAATTTTCATATTATAATGTAAATTCAATATTTAGTGCTCTCAGCTGTACTTAAATATTTGCCTAACAAACAGCTGTTCTGATAAAGGAGAATATAAGTTTAATAATGAAGTGCTAAGAATGTTGTTTCCAGTACAGTCTTGTAATGGGAAGGAACTGTTTATGCGCTAGACCCAACTGGGGGCATTAGTGATCCATCTTTTCATTATAAAAGGTTTTTTTCTCCCTTACCATAGATAAACCTCCTCTGCCACTTCACCAGTGTAAATAACATAACTGTAGTAGTGGCAGCAGGTTGTCACTAGTGTGAAATATTTTACAAGTAGCCCTGTGAAGTCCAGTTTGTCAACATGTGCTGTGTTCAGGGAAAAAAAAAAGAAAAAAAAGAAAAAAAAAAAAAAAGAAAAGGTTATTTCACAGAATCACAGAAAGTCTAGGTTGGAAGAGACCTACAAGATCACCGAGTCCAACCTCTGACCTAACACTAACAAATCATCCCCCAAACCATATCGCTAAGTTCTACATCTAAACGTCTTTTAAAGACCTCCAGGGATGGTGACTCAACCACTTCCCTGGGCAGCCTGTTTCAGTGCCTAACAACCCTTTCCGTAAAGAAGTTTTTCCTTATCCAATCTAAACCTCCCCTGGCGCAACTTTAGCCCATTCCCCCTCATCCTGTCATCAGGCACATGGGAGAACACACCAACCGCCACCTTGCTACAGCCTCCTTTCAGGTACCTGTAGAGTGCGATAAGGTTGCCCCTGAGCCTCCTCTTCTCCAGGCTAAATAGTCCCAGCTCCCTCAGCCGCTCCTCATAAGACTTGTTCTCCAGACCCTTCACCAGCTTTGTAGCCCTCCTCTGGACTCGCTCAAGCACTTCCATGTCCTTCTTGTAGTGAGGGGCCCAGAACTGAATACAGTACTCGAGGTGTGGCCTCACCAGAGCCAAGTACAGGGAGACAATCCCATCCCTGGACCTGTTGGCCACGCTGTTTCTTATACAAGCCAGGATGCTGTTGGCCTTCTTGGCTGCCTGAGCACACTGCTGGCTCATATTCAGCCGACTATCAACCAAAACTCCCAGGTCCTTCTCTGACAGGCAGCTTTCCAACCACACATCTCCCAGCCTGTAGCTCTGTTTGGGGTTGTTGTGCCCCAGGTGCAGAACCCGGCACTTGGCCTTGTTGAACTTCATACCGTTGGCCTTGGCCCATCGGTGCAGCCTATCCAGATCATCTTGCAGAGCCTTCCTACCCTCGAGCAGGTCGACACATGCACCTAACTTGGTGTCGTCTGCAAACTTACTGAGGGTGCACTTGATCCCCTCATCCAGATCATCAATGAAGATGTTAAAGAGGACTGGCCCCAGCACCGAGCCCTGGGGGACTCCACTAGTGACCTGCCTCCAACTGGATTTGACTCCATTCACTAAGACTCTCTGGGCCCGGCCATCCAGCCAGTTCTTAACCCAACGAAGCGTATGCCAGTCCAAGCCGTGGGCAGCCAGTTTCCTGAGGAGAATGCTGTGGGGAACGGTGTCAAATGCCTTACTGAAGTCAAGGTAGACCACATCCACAGCCTTTCCCTCATCCACTAAACGTGTCACCTTGTCATAGAAGGAGATCAGGTTCGTCAAGCAGGACCTACCCTTCATAAACCCATGCTGACTAGGCCTGATCGCCTGCTTGCCCTGCAACTGCTGCATGATGATGTCCAGGATAATCTGCTCCTTGAGCTTCCCTGGCACTGATGTTAAACTAACAGGCCTGTAGTTCCCCGGGTCTACCCTCCGGCCCTTCTTGTAGATGGGCGTCACGTTTGCTATTCTCCAGTCAAGTGGGACCTCCCCCGATAGCCAGGACTGCCGATAAATGATGGAAAGTGGCTTGGCCAGCTCTTCCGCCAGTTCTCTCAGTACCCTCAGGTGGATCCCATCTGGCCCCATCAACTTGCGTACATCCAAATGCTGTAGCAGGTTGCCAACCATTTCCTCATGGATTGTGGGGACCACATTCTACTCCCCATCCCCTTCCACCAGCTCAGGGTACTGGGCGTCCAGAGAGCAACTGGTTTTGCTGCTAAAGACTGAGGCAAAGAAGGCATTAAGCACCTCAGCTTTATCCTCATCTCTGGTAACTAAGTTTCCCCCCGTATCCAGTAAAGGGTGGAGATTCTCCTTAGTCCTCCTTTTGGTATTGATGTATTTATAAAAACATTTTTTGTTGTCTTTAACAGCAGTAGCCAGACTGAGCTCCAGATGAGCTTTGGCCTTTCTAATTTTGTCCCTGCACCGCCTTGCAACATCCTTGTAGTCCCCTTGAGTGGCCCGCCCTCTTTTCCTCTTTTGCAGCAGTCTGCATGTGTAGTTAAATGCCATATTTCACTGATTACTATTGCTTGCAAAGGAACGTGCCCCACAAGAAGATGGAATTTCTTAATGTTAAGATTGCTGTTGCATTAGGAGTCATAGGACAGATCTTCAGAATTTTCTGTTGTTAATTATTTGATTTTTAGCTATTATTTTTGGACTTGAAGCTTTTTGATTTGCAGGGGCCTAGGAGCTAGTGCTGTATTCAGTATGAAATATGTAGAGGAAGGGGATGAATTTTGTTCTCCTCAGTATTCAGAAAAATTAAAGTATATGATCTGAGCTTATAAATCTGATTTCTTATTTTTATTTTTTTTTAACTTAACATTTAAATGAGCATTTGTTCAAAAAGATGAAGTTAAGTGTATAGTACCAGTTGGTATTTTTTGACATAATTATTTTGTTTTGATGTAACCATATACCATGTTTTTAAGGTCTAGTACAGATTTTCATTTTTCAAACAAAGGAGAAATGCTGTAACACAGTGGTATGTCTGGAACCTTTAATAGCAGATGGCTAACCCAGATTAAATTCCATTGTCAAAGTTTTCTGTTCATCCATTGATTTTTACACTGTAAGAAAACTAAACATTAAAAATCCAGCAACCTAATTGTAAGGTCCTACTGTTTTTCAGGAGCACAGCACTATGCAGAAGTTGCACTGCACACAAATTGACAAAGTAGTGGCACAATATGATAAAGAAAAGGTATCATACGAGAAAATGTTAGAGAAGGCAATCAAGAAGAAAGGGTAAGATACCATTTTAATTTTTTTATAGACTAAAAATAGATTTTTATGCTTTGTGTTCTGGAATAAAATAGTCATAAAATGGTCATTCTGATGAATTAATTGCAGCTTGAACCAGCATCTTACATCAAACTGACTTTGAGTTGCCTGAAGGCTCTAACCATGGACCATAAATGTTGTACTCACTTTGCCTTTCTCTAGTTTTCTACTGTCAGAAAGTGAAACATGAAAGCAAATGCATTGCCTCAAATATTCATTTCCTTGGCCTGATCTGGTCTCACTGCATTCTCCAGGGAATGTCATTGTTGTGTTCAGTGAGAGCTGACCAAGGTCCTCAATCTCGCTAATGATCAGAAGGAAACAACTGATCTTCAGAAAAAAATCTAGCTTCTAAATCCTGAACGTTTTGAAATAATAGAGTTTTGACATGCAAAAGTCCATTTTTAAGAAGCAATTGCTTTATTTAGTCCTATATAAAATTGTGCTAATAGTTAGCCTTAATTTCATATTGTTGTCATCTGTAAACAGCAACTGGCAACCAGCTCACTAACAATACTGAACATGAGTGCGTCTTTAGCATTGGATTCTCCCACAAATACTTTTTGTTTTATGAATGATTTGGAATGACAGAGTTGTTATATTTTATTTGTTTGTTTGTTTGTTTTAATTTTGGGAAGTCCATATAACAGACTTAAAACAGAAATAGAATTAAGTAAGGAAGATAAGGAGAATTTTCTTCATTAAATTATGACAAGCGCACATAAATTCTATAAAAAGTTTGTGGATTTTTTTTCCAGGAAAGGGGAATTGTAAGCACCCAAATACTTCTAACCTAAGTAGTTTCTTCCAGAAAATGACCAATTCACCAAACAGAGAGATTAACTACAGGACAAATTAATTTAATTTGGCTTTGATTCAATTTCCATATAATATAACACAGCAGAAGGTTATTGACATAGCTGGATTTATAAACAGAACCAGGGCATTTACTACAGTGTCACTGAACTAGGCCCTGGACATTGTACCATCATCAAGGGGAGAAAAGCTTTCCAGTGCTGTGCTATTTAAGAATATTCCTGTTGTTCAGTATTCCTGTTGGCTTGAGAAGAGGCCAGTGCCTCTTCCTGACATAGTAAAATAGTAAATGAGGCTGTCATAAAGTTAAAGGTGGTAATGACTGTCTCTGGGCAGTGAATAGTGGAAAGCCATGTGTAACAATGCTTTTGAGAATAATACCAAATTGGGACAAGTATAAAAGTAGCTGATAATTTGATTCCCAGGTTGACATCATTTACTTGGTTATTTGCAGAATCTTCCTGGACTTTTTATAACAGTTCCCTTGTGGCTGCCAAAGCCCTTATGACAATTTTAAATTATCAACAAAGTTATTTGTTCATTGTTGGGTTTTGACTTTTTTTTAGAGTTGTAAATAACTACTTCAGAAGCAGATCCAGGTCATAGCCAGATACTGTTTTTCACCGTTGACTCCATACTTTCTGGGGACTTCAGACCTGTCAGTCATCTGATGGCTCTTTCTTGTTATGAGAATAACTATTGGTATCTGATTATCAACCAAATCAAAATCATGTGCCAGCACAGGCTTTCTGTGAAAACACTTCTTAGTTGAGCATCAAAATGTTGTCAGGGCTTTCTTCAGGGTCTCTGCATATGCAGCCCTCAAACCCCATTCAGCCAAGTATTTAGACACATGATCTCTTCACCCCAGCTGGGTAGTATATTTCAGAGTGTGCTTTTAAAGTGGATACACTGGATGACACTTGAACATTTTTTGAACTGAAACAATCTGATGAATAAGGGATACTGCATTCAGTGAGTATAGGATATGTTCCATTTCTGTGGCTATTATTTTGAAGCCTTTACAAGCCAATAAAAGTTGTAAATGAGCATGTAAAATGTGTTTTTAAGGTAGTCATATTTAAATTGCCAGATACTTGACGCTTCCTAAAAAGAAAAAAAAAAAAAAAAAAAAAAGCCTTTTTTATAGGTATATAGAAGAGTTTCTCTTCTGATTTGTTGTGCAGTGTTTCATGGTCCATTTCTGCCACATAGTGTGACAAAATGTCAACTGCATAATGTTCAGCAAAGTAAAAATTTTAGTCACATGCTAATTCACCAACAGATGGACAGGATTTTGCTCCCTGTGCTAATTCTCTTGTACACTTGAAATGCTCACAAATCTTTGGGGAGGCTTATGGAGATACGTATGCTTGTTTTCCCGCTGTGAAACAGAGTTTGAGGGACACACAGAGATCCCTCTGATTTAGCAAGGCTATCCAAGTGTGTATGTGTGCGTGACTGTGGACTTGTTACATTGTATTGGACCATTTCTGGGTATTTATCCCCAGTTATGACTTGACAGTTTAATCCTGTATGTCACTGCAGTTGTGGACATCTCTAGTTATGTCCAGCCTGGCTTGAAGGTTTCCCTCAGATGTCACAAAAGCTGCATTTTCAGCGAAGGGCTCAACTGGTAGTTTTGATGACTAGGATTCTGAAAAAACTGGTGATTGGACCAGTTAGGCTAATTTGGGATTAAAATATGTTTAATTCCCCTAAGGAACACTCTTTTTCATAGTGTGTAACAAGTCATATATGAATTAGAGCAAGATTCTGATCACAGCTACAAACGTGTTTTCTTTGCAGCTTTTTCTTAATCAGGCAGAGGTAACTATGGTAAGAATCTGTCTCTATGGCTTAGTTACTTCCAAAGTGTCAAATGAGTACTAAAAATCTCTACAAAAATTTTCCTGCTGCAACCAGAAAATGAATGACTAGTCCTGCTGATGGCCCTTGGGAACTCAAGGCACGTAACACTACTATTTTCAGTAAGGGCTTTCCTGGTACTGTTTGATGATAACGTTTTCAGCTAATTTCAGTAAGTTTAGCGGTACTTTGATATTAAAACAGGATATAAACTTGTTAAGAGTTTCATTAATCTCCTTCTCTAGAGCAAACATGGATTAATGTTACAGCAGTCAAGCAAGTAACCATTCTTATTAGGGACAGCTTCTGATTATAAAATGAATGCACCTCCATCCACTCAGTGGCATTACATCATTTTACATCAGCAGATGATCCATCAAGGAACTATTACGGTGATCTCAAAGTAGACTCCTCTAAATTTATTTTATTATTACAAACTGAAAAACTGAGACTACCAATGTGTGAATTTGTATTCTGTTCTAAAATCTTTTACTGCACAAAGGCGAACAAGTAGATAGGTAAAGATGGAGCTTGTCAGATGGAGCCTGTAAAAATTCATGGACTTTGGTGAGATAGTAATTGGAACTGCTGTTGTAGTTGCAAAGTAATAGTTTTGCTGTGCATCCACCCTACCCAGTACACAGCTCAACAAACAATCTTTAGTGAAGAATCTTCAATTCTGTGGGTGAGAGATAGAAGTCATCCATCTCCAGGCATGTCAGGGGGGCTTCAGCATGGGCTCTCTGCAGCCATTTTACCAGTCCGTTCCTTGGAATAGCAGTCTTCCTCCTGCTCAAAACAAACTTTGCAACTTGTACACTGTTAACTTTACCTGGTCACAAAGGCCATGCTGTATTCAGCCTATTGCAGGAGCAAGGACTGTCTTCAAGATTGTTGTTCTCCAATTCGTATGAGGTAACTAATGCTTGGATTCATCCTCATGGGACCCCTTCTTTGCTACCCTTTTACTTCTGTTTTCCCACACCAAGGGGTGCTGAGACTTTCAACAGGCATTCAAATTCAGTATGTCCAAATTGCCCCATGAGCCAGTTATTCAAGTGACTTCTTTTTCTCTGCCTTAAACTAAAATAACAAAAATGACTTTTAAACCAGAGGATAAAATCATGGCAAGGTAATGTGTATGCCTGTAGGTTGTCAGGCAGAAGCTGGATTATTTTAGCAAGGAAAAAGAAACTGAGTACTATAAATGGAGATGTTTGACATATCCTCAGCAACAGAATAATTGTGGGGCCAGTCTAGAATTAATTGTGTGGTGTTTGAATTGAATGATCATTAATCCAACAATATTTTGTAAGTTGTGAATAAATTGCCAGAAGAAATAATTTCATTCCAATACGCTGTAGCACTTCAACAGTGATTAACATTTTAATTAGTAAGAGCTGACTGAATGGGAAGATGTTTAACTTGTGGCACACATTTTCAATTTTGCTTTTTTTAGAGGAAGTAATTGTGTTGAATTGAAGAAAGAAACTGAAATTAAAATTCAGGCACTAACATCAGATCACAAATCTAAGGTAAGCAAACAGCCAATTTTAATACATGCAACATCTGAAATAGAGATTTGGAGACGCAAGTGGTAGTTAATTTTCTTGGAAGCATATGAATGATTTTTGGCAATAATAACACGTCAAAAAGAATAGGAGTAATTGAGTGTCTAAAAGTGTTTCTTCAAAAAATATTTTAAAAGCAACCTCAATTTCCTGCCTTTTTAACAATTACTGAAGAAAGCACCGTATGCATGCCTCATGAGGCAAAACTGGTCATTTGTGTCCATTTGTGTCAGTTTTAGCTAAACAAAGAGGCAAAAAATAAGCTATATGAAATCTGGGTATTCAATACATTCCCAAAATACATACATAAAAGTTTCTTTTTCATTTTCCATCTTTGTCACCATGGACAAAACTTGCTAGTCTGTCTCTTAAAGAAACAGGAGACCGCGTTGCTCATGAGCCAAGTGCCACCTTTTTTTTTTTTCTTTTTTTTTCTTTTTTTTTTTTTTTTTTTTTTTTTTTTTTTTTTTTTTTTTTCTTTTTTTTTTCTTTTTTTTTTTTCTCTCCAGAGATTAGTTATATTGTTTTCTCCAAGGTGCTGGAGAATAGAAGTGCTCAGAGGCCCAACCTCAGTTCGTTTGAAAAAGCTGTTTTCAAGTTGGGATTCATCATTCATGTTGAGTTGCATAGAGCTGCTTTCTCTGTAACTCTGTACTATCACTATGCTCACTGACTGCATATTTTCTTTGAAAGTTTTATCTACCACTTGTTGACATGCTTTCAAGTTTCTAAAAGATACTCAAACTACAAGGTGGCAGGTATGCTAGAAGACACACCCATGTACAAAATAGTCTGGAGAAAGAAGTGTGCAGGAGACCGAACACAGTAAGTAAGCAGGAGTGTTAATGTAAAAGCTGAAACCCATGAAATGAATCAGACGAGCATAGAAAATACAAACAAAAGCATCCACATCTTTGAGACTAGAGAATTAAGGTTATTTTCATCTTTTCTTCTCCTAATTTTACTCTTTGATATTATTTCATGTGGAGAAGATGCTGGGCTTCTAAACAAGGATTGTTTCTTCTTGTTGCCTCTTCAGCCAAAGATTTAGGAGAACCACTAGGAAAAAAAAAAAAAAAATCTGGTGTGTCTCTCATCTTCCTATCTCCTTCACCTATGAAAAGCCCAGAACTGTTTTCTTAATTAAAGAAAAAAACATTTGTTGATAACTTTAAAAAGATAATTCATTTATTTCCTAGTGAAAAAAAACTTTCTGAGGAGCACTAGCTCCCTATCATCCAGACGTGAGCTCCAAAACTCATTTTAAGTTATATTGTGTAGAAAATTATTTGCTGTGATCTCAGCTTGTGTCATTGGCAGTTTGGAGTTAAGATATCTGATTTGTACATGAGGACCACCCAAGTGTTCATTAATCTTCCAGACCTGATAAATGTGACTCATGTTTCCCCTTTCCACAAATATATGCAATTTCTGAGCTCTGTTCCTTTTAAAATCCTGCTTTCAGAACAGTTTGTTTGAATTATAATCCATATCTGGAAAAAAGGTTGTTTTCCACTCCCATGCCAGGTTTTAGGATGACATTTTCCAAAGAGAGCTAAATCTAAGCTCCTTTGAAATGCCAAGCCTCCCTCTCTATGTTGGAAAATTTTTGAAGAATTCCTCTGTAAGATATCTGCCTCTGTTTTTTGCTCTAGGTCGGTGATTTTCACTATCGTGCTTGCTGTGGTTCCATTAAAATTTTCTACATTATGTACCAATTTTAGTATTCTCACACATTTTTGTTTCAATTACTCTGTTTGGGCCCTTGAATTATTCCCAGAGATCGTTCAAAGCATTACGAGCAACAAGTTAGAAAACAGTGCTCAAAAGCATAGGGAAATTATCTTTTATCATAGATAAATGTAGATGCACTTAAATTAGATGAAATTCTGAGATGCTGAATGCATTACACTGATATACTGGGAGTTTGATTAATTAACAGTTGTTCAGCATTTCTCAGTATTTGGCCTACTAATATGAAATTGGATGGTACCATAATTCAGCTTTAATTACAGCTTATGTCCTTCATTGTAGCTCTGTGTCAAAATGTGCATGCATACTTTTAGCACCAAAGTGCCTTTTCATATACAAAAGTCTTCTTGGTCATGAAGAAACGTCCAGCCCAATTTGGCATGAAATATTTAAATTAGACCTGAATGTCCCAATGTGTACTTCACACAGTTACCATAGCAGACGCAAATTACTCTACTGCATTAGAAAAGTAGGTCCCAGCATCACATAGGCAGAGGATGAAAAGAAGTAAAAAGAAAGATTACTTCAAAGATTATTCCTGCTTGAACTTAGTGACTAAACAAACATCTTGCATATATCCTGCGCAAAAGAAAGTTCCTTATCAAGATATTAATTAGTCTCTTAGGCACAGTCTAGGAACAGATGAAAGTACAGGATTATAAGTACAGTTTGTAGAGCAGAGAAGAGTGAAGTTAGCTAATGGTTATTTTTTTAATCTTTTTGGTAAGCAACACTACCTTAAGAACACAGCCCAATTGAAATAGTCATTTTAACTACAATGCTAGTAAATTGGAAGAAAGTAAGGATGTATGTTGAATTTATTACATCTAAATTTTGAAGTGTATCACAGATCTGTGGCAAAATTGGACTTCAGATGATTTAATAGTCTTGAGTTCTAAAGTCATCTGAATCTGAGTCAAATTGAGTATTTCAAATCTTGTAACTGCTGTTCGACAAATCCTTTGCATCCTACTCATCAAGTTATATCTCGCCTTTCCTGAAATAAGACTTATAGCTTGCAGGATATTAAAAATAAATAAATAAATTCCTTTTCTTTCCCACCCCAAGAGAAAAACTCATCTTACAAGGAGCCATACCTGCCACTTAGATTGCATGCTGATTTTGAAAGTAGTAGCAAATCAGTAGTATTTCTGTCCATGAACAGAAACAATTTTCTATTCTTATTTCCTATATTTTCATGTATTTCCTATATCTCAAATTAAATACTCAAGAGTACTGCCATGCTTAAGTCTCCTTGGGGTTTTGTTCTTTGCTATCAGTGTACCTGAGATGTGGGATTTCTGCCTTTGAGTTCTTCTGTAGTGTGTATATCAATCATTTTTAAACTGTGACCACATTAAACATTTGTAATGGGCACTTCATTCTTTCCTTCTCTGTATTTATTTGGGCTTTGCACTTAAGTCACAGAATATTTGCTTTCACCAAGGTTTCCACTATTTATGCATTTATTTGTTTCACTATTTTATTGAGTCACAGTTCTTTTTTATGTGAAGTTTGTTTGCTTTTCCTGTACAAGGTGAAGACACTTTAAATAAAAGCAAACTCTTGTATTTACTTGGACACATGCCTGTCCTTCTAGGTCAATGTAGAACAGCCTTACTGTGACTAGGAATCAGATCTCATATGTTAATATCCCCTGCACTTTCTGGGAATATAAAGTAGTCTGAAACCCAGTGCCAAGTGACTGTATGGAAGAGTCGCACAGCAGCAAGTGAGGGAGAAGATCACCTGGACAACTCTCACACAGCACCTGCTACAGTTTTATTGACCTTTGAAAGGGGACAGAGGCTAGTCAGGGTATTCTCTGTAGGAAGGTAATTTGAATCACAAATCTTTGTAGCAAACCATGTGTTGGCTCCTGTGCCAAGATATATGGTACGTGATTTGCTGCTGGCTCTGCTTGCATCATGGGTCTTATAATTACATTATTTTTTTCTAAACATTAATACTTTTCTAACATTGTGACAATAGAAGTTTTCTGAGTGCATGGTCCATTTTCTGCTATGGTCCCAATTACACTCAGTTACCAAGGACTTTGGATCTAAGCCAAATGTTCAGTATTGAGAGGAAATTCATAACCGAAGTGTCTAGTTGCATGAGGCCTATAAATATTAGAGGGACATCTCCAGAGAGTGTTTAATCTGTAGGTGTGATGAATCCTGCTGTGAATCTGTCCCATTTTTCTCATCACCATTGCAAGGAGCTTAGACTAAACTTGGTCCTAATCTAAGTGCCATAGTAAGTGCTAGAGGTGAGTTGGAGTGCCTGCCCCTTAACTTTTCAGAAACTCCATCTGAAAAATAAGTGCTTTTTCCTTACCAACTTCCAAGCATTTGTTTTGACCCATTTTAAAACCAAATCTTTGTTTTCCTGGCTCCAAAGGCAGTACCGCCTTTGGAACTTCTTATTAAAGCTATTACTCCCACTAACAGCTCCACATCCTTCAGTGCTCCTACCACTTCACAAGTTCTGTTTTAGTAGTATGCTTACCCACATGCACAAAATGAAGTATGACTCGTTTCTCTGGAGGCACATTCACACTTAAATATCCTGTTGAATTAAGTCTATATTGGTCTTACCAATGTCCTCCCTCAAAGTGTTTTTTTTGTTGTTGTTGTTGTTTTTTTTTTAAATGACAGCTGCAGAAAATTACAGGTAGCTCACCTGCAGCTGCTTCTGCATCCTATCTGTTTTGATATGAAACATCTATTTAACTGTAGTTAAATGCAGGTCTGTTTTTCATATAGTGGTAGTCACCCAGATCTGTTAGAAAATTAATTGCTCTTTTTTTTATTATTATTATGAATACAGCTTTATTACACATGTCCTTTGTGTAGGGTGGCCTTCAGAGGAGCCTCTCCAGAGCAGAATGGGGACTGGGTCTTTTCAAGCCCCCTCTTCTTTCACCATCACCAGTGTGTGCATTATGAAGAGCTTCTGTGGGCCCACACCTGAAACACTGGCATCAATCACTCACTTTTTGAGCAAGATGGTGGCAATTTTTGATTCAAAGAGTAATGTTTAGCTTTCATAGAAGACGACCCAAATGCGATTAGTTACCATAGCAGCACTTGAAATGAGTACCTGAAAATAGGTTTATTTTTTGTGAGGCACATTTTGTATACCATTTATGGAAAAGTGGGATAACTTGTCAAAATACCCAAAGCTGATTATTAAAGGATAATAAAATATATCTTTCTATTAGCTTCTTTTCTAAATCATTGAGTGTAATATACTATTATAATAACAACTCCTTCAAATTGTGTCTTGAGAACTTTCCAAAACTTTAATCTCTTTTTTCTTGTGAGCCTTGGGAGATAGATTCCCTGTTGACTTAATGAATATAAAACAAAGATACGTAACCTATCCTAAGATTCAGGTTGTATTAAATACAGGATGTCTCTGTAAACTGTTTATAAAGCTGTCTCACAAAATCAAAGACCGTATTTAAGCCCTCAGAGAAGTCCCACTCACTAGGTTTTTCCATTGTTACTTTCAATATTCTTATTTTTTTTTTTTTTCCTTGCAACAAAGAATATGGAAGCATTTTATAATGAACTTGGTGTTAGAGAAGGTTTTAAAATAATGTTAGTACAGTCAAAAGTATAAATGCAGCCAATTCATTCAGGGCACTTTAGGTGTTAGGGGTGGTTTTATATTTGTTATTACAACACCATGTAATGTCTTCAGTGGCTTCATTACTCTGAAGCAATTTCACTTGTGTAACTTAGTTTTCACAGTTTAGCTGCATTCTTTCTAATCTTTTTTTTTTTTTTATGATTGTCTCTACATCATCTTCAGCAGCAGTAATAGTTGGTCTTATAGCCTAAGAACCACTGGCAAAGTTGCTGTTCCTTCTCTACAGGTCAAAGAGATTGTGGCACAGCACACTAAAGAGTGGTCCGAGATGATCAATACACATAGTGCTGAAGAGCAAGAAATCCGTGATTTACACTTGAACCAACAGTGTGAACTACTGAAGAAACTGCTGATTAATGCTCATGAACAACAAACCCAGCAGCTAAAATTTTCACATGACAGGTGAGCAGGGCAGTGCTACTTGATGACGAGGGGTTGGCTGGTGTCTGTTTTATAGAATGCTTTAGATTCTTGTGCTGATAGCTCTTGTAATGCTGTCAAAGGTACTAGACTGCATGCGTGGTAGAAGTGAATTAAGTTATCAGGCAAGGAATACAGAGATGCAGGAATGGGTTTCTTGGCAGGTTTAGGTTGCAGGAACTTCATTAAAGGCAGCAGATGCGATGAAGTGGTGGTAGTTCACATCAGCTGTGGGTGTGTCTGGACTTTACCCAGAAAAACTGAGAAAGATAAAGTATGGAAATGTTATTTAAATTGCTAGCACTTGTGAGTGCATGTATTTATAACATTGTTGATTATAAGAAAGATCCACAAAACCTAAGATCATAAAAAGAACGCATAATGAGGTAAGCTATGTTAGACTAACATCTTCATACAATATACTGCCGTAATCACTGGGAACACAGAAGATACTGCATGATGCTACTGTCACATTCCTTGTATAATTAACTGTCCTGCACATTTGAAGTTTGTAGAAATTAAATACAAATAGTGTCCAGACTGTTAAAAAATATAAGTAAGGAGAGGAATCATTTTCCTCTGCTATGATCTATTATGTGAAGCAGCCTTAAAAGTGCATGAATGCAATATGTGTGTTTACATATGTATATATTCATATGTAATTGTCTACAGCATCTTTCACATCAAAACCATAAGGAAAAATGAATAAATAAATCATATTTAACAAAGGAGTTTAAATTATTAAAAAAAAAAAAAAAAAAAAAAAAAAGTGAAAAAGCAGCTTATCTTTGCATCAGAGAACACATGCTGGGACCTGCAAGCTTTCCATCCATCAGAGAATTGTCCCAGCAAAAGGCTTTTAGTGAGCTCATCTTTATGTTAATCTCTGTGTAAATCCATGTATTCAAGCTGTCATTCAATACATACCCCATCAAAACTTAAGTCAGAAAATTGTTAAATTATAATACAAATGCTTCGTTCAAAAGACACTAGCCAGAGGAAGGTGCAGTCCTTAGTATTGTGTCTCTGAATCATACTGGGCTGCATCAGCCAGCCCAGAGAAATCATATCGCTTTGTTTTTGAGAGTCCTGCTTTCTGTCCTGTTTGAAATTCACTCCAGCACTTAGAAGATATTCTACTGATGTGTAGCCTGCTTGTGGAACAGGATATTTTTGTCCTCATCTTTTTGAAATTAAGTTTTTGTTAGTTTTCCATACGTGCTCTCTTGGGTTTAAAATTTCTGCATCTCTGTGTTGGCTCTGTATAATTTATTGTAAATGGTTCATATATTCTTATTAATGGATTTTTCTCTCTTAATAGAAATCACTAGAAGTCCACATATTTTTCTATTTTTAGAGCTCCTAAGAACCAGACCTCAAAATCTACATCCTGATGAATGCTGAGAACTTTTTCTTGTCAGCTGTCCCAGGAGTAACAACTTTCAAAATTTGTTTTGCTTTATTCATTGCAATTAGTGTTTCTGCTTATTCAGGAGCTTGTACATAATCCCCAAATGTGCAGAAACTGGGAACTTCTCTGTTTAAAACAAAAGTAAGAGTGCGTCTACATCTATGAATATTTCAGAAGAATGTGGAAAGGGAAATTTGAAATGTGAATAATAATGCCCCCAAAGAAATTTTACACTTAATTGTTTGTGAACTATTTCAGAGAATGCATTGTAAGTGGAAACACATACACATTTATATGTATAGGTGCATGTTATAACCAAGAGACAGCTCAGGTAACCATAGGAAAAGAGGGATCTATCTGAGAGCAGTGTGGGAGGTGGACCATACTCTCAGCATGTTGTTCTTGCTGCTTCCCTTCTCTGTGAGCTGAAATAATGAGTTAGCTATCACAACAGAGGATGCAAAGCTGGTAGAAAAGATCAGTAATCTAAAATGATAGTTATCTGCTGCAGGGTAGATTGTTTCCCTTTATGTGCAGTGGGAAAAGCAATCACAGTTTATATTTTTAACTCATTTAAAAACAAAGCAGAAGACATCAAATACTAGTAAAAATCTAAAGTTTATTGAACTCCAGGGATGCCATCCCCCATACCTACCATGAATGGGTTAGCTTTACTGATTGGGAAGTAGTGAGCTTGCAGCATTTCAGAAATTGAGGACTTCAAGCTCATATCTGCAAGCATTTTGTAATTGAATAACATGAGAGAAAAGGGGAAATCATTTCTTTTTTTTTCTTTTCTTTTCTTTTCTTTTTTTTTTTTTCTTAAACTTTTTTGTGTAATACAAAAGGAGTTTTCTAGATACTCAAACAAGACTGGTGACATTACATTAATGCACTTTAATGTAATCTAAATATATGTATATATTCCCAGGATAGATTCATATGTTTAAACTCAGGTATCCTTTCAGAAGATGTTTGTACAAATTTCAGAGTTACAATCAGTATGATACAGTAGGTATCCAACAGGAACCTGGCTTACCTACTTTTTGCGGTTAACTTTTACTATAGATATCCCCATCACCTCTGAGCAGGAGGGAGTTCTTTAATTGTGACATATGGACTGAACTTCGGGATTTCACGTGAAGCCCTACGTCAGGCAGTTAGGCAGTGAACTGATGCTAGAACTTTGGCCCTGTCTATGGGAAATGCTATTTTAGAAACAAGAAGTGGTCCCTACAAGTGCTTGTTGGTGATTTTAAAAGGACGATGACTTCTATTAACAATATCTTCTATTTCCTGCAAGTGGTGAAAACCAAAAACACCCAGGAAGACCATTAGCAGTGCAACTGAGAGCTAAATCATAGCTGCCAGAACAGAGAAACAGTTGCACATGGATAGATGTTGGCTCTTCTAGCCATATCCATGGCCAAAGCCTCATTTTAAGTCATCAGTCATGCACAGTAGTCCTCTAATCCTCTTAACTGCTTTCACTCTAAAATTATATCTGATGCAAATAGATTAAGTCAGTATGAACACCCACACTTAAAATTTTTCATATCCCTGTGCACAGGATTTTTTTTAAAAAAGTATTTCAGTACTGCTCTTAAGGTAGCGTTCTTGAAAATTACTTTAAACTGAGTATGGAAAATAAAAGCTTTTATTTGGAGAAGGGGCTATTAGAACGAAATGTGCTCTCTAAAGAACATTTTTTAGAGCTCTGTCTCATTTTTACTGCTTTTAAGTCTGTATTCAGGAAATGTTTCATATTAATTCTTAGAGGAAAAAAAAGAGTGCTGCATTTTAAAAAAAAATGTTTCAATGTATGAAAAATGTAAGTTACAGAACGAAGTTTACTTATCATTAATGTCTTCTAGAGATTAAAGAGTGCCTCAGAAATTCAGTGTCAACATTTCATTAAATTAAGCACTCTGTTCTGTGCCACCCTTCTGTGCATACTTAAAATTTGGGGTTAATAAGTACAATAATTAATCAGTGTTCTACTCTAAGATATGTCCAGAAAAAGAGACTGAGGCACTTCCTTGGCTTACAACAGGTAACTTCTACATGCTTATGCATTGCTGGGGATTTCACAATTACTGTTGCCAGTTATTCACTCTCTAATTTCCATATACAATTCCTGTTTAAATAAGCACTTAAGATCAGGAGCTGCCAGAGCTGGAATACTAAGCAGGCAGAAAGCAAGAGCTAGCCTTCAGGGAAGGCCTTTCTGGAGCTCGGCTGTCTTACCCAGACTGAGCCAAATTCTGTTCACTCACAGTTCATAAGCCGTTTCTGAAAGTCAGCATCTGTGCTTACTCCCAAGAATGAATCGTAACTCCTGTTAAAGCTACACAGTTTCACAGAAAAGACTGCAGGGTTCTCTGGACCAGAAGGAGAAAACAATCACAGGTTTGGCCGTCGTCTAAAACACAGGGCTTTTTGCAGTCCCAAAGTAGAATTCTTGAAAGGAAAGCTGTCAGCTCATACCACCCTAGGAAGTACTACTGCTTTTCGTATTGCAGCCATATTCAGAGTGCAGGATATGTAATAGATAAGTTGCATTTTCTACATAGCTGACAGTAGCTCATGTTCAGACAACTTTCTACTAGGGAGAAAAGACTATTTTCCACCCTTTAAAAACATTCCAAGTGTAAAATGTATAAAGCTTCTCTTTCCAATTATGTTCTCTAGAACAAATGAAGATTTCTGAATGCTTGCTCAAATTGTATAAAGTCTACCTAAAGGAAGGCAATTTTGTTATAGTCTGGTCTTTCTTCTTCCCTAATACTTCAAGGACAAAATAAGCCACTATGCAGAGTAATACCAGGAAACCAACTTAATCAGCAATTGTATTTTGTATATTCATGATTTTATTTGATTTTGCCTAGAGAAAGCAAGGAGATGCGTGCCAACCAGGCTAAAATATCTATGGAGAACAGCAAAGCCATAAGCCAAGACAAATCTATCAAAAACAAAGCAGAAAGAGAGAGGTAAGTACCAGAGTTTCCTTTTTGAGAAGAGAAGAACATTATCAAAAGCTGGCAAGTGAACTCACAGATTAATTCTGTTGAAACCATGCTTTTATGTAGGGAAACAATGTCTAATGATTGCGCTTAATACTTTTAAATGACCATTTTAAGAAAGGTGTTACTTTTCTCATGTTTATTCTTTTAATAAATGTGATGCCCTTTTCAGGGAAATAAAAATGTCCTGAACTTTACAGTTACTATCTGTGAGTGACTGGTGTAGGTCTAAGAGTTGTAATGACTGTACTTAGGAGTGCAGTATACTTTTTTGCAGTTTTTTAATGACATTAGGGTTGTTCTGAAAAGGAAGTCTGAGGTTTGGTGATAGGTGGACTTAGAATAACTTAAGAGGCAGCATCACTAAAAACACAGGAGGTGATGCCAGTGAATGCTTTTCTCCATCTTCTACTGATAACACGGAAGAGAGATGGAACAGAAGTCAGGAGTGCTAAAAGCGATGATAATAAATGGAGAGGGTGATAAAAGATGGGAGTGAAGAAGCTGGAGATGTACTGTTGAACAGCATGTGTATTGCCTCTGGTCCTGAACAGAACAACAGCTCTCTCCTTTATTATGTGCTGGTATTAGGAACCTGGCCAGCATCTAAGCTCAGCAAACCAAGGCAAGGGCACAACTACACTTCTGAAAGTGGGTTATTCACAGCATGTCTGGGGAAGACAGCCGCAACTGACTTGAGAGACTTGCCAGTACCAGCTACCGAGACTTATTTGGAAGATTGATTTGCATTATATCTATTTTAAGTTTCTTCTTTACGTTTCCAAATAAGTAGATAGAAGCAGAATGTACATAATGATGTTTCATAAGCCTTCAAGGTTTCCCCTTCACTTTGGGCTTGCCATCTGGCTCATTCTTTCATCTTTATTTTTTCTCCTTGATACTGGGCTGTGCTGGCCAAAAGGCTTGAACCTGTTCCTACTGAATTAAGCCTCTTAAGTGTTGCAAATTCCTAGCTCATCAGAAAGATGAGTTGTCAGAGGCCTTTGTAACTGTATGCTTAGTTTATGTAAGACCTCCAGTAACAACTCGAAAATAAATCTCTTCCAATATTTGACTGCAGTCTGAATGCAGTTTCACTTTTCAGGCTTTGAGGTTAATCTGATTCAGTTCTTTGAACTATTTCTGGTATATTTCATGACATGAATCCTAAGAAGAGAGGCTTATGATTATGTCTCTTATGTTAGTATTGTATATTTATCTTTGTATAAATAATATCTTTAAAAACTTTAAAGCATTGGTAAACCATAACTTTACATATGATGATCAGATGTTTTTTTCCATTGCCACTGCTAGAGATGTAGCACACTGTAATCAATTTATTTTGATAAATTGAGAGTAAAATGAAGAATACACAGATGAATTAAACAGTTTTTTAGGTTCTGTTCACCACTCCTGAGTTAGGGAAAAAGTCAAAACTTCATTGCATACAATAAAGTGTAATTACTAAAAGATTGTTCAGCTTGCCATTAGTGCCATACATGACAGATAATCAAAAATTAAAATACAATTTACAAGTCTGTGGTTCTCTCTGCTGGTACCTTTGAGTTTCTTTTCTTTTTTTTTTCTAACAAGTCTTCATGGACAATGTTTGTATTTTTTTTAGACGAGTCAGAGAACTGAACAGCAGCAACACAAAAAAGTTCCTCGAAGAGAGAAAAAGGGTAACTATAACCTTGACAAAGTCACTGGGCACTATTTCTGGATATTCATTTTCATTTCTGTGTTGAGAATACAGCTCTAGTAAATAAATAAATAAACAAAATTATTGTTTGTCCTTGCTTTGTTCCACATGCTTGTAGTATAAAAATCCAACATCTATATAAGAGGAAACTTTAAAACAACAAAGTTAAGGTTGACTTGTCTCTGTTAGACTTCTATGTAGTATATATATTATATGCAATATGTATACATATATTATTGTTATAAAAATAGCTCTTCTTAAGACTCTGTGATACAAGGACCTCCTTTGATGTTTTCTACTATCCAAAGGAGGCAATACAGTATATATATGTATATATTTCAATTAAGTTTTTGTTTTTTTTGTGTTAATAATGCATTATATTTTTGTCCCGATTTCTCTCTTGCTTACAGCTTGCAATGAAGCAGTCAAAGGAAATGGATCAGTTGAAAAAAGTTCAACTTGAGCATTTAGAAGTCTTAGAAAAACAGAACGAGCAGGTATTTTTTAAAAATTCTTAAAATAAAAGCAGACTAGTAAGAAAGGTAACCAGAATCAGGCTGAGCAGAATGCTTCTAAATATAAATCATTACCAAACTGGGGAAAATGACCTTGTTCGTGGTCACTCAACTACTTGGGGGAGTTAAAATGAAGAGGCAAAGTGAATTAAATAATGATACAGAACTCGGTTTGTTTCAGATGTGAAAGCTTAACTGTTTAGTCAGTCTGTCCTTTTAGCAGCTCAGCCACTTTGGTACTCATTAGCTAGATATGACAGTAATAAAAAGCCCAGCATACAAACTTTAATTACTCCACAAAACTACCTCAAGAAAATCTGTTTCTGTTGCTTTTGAACTTAGATTTCTAGTGCTGACTGGGAAATAGAGGTGTAAAGCATGTGCACAGAGCATCTCTGAACTCCAAGAGCCACTTTATTTTGGACTGAAAAATAGAGGAGTATAGTAGCATGGGGAGTTTTATCTGTGCTAATATACCCTTTCCTAATTAAAATACCTTTTATTTTCTGCTAGTTTATAATAATTATTCTTTTTTAATTTGAAGAAGCTACTTGGCAAGGCAAGGAAAAATCTAATCTTAATTCTGGTAGAAGCAGTACTGTTCTGAACAGTTTTCTTGCTGAAAGATTGAGCCAGCAGAGCTGTAATATGCATGAGCTTGCAGTAATGCACTTACACAAGTGTAAACTGCAAGGGGAATATACCCAGCAGTTCAATAAGATGAGAGAGAAAGGATGTGTTTAATACCCATTGCTTTCAAGGGTTATGCACTTAATTATTTGTTATTAAATTTTCTGAACTTAAACTCTCTGGCAGACACTATACTATGAATTAAAGTAATGTTGCAGAGGGGGAGGGAAGAATACGTCCAAATCAAGTGTTTCCAGTATCACAAGAGCCCCAAAAGCTGTGTGTGACTGTGTAAACTTCTGGGGTGATGACAACGAGTAGGGTCACAGGCAGCTGCTACTACTGAGCCCTGGCCACTGTGGCTCTGCGTTCTGATCAATCCTCCTTCCTTCTGGACAGCAAGCAAAACTTCCAGTCTGTTCCCTGCCAGGGTTTCTGTAGATGCTGTCTCTGACATACAACACAAATGAGTCTATTGGTCGTTCTACTCCTGAGCAGTAGCTGCACACAATCAAAAGGTGGAGTGTGGGGACACCTAGGGGAGGCAATTGGGGTACAGTGGACCTGTAGCATTAACTTTAGAGAGCATCACAGAGAACTCTGTAAACTGAGCTAGTTGACAAAAAATAGTGGGCTTGATCCAAAGACAGGTGTTATTAGTGGTGTCTTTCTGCTGGTGGCAGAGGGCCTTAGATCCAGCATTTCAACACATAAGGACAAGAGGGAATGATTACAGTTGTATTTTCAACCACAATGTGGCAAACACGTCATGTATAAGGGAGATAGGCTGCTGGAAAATAATTGTGGATCGTTAAAGGAGTCACCTCTTTCAGCAGTTAGATTCTTCCCTCACCTGGGGCTACATCGTCCATGGCTGAGAGGCAATAACAGCCTACATGAGCTTGCTCATACTCCATTTCAGTGTAGGTCAGCCCACATCAGCAGCAATGAAATGGAGGAAAATCATTCAAATTCTGTCAGGTCATCACTTTGTGGGGGCATGTGGAGGCCTCCACCATGGGCAGTCCTTAACAGCTTTTTAACCCACTTGATTTAATCCATCAGAAAATATACTTCCACACATGCTGTCCTGACGACTTTGTTTCAGTCCCTAAAGTGCACCAATGCAAACTCAAGGTCTGGTTTTGTTGCTATATTTTGTTGCATTGATGTGTGAAAGCTAATTGGATCAAAATAAAGGTGATATTTGTTTAATGCACATTTCAATTATTTTTTTTTCTGATCAAATGGGTGAAGAAACTTTTCATACAAATATAGAATGTAAAAAGTAGCAATATGGGTGGAAACAGCCTTCAGTACAAACTGTTATAATTTATTTTTTTGTTTTGTGTATGTTTTCCTTGCATTAATTTTTTAGTCTCACTTCAGTTTTCATTCATTTAATTTGTTTCTCCTTGTATTACTCAATTTTGACATTATTATTTTTGTACAAACAGCTTTTGAAATCCTGTCATGCAGTGTCTCAAACACAAGGTAGGATGGATGTATAATAAGCAAACTCTTATTTCAGTGTGCTTTCCATCTAAATTGAATCATTATCATTGGAGCCTTCCTTGTAAATGCAATCATTGGGAAGTACCATTGACGTAGTGAACACCATGTTAATCTTTTTTGCACACAAGTATTTGAGCCTAACAGTATTTTGTGCTTTAGCATCTCCAATTCAGATGCATATGAACAATGATGTAAATAGGAAATATTTAGAGGTTAACTTGTATTGTACATTACCTGTTGTTACTGAAAGATACATTCAGAGTTCTAAACTGTCTGCAAAAAGTGTCTATTGATTGAAGAAAACTATTTTAGTGTTAACATACATATGCTTAACTGGTAACGCTGATAGACAGACAAAGAATATTCACATATATTTTAGTATAGTAATAAAATAAGAAATTCCACACTAAAAATAGCAAAGTATAAAATAGATTGCTAGAAATAGCTTTTTAGTGTTTGAAGAAGAGAGGCTTCCAGCACTTCAAAATTCACTTTAAAATCCAACGTGTTACAATGTATGGTAATTATACTGTGTGGCTGTGCTGCTGTAGCTTCCTAAATAATTGTTACAAGAAATCTCTATTAACCCTTGTCTTTCCAAGGGAAATAGTTGTATTAGGCTTGAACATCCAGTTTCACAGTATTGCCTGACCTAAATTATTTTCTTGAATTGATAACATACTCACATATTGCATCACACTTTTGCAACATGTATTTACAGACATCTAAATAGGAAAAAAAACATTCATTAGGCTAGGGGAAAAAAAAAGAAAAAAAAAAAAAAAAAAAGATTCTTCATTTAATGTATATGGTTCTTAGACTGTCTCAGATTTCTCTAGAGAGCAAGCATCTTGCAAGCAGGGTCCATTACCTGCCACTAACTTCATGGGTTCACTGTAGCTTTAGCACTGCCTTCCAGAAAGCTCGTCATATTGTGTTTGTGTGTGCACATCAGAATGCACTGTCTGAACTGGCCTCAGAGCAGCAAAAACAGGCATCGTGATCCTATGCTAATGTGTTCTTTGAAATCAGGTTACCTCTAAAATAATTCCTTACGTTATACACTGAGATGCAGAATATTTATAGGACACTATGTGCCAGCAGTTAAGTCACAAGTCTAAAGCATAAAATGGATGAGTCACTAAAAAACAAACACAGAGTTTTATCTGGAATTGCACTTCACACACAGGCAAAATTCAGCCAACATTTCGGAAGAGGTTGTACATATTAATTTATTTATTATGTTTTCACATTTCCATGTTAAAATTATTTCTTCATTACTTTCAAGCTTTTAACTCATTTAAATGGAGAGCATTGATTAATTTTTAATCATATTTATGACAGTTTCTTTGCTATTATCATAATTACTTTTTTCCCCAAGATGGTGATTGTGAAAGTACAGGGCTAGATTTTTCAAGAAGTCATGTATATCACATCTGTACAAACCCACACTTACCTTGCAAAATGGATAGCTGTGCATCTCATTACTTTAGATCTACATCTGCCCATGTTCACATATATGTCCTTGCATGTCCAGAATAGGTGACTACTTTAGCAGGAGTTTGTATATCAAATTTCCCTGTCAAAGCAACATTTACAACTTTCTGAGGAAGAGTTCACATAAATCAGGTTCAATAACCATTCTTCCCTGCCTAGCAGATACAAAGGAGGCACACTGAAGAAAGGGTTAGTTTGGTTTTCCTCTTCCTAAACTTGTCCTAATCCTCAGAGGCTTGGTTGTAAAGATAGCTTGCCTTCTGGGTCACGTTATTCAGAGTCCGTTGGGTTATGGATTTAAATAACTTCACAGACTGAGAGTCATCACAGAAAATGAAGAGATGGCGACTCCCAGTTCTTTCAAACCACAGAGTTTCAACCAAAGTGTAATTTATAATTTGTAGCTGAGCCACAGGAGGAGTAAGCACGTACAAGTATGTATGTGTGATGGAGAGAAAGAGAATTTTAAAAGCTCCCTCTAAGCAGAGGATTCCCAGGCCAGGTAACATTTTATACAGTGCTATAACTCTTCTTGCAAAGCCTGAGGCATGAAGAGTTTATTGCAAGATCTGGCATAAATTCAGTGCTGTATTCTGCACAATGCAATTGGATGCAGTTTCAGGTGGATTCAAGGTGTGTGGAGGACATGTAGCAGTAGTCTAATCTTGAGGTGAAATAGTTCACATTTGTAATAATGAAAGACAAGAAAGATCTCCAGGCCAGATAAAGATTATTAAAAAAAAAAAAAAAAAAAAAAAAAAAGGCAAACTATATAACATACTGCACAAAAGATGTTACACTGACAGATTTTCATCATTTGTTGTCTTTATGGAAAGACATCGGTCCAGATCATAAATTAACTCCGAACATTTCAAGAAGTAAAAGGTATATTGCAGTACTCTCACAGCAGTGATTGACCATACATTCCCAAAGACATTTCTTATCAGGAGAAACAGTTGAATCAGCATCTGAATAGTTTTCTTCCCTAAAATTGGTGCTTTTGCATTTTACTGTGTGTTTCTTCAGAAATTCAACCCATGAATCTTGGAATAAAATCAAAAATATTTTCCTAGAATTTGTAGACAAGAATTACAGCTGATTTTGAAAGCATAATGTCATGGTGGGAGGGGAGAGAGACATAATGTTATTACACATATCATCAGTGTGTTTTGGCTATATTTTAGCCAGATGCTATCACATAAAATGTGCATCATTCTGAACACACGGTCTGATGCAGTGCTTCATGTGGTTATTCTGGATTGCAGGCAAAGGAGATGCAGCAGATGGTGAAGCTAGAAGCAGAGATGGATCGCAGGCCAGCAACAGTGGTCTAAAGCCTCAACATGCAAATTGAAGTTGGAGAACACAGAATCCTTAAAATGAGAGAAAAATTCAAAATATTATTGCTGAGGTTGAAAAGTGGGCTTTTTCCTTGTTCCCCCCCCCCCTTGTTTGGTTTTTTTTTTTTTTTTTGATATTTAGAAAATGTAGCTATGGACCACCAAGTCTTAAGGTTTGCATTGTTTCTTTTTAACACTGAGCACTGAATTTCCTTTGTTGAATTTCCATAATAAGAATTTCCTTGGTTCAGGAAAACACTAATCAGAAGATGAAGACAGTTTTTATATCCAGTCCTGTATTCCCTTCTGTATCTCCACAGGCAGATTGCCTGTATCAATTACACAATCAGAGCCTTGAAACACAAAAGATATTTTTAACATTATCTCAAATGGCAACAAAATCATAGTCATGTTACCTACCATTTGTGTTCTCATGTTGATGTATTATGTAGAAAGCCCGTGCTGGCAAACCACAACAAGTAACATGTCAGCTGCTCAGCACCTGCTGTCATTGAGCCCACTGAACTGGATTTTTTGCTAGGTCACTGTAATAATATTGATCCCAATCAAGTTAGTAAGGAGTAGAATTGGGGCAATTTTTAATTTGTATTTCAAAGTATTTTTCAGGCAGCAGACAGTAAACAGCTGAACATTGTGTATGTTTGAAAATGCAATATGTACAAAGTCATTCGTCAAATTCATCAACTGTAATTCATCAACTTCACAGGATGTTTCTGCAGTCCAGTGATGTAATTCACAAGTGCCATATCAACTCCATCATGTCTGAAAGAAGCCGATATCCTGTGAAAGTTACTACAATGGTTAGCATGAGGGAAATACAGTGTATTTGTGCCAAACTTGCTCAGTGCTCTAAGGGATTATGTATTAGGCACTTTAAGAAAAGTTTACATCATGTGTTGCTTGTTCAGAAATTGCATTTTGATCCTGTTGCTGCAGATCCCAGATATTACAGTTCATTGTAACTTAAAGATTGTTTAAATGGCTTTTGGCAAAAAGTTTGTAACTGTGAAAATGTAAAAAGTATTTATACACTTCAGAATCACAACATTGTAGAAAAATTCACATACATGTTGCCACATGATAAAATTAGTGAACAGAAATGCTAAGAGTATGTTTGCATGTGATACAAATGCTTATACGACCGTAATGCCTACTATATGACCACAGTCATTCTTTTAGCCAGTAAATACTGAATAAATATATGGCACAGAATATTGTTTGATTAATTACAAAGACTTTTAGCATAACAAGGTCTCTCTTATATGTGTGTGTATATTAATAGTGTGGGCATTCTTGATACTTCAAGTAAAAGAAAAGTACATAACTAATTTAATTTTACACAAAAGTATTTATGCAGATTTTCAGAATTTCATATCAGGAATAACCTTTTTATGTCCATTAGATTAAAAAAAAAAAAAAAAAAAAAAAAAAAAAAAAAATTAATGTGTTAATGTGCATGTTTCTAAAGCTTGCTGTAGTTATATTGCAAAACGATGCATGTAAGCATTCCGCTTGGAATTTGTCCATGCTGCCAATTCAAAGATGACTGCATGGAAAAATGGTAGTTTAGAACAAATCAGATTCCTGATTTCAATGTACTAAGCACCAATTACTTTGTTGTATATGCCTGTACAAATGAATTCTACATATTCCTATAAACAAAATAAATGAAAAGAGATGATTGTTATTGTTGGTCCTGAGATGAAACTTTCGACTTCTCTAATAAAAAACTTAAAATTCAAAACCTGTAGTGACCACAATGGATTGTAGGGTGGTGTTGTTATTGCCTGTGATTTTTTAATAAGATGTATTTCCTGTAAGAATGTGCATAGTGTAAATATATTTATATCATAGCTTATTTATTCAAATGAGTCTTACTTCTTTCAAGTGGTTGAAGAGTTGTGCAGCGTTGGTCTTTGCAGTACTACAGAACAGTCTGAGTACAGTGTAGCTGCACTACACTGAAAATCCAAGAACCCAAGTACAGTGTAGCAGAGAACACAGCTGAGACAGAGGTCAGTGAAATATTCAGGTGTTTAAGGCAGGATTAAAACAAATTTGAGATGCCAATTCAGAATTCTCATTCTGATGCACTTAACCCATGGAGGCACCTCCAGCTCCTTATAATCTGTAATATTTTAAAGACAGGTTGTGTGCACACGCACTGAACCACGGCACTGGGAGCAGCTGTCCCTGCTTTCTGAGCGTGGCTGGTCCTCTTCCCAAGTGCTAGAGGGAGCTGGGAGCTGCAGCATTTTCAGAGCATGCTGGAAAGGATCTGGCAGCTCAAAAAAGGTGGTGAATTTTATTTTATAATATATATAATAAAAATATCTTCTAAAATCCGGCTAGTGGAGACAGTGCTGTGAGCTGGAATTTAATGCTGATGCCTACTACTGTGGTTTCTAGACAGTGAGGAGAAGAAAACGACAGACTAGGTATGGAGGGAACTGGATGGGGAACAACTGAACATTGCTAGTTTTCCTAGGCTCAGTTACAGCCTAGCTGAAAATCATTGTGCTAGCTGTTAAAGAACTAACTGGAAATGGAGTACCTGGGTTCAGTTCACTTCCCTCTGTGAGGAAAATCAAATCTCCCTGTCATAATTCTCTGACAAATATCATATACATCAGGGGATTAGCTGGTTTTGGAGGGGAAAAAAAAAAAAAAAAACTGTCCACAGCCTCCTTGTGAGTCTGTGCTCACTGGTCAGCCAGGAGTGAAACCTTGATTGAGTCCGAGAGAAAACATGCTGTTGTGAAACCGCAGAACTGAGTAGCCTCTGTGTCCAGGCTCTGCTCCCAGAACTGCTGCATATTTCATCCACTGACAATTTAGCATAAAACGCAGACAGTAATTTGAAATTAAGTGATGAATTTTGTGAGCTAAGTATTTTGAAATACTGTTTAAGTAGTATTTGATTCAAAAAATATTTGAAATTTGGCTGCTAATGTAATGAGGTGAGAATTTCTATTGAGATAAAATAGGCTAATCAATTTGAACATTGATACTGAGCTGAAGCAGTTTAAAATGTCACTCTCCACCAGGGTGATGGATTCCACTTCACCGAAATTTTATCCAGGGAAGCGGTAGATTCTCCCTCACTTAATTTCTTCAGATAAATTCAGTGCAGCTGTGATGGGGAGGGTTGTGACACCCTGGTTGCACAGGCAGCCAGTTGTTCTTTCACTTCCACTGACTCATGGGTTGATCATTAGCTCACCTGTGTCCAACTGAGGTCTGTTTAACCCATCCCCCTTGAGTGCAGTCAAAGTGTGCTGCCAGAGATACAAGATACACCTGGGGGGCTGATTTCCTTGCAGACTTGCTCACTGACTGCCAGTGGCAGGCAGACACATCCCGGAGCTGCTCAGCCAGAAATCCCAGCTTGCAGGAGCATATCAGCGGCCATTGCAGTGCTGCAGCCCTGCTGTCACCACACTGCATGCTCCCTGCAAGGAGGCTGGTAAGAGCAACTGCTGGCTGGTAGCTGGGAGGTAGCAGTGGGAGGCTCAGCCTTCAGAGATGTGTGGGCTCTCTCTACACCTGTGGTTAAGAGCAGGTTGTAGAGGCTGGGCTGGCTCCAGGTGGTCCATTAGCACAAATCAGGCCTGGTCACAGCCATTCGGCTCAGCTGCTGCTGCACTGGCTCCCTCAGGTTAGAGCTCTGCTCAGTTAATGTTATGGGGCTTTCTTAGTGTGAGGAAAACTTAACCCCTTCCCTTTTCACCATGGAAAGCAGCATAAACCCTGCTCAGCAGGCTAAAAATAGGGGCGATGCTGAAGCTGTAGGATTTTGTTGTTCTGTACAGCTGGCAGGTGCAGGGAGAGCGCAGTTCTGCACCTTGGGGCTGCAGTCAGCCTCCTGTCCCTGGCACAGCTGCTCTCACTCCACTGCTCCCTGTGCTTCCCTCCCATGCAGGCTAGGTACACGGGCAGCTGCTCAGCATTATATATTTATTTGGAGGCTTAGAAGCTACCTAGAAACCCAAGAAATATTTAGAAATAAGCAAGGGCTAGAGGATGAAATAGGGACTAGTAAAGCACTGCAGTCTTCAGTGAAAGGCCTGAACTCACTGGGAAATAGTCTGGTGCAGTCAGAGGGGCTCACCTAGGAAGTAATGGCTTTTTGCTTTAAATAGTTGATTACAACTGTTATCCGTGGGTTAGTCTTGTATCATTACCGACACAGATCTGGCTCTATTTTGAGGGGCAGGAATGAGTCCTTATCCTGAAACAAGATGGAGGGGAAAAGGCCAGAATGTAGTATTTACTACATACAGAGAGCAGGAAAGGAATTTGACAGAACAGTTACAAAAGCAAACAAAAGAAATCAATGTGTTCCTTCAGCAGCTTTTATTTTTGAAGAGCTATTTCCCAGCAAGACAACCATTCTCTGCAGGTGTGCCCTGGCAGGGAAAGGGCAGCTTCCCAGAAGCAGCAGCCTGCAATCAAAACTCCCTTTGTAGTACCTTGCTTGGCAAAGCTCTGGACTGTTTCCCCCAAACTGCTTTTCCTGAATTTGAAAATTGAATTATTAGTGAATCCTTGTAAGGCCACGAGCTCCAAATAACTGCTGTCCCTTCGGCATTTCACAGAAAAAAGTATCCTTAGGCTCCAATTCCCTGCCACAACTGAGCTGCTCTTGGAACTCTTCTTTCTCCTCGGGGCTGTAAATATTTGGACGTGCATTTCTCTTCCTACCTGGTGTTGAAGGACCCTAAAAGCTCTCGGGGATAGGCAGAAAACCCCCCAGAATTTACCGTCGCATTAGCGGGTGACAGGGAAAGGCGAAAAACGCCGGGGGAGCCGGCTGCTCCGGGGTGGAGAGGGAGCCCGCAGCAGGCTGCCGGCTTTGCTTCTCACCTTGCAGCCCCAAAACAACTGTCCGCCTCTCCCCAAATGAACGCGCTAAGCAGCCGCTCGCCTTCGACCGAAATTCCGGGCATCGAGGCAGGGTTGGGAGCCCCGGGGGATCCCCGAGAGCCCCTCGGCGGGGCCGGGTAGGGCAGGGGGACCCCAGCCCTCCTCCCCGTGTGCGCTCGGCGTGGGCGCCTCCAGCAGCACCACAGCATCTCCCCTGCTGCTGCTGCTCCTCCTCCTCCTCATCATCCCCACACACCCACACACTCTTCCCCGTCCCTCCTCCCCGGCACTCCGCAGCGGAGTGCTTTTGCAGCCTGCGCAGCTCCTGCGAGAGGAGGTGTTTCAGCTTTTTAAAAAATAATTAGTATTTTCTCCTTTTTTCCCCTCTTTTCTTCATCCCTCCGGAGCGAACCCTCCCGGAGCAGCAGCAGCAGCAGCCGGGTAGAGCAGGGAGGATGGCCGGGGGGCGCCTCCCGGGTCTGCTCCTCATCTTGCGTGAGTACCACGGCCACGGGTCGCGACACCCCCCGGGACCTCGCTGTCGCGACACGGAACCCTGTCGCGATGTGGCCGGCAACTAGACAGACCCGGCGCTGCTCGAGCCCCGGGGCTGCTTCACCGCCGCTGGTTGCCCAATCGCTACTGCCCGCTCTGTCGCGACACGGGGCGCCCCGTCGCGACTGGGGGCCTTAGTCCCGGGGCCGGGCTGGGGGGTGCCGAGAGGTGCTGCCGCCGCTCAGCGCCCCTCTGCCCGCAGACGCCGCGGCTCGCCTAGCTGCCGAGCAAGAAGTTGAAAACCTGTCCGGGCTCTCCCCTAACCCCGAAAAGGACATTTTCGTGGTGCGGGAAAACAGGACGACGTGCCTCATGGCGGAATTCGCCGCCAAGTTCCTCGTCCCTTACGACGTGTGGGCCAGCAACTACGTGGATGTGAGTGGGGCCGGGGGGCTGGGGCTGGGGCTGGGGGGAGCGCTTTGCCCACGCCGGCTGGGCTGTGGGGCGGCTGAGCGGGTAGTAGGGCGGCCGGCGGGGCTCGCCCCGCTCAGCCCCGCTCCTCATTCATAGCTGATCACGGAGCAAGCCGACATCCCGCTGTCGCGGGGCGCCGAGATGAAGGGCAAGTGCGGCACCAACGAGTCGGAGCTAGAGATCTCCTGGCTGGAGCAAGCGTACACCTTCAAACTCTTCTTCCTGAAGGTACGGGGCTGAGCCCGGGTGCTGGGGTGCGCAGCCGTCCTGCCGGCTCCTGACCGCCGCTGTGTCCCCCCCGCAGGAGGGGCACAACACGTCCCGGGGCCAGGAGGCTTTCTGGAGGCTCGGACGGATCCATTTCGCCTACGACACCTCCGAGCGCACCTACTTCAAGGACGCCGTCAGCCGTAAGCGCCCCGGTCGCGATTTGAAAGCACAGCCCCGGGGGGATTCCCGGAGTCGCGATTTTAAAGCGCATCCTCGGGGGATGCCCAGCGTCGGGGCAGCCAAACGCAATTTAATGGGGAAAACCCCAACCCCACACCCGCCCGACAGACAGGGACCGGGTGCCGTTTTTAAACCCTATGTTCATTCCTCCCCTTTTTATTCTTTATTTGTGGTTTTAGTGACCGCAGCTGCCTCGGGAGGGAGCGCCCAAGCTCTGCCCGGCGCTGCGCTGCCCCAGCCCAGCCGGGGGACCCGGGAGGCAGAGGGCCGGGCTCTGCCTGCCCTGGGCATGTCTGGCTCCTGTCCTGCGGGACAGCACCTTAACGGCATCTAAGGTTAATTAAGGTTAATTTCCTCAGTCCTCACCAAGGCTGAATAGGTGGAAAAGCAATGGGCTCCTGTGGGAAAGATGAGATGGACATCAATATCGCTATATGCCTCCACACCCAACAGCTCCGTTTCTCACTGGATTTCCTTTCTTTTGGCTTCCATTTTCTTACCTTGTTTTTGGTCAGAAATGAGTCACCTCACATTGAAATTTAAAATACTGTCATTTGCAATTTTTCGTCAGAGAGGTTTTCAAACTCCAGTGAATGGTGCATTACTAGCTTATGGCATAGGGCTCGCTGGATGTGGAGCTGTTTTTCCACCCCTACAGTTTGTGTCCCCAAAACATGGTGGCGGCTGTGCCTCATCACCCTCTGCAACTGCAAAACGCTGATTGCCTTTCTGTGCTGCCAAAGGGGAACAAAGGGCTGCAGATGAGCTGAGGGTGGAAGGCATCCCTCATTCCACCTTTCTGAGCTGCCTTCATTTACAAAACAACTTGATATAACGAGAAAATTTTTCTTGCAATCTGTACTTGGGTGAAATGACAATGTTTTGTTTTTGAGAAGGGTGCTAAGGCCTATTTTGCTCTGCAGTAAGGTCCTCAAATTGCAGCGCTCCTTCCACCTCAATTCAGGGCCAAAGCACAGCTGCAAGAATTGCTCTTTCCCAAACATAGGGAGTATGGTCATAGTCCGAGGCTGCATAGGCAACAATAGACACCATTCCTCTGGCTTTATGGGCTTCAAGTCCTGTGTCAGGTGTGTAGGTGGAAGCAGCAGAGCCAGCTCTCCCTTTTGTGCCAGCAGGACTGCGTGCTGCAGCCATCCGTCCCCAGTTGCAGGCAGGTGACCCCACTGCAGGTGCTGTCCTTGCTATGTGGGGATGTCACGCAGAGAGCAAAATGCTACACTAGGAGAAACTGCTGCTTTGAGAGCACTGGAGTGTGTAGCCACCGTGCTGCATACCCCATGTCCAATTTATTAGTTTGGTTAATAAAGTCACATCAGTTCCCCTGAGACAGGGCTTGACCTTGCCTGTTTCTGCCCCTTGGCCAGCTGGGAAGCACACAGCCAACTCGCAACGGCTCTCTGCCCTGGTCACCCCAGCTGGGAAGTCTTATGAGTGCCAGGCACAGCAGACCATCTCCCTCATCTCGAGCGACCACCAGAAGTCTGTGCAGCTTTTGCTGTCTGAAGTCCGCATCCAGCCCTTCGACATCACTGCAGATTTTGTCTTCAGTGAAGGTAAGGCACTGGGTGAAGGCATGTTCTGCATCCCCAACATACTACCACTGCTGCAGCCTTTGAGGACATCATTTGCTCAAGGAATTTGGGTCCCACCTTTATCACAGCACCATCTCCTCCCTCCAGTGAGTTGCGAGTGCTCCCTGAAGTACCTCCAATCCCTTCCATGTCTCCATGGTTTCCAAAGCCTTTATGAGCTGTTATTTGGTCACAATGCGCGCTGTCATTGCATGTAGATTGGCTTCTGTAAGGCCTCATCTAGCTGGGTTGCCAGCAAGCAATGATGCTGCCTGGTCTCCAGAGAGCCCTCCAGGCAGGAGCATCTCCTCAGCATCACCAAAGGTGTTTTTGGGACAGCTCCAGGGGCTTTCTAGGGCCACTGCATGTTGAAGAAGGATTGGTGCTGTAGTGGAAGGAAATACTTGTAATGCACATTTGAGGCTTCAGCTCAATTAATGCTCTTTGCAAGGGTGAAAGAAGTGTAAAAGAGACTTCATCAAGTGACCATTAGGTGCTCTTCTCTATGTTCTTGATTTAGGCAAGATGTTTTGGGGAGGTTGGTAGCTGGGGACATCTGCATGGGGAGCTGCCCATGGCATAATGAGGAGGAGGGTGGCAGGAACAAGATGAAGGCAGTGGCTCAGCAGCAGAAGGCTGTGAAGGTTTGGTCCCTGACAGGATGAGCTGCCTGCCTTTTGTTTTACTTTTAGGGGTTGTGATGGTGTAGGGATGTCCCTGTAGCCAGACTGCAGGTCTGCTGCTGGGTGCAGAGAGGGGATGATTGAAACCCTGGAGGTGTCTGAAGTCCTGGGGTGCTGCTGTGATCGGCGTTGTGCTGAAGCTGACCAAGGGAGGAAAACAGTCTTTCTTGGTCAAGTCTGTAAATGTGAGCTGGAACCACAGAGGAAGCCAAGGGTGGAAAGAAAATGACCGGAAGCCTTGTCCGGGGCAGCTGCGTGTGTGGGGCACTTCATACGCCCAACATGGAGGACGCTGTCCCTTCTCTCAGGTTTCCTAAATGTTAATTGAGGGTAAAAGAAAAAAGTAATCTAACACATGCTGTTCAAATTGCAGGGTTTCACTGAAGTCAGTAATATATCACCTGGGGACAAATTCCTGCAGGTTCTGCTTTCCTTTGTCCCGAGGAAGGCACGGAGCTCCTCCTGCCCAACTGCCACCTGCCTTTTCCATCAGGTTGAATGAGGGAGTGTAAGCACGTTCACCTCAGTTAGGGCTTTGACGCTAGTCCCCTCTTTATACTGCTGCTTTAGCAAAGTGGTTAACTCCATTATTATAGTAAGTTGCAAATAAAATAGATAATAGCCAGATCTTTTAATAATCAGCTAGAAGGTGGTGGTGTTATTTTCAAGACCAGCATTAAAAACATGGGGCTTTATTATTTTGCATATAGGAAATATTTTAGAACACAATAAAAACCCATCACTGACTACAGAGCCGAGCACTTAGACTCATGACTCACATTCCTCTCACTGGTGTAGTAAATACTTGCTATTTGTGTAGGCTGGCTCTGGCAGAGCTCCGCACAGCTGAATTACTCATGGTGAGGCCAGCATTGTATGGAGTAGATTTTATCCTGGGCACAAATAAATGTGTTTTCTATAGAAGTAGTATCACATTTTGCATAGGCTGCAGGGAGAAAAAGGCTTTAAAACTTGATAGTCTCCTATCATTTTTGGTTGCAAATCTTCATCTCCTCACTCTTTCTGGGGCTCCAGGCTCCCTGCAGTCAGGGAGCCCTTGGAGGACATTTAAAATACGCAAGTCTGGACTCAAGTTTAGCTGCTGTGTCTGTGCTACGAGACTTGTGAGGTCTGAAAGCTCCCACTTGAAACAACCAGGCTCAGGGTTCATTGCCAACAGGGACTGCATCCAATGCATCCATTTTTCATGATACTCTGTTTTGGTATCAGGCTGTAAATTATTTGCTTTTCTTTGTTGGAGGTTTTTTTTTTTAAAAAAAAAAAAAACCTATAAAGTTATTTTTTAACCCAGGACACAAATCCTGGTTGGTTTAGCAATCTTTGAATGCAGAGGGGGAAATCATGCTTTTCTTCTGAGGAAAGCATGATTTCTGTCTTTGTCAAGCTTTCTGGTTTGTTGCTGTTGCTCTGTTATTAAATTACTTGTTATTTAATTCTGCTGGAAGTTAAATAGCAAAGAGCACCCACCTGGAGAGGATGGCTAGAAGTGCCTGAGAGTAGTCATTTAAAACAGCAAAGCTTCAAACACTGGCTCTGCTGCTTCTCCCAGTGGCATGTCCCCACCAGCCCTGCAGACTGGTGTGTGCTCGGCACATGCATGGCAAAACATGATCATTTGTGGGGTCTGAGAATCACTGCCAATCTTAAATTACAGTAACTAGCCTTCTCCTTTTTGGTTCATTAATTTCCCATTAGGTAAAATTCCTATTAATTATGAACTTTTTAAAATACTTTAGAATAGAGAAAGAGACCTGCTAGAGCAGAAGAATTGCTGAGACTCAGGAGGGTCAGGCTCTTTTGCCACAAAGAAATGGTGGGGAAAGGTTTTGTTGTTAGACCTGACACTGTCCTACCTGGAAGAGACTGAAGAACTTGGGGGGAGTGATTAGACTGCTTTTGTTTTCTGAATGCTTAAATTCAACTGTTAGAATATCTTTTCTGGAAGACAACCAACTGGCACACAGGCATATAAATATGTGTATTTATTTACCTTTTTCAATACAAAGGCAGCAGAAAATTTTCATTCGTGTTTTTTTTTTTTTTTTTTTTTTTTTTTTTTTCTTAATGGAAAATGTGTACATTTATCAGTTAAAAGACCAGTGAAAAGAGAGCCAAATCAAGAGGGTGAGAGGAGAATGTTTAAATTGGAGAAAGAACACACAAAAATTGCCAGTTCTTTTGATTTTCATGAAAATCATATAAAATGCCAATACACGGGGATGCAAAAGCAGAGAATTAGAGGCTGGGATCCAAGGAGCTCTCACCTCCCTCTGAACCACCCCAAACAAGGGCTGCATATTCTCAGGGGTTCTTAGCACCAAGTAGCTCCTTTCTGCAAGGTGTGTGGCCACGTTTAAAAAGCAGCCAGCATTTTTTTTTTTTTTCTTTTCTAAACCAAGCACTTCTAAAAACCCATCTCAAAAATCAGTCCTATCAATCCTGTCATGCCAGACACTCCTGGGCTGTTTTTCCATCCATTTAACAGCCCTTGCACCAGTTCTCAGGCTTGCAGTCGTGACTGCAAAAAAAAAAAACAACACTGTTTTTTGTTTGTTTGTTTGTTTTTCCTCCTTGCTGCTATTTGTTCTGATGAAGGATGCTGAAACAAGAAAACAGGCCTGTTGGGTGGTTTCGTAGCCTAGTACTGAAATGGGACAAGCACTCACCATAGAAACCATAGCGGTACGTGAGGCTCGGTGCCTTGTGGTGCCAGAGGAGGCACAGCACAAAGGGAGTGCACCTGAACACCTCCTTTGTCATCCACATGCGGTCTCTGCAGTGGTGGCTCAGGCAGGGTGGCTCAGCCCAACCCTGTAGGGCTTGGGATGCAGTCAAATTGCCAGCCTCGCCCCAACTGCTCATGTAGAGATAAGTCACCAGGGACCCTTTGTGATTTGCGGAACCCAGGGTAGGGCCCAGCAGTTTGGGCAGATGCTGAGATCTCTGACCCGAAGCAAAATCTCTGGGAAAGTTTGCTGGAGAGGGCTGTTTTCCTGCAGAAGCCATCTGTTTGACATATCTATGTCAGTTCCCAGTGTGGCCATGTTTCATTTGCTGTGCATTGAGCAGCCTGTCCATGGTTGAGCGGGTTGGATGTCTGAGTGGGGGGGGTCTGTCTCAGACTTCATGTAAACCCCCCCCCTCCCTTCCCACTCCCCCTTTCCATTTTCCTTCCCTGAACGTGCAGGAATAATGTCTGTTACCTACCTGCTCATGGTGCTGTGGACCTCAGTGCCTACGTTTTAAATTCTTGAGAGCAATGCTATGCAGATCCTAAAGAATATTGCCATAAGTGCAAATATTTTTATTTGCTGTAAAGTGAATATAACATTCATACAATGTTAAAATATAAACCTCTTTCCCCGAGCCAGCAGCATCTGGAGTGCCTTAGCTCCCTGACAGATGGGTTTGTGCTGAGTGCTTGCTTGCAGGCACCTCCCTGCCAGGTTCCCCACAGCCCCAGCCCCGCTCCCCCAGCGCTCCCTGCAGAGCGGGGATGTTGATGACCGGCTTAAAGGAGCAAAGGGTCTGCGGCTGGGCGAGGAGAAGGAGGTTGTGAGGCCAGAGGCAGCTGCTGCTCATGGCTGCCTTCACTGCTGGGGCAAAGCACTTTCTGCCCAGGGAACGCAGCAGTGTCCAGCTGGGAGAGCAGCACAGTTTGAAGTGTGCTGCTGGAGACTACAACCTTAGCTCTTTCCTATGGGCTATTTTTTTTTCTTTTAATCCTCTTTAAAAAGTGTCAGGATAAAGAGCTATCTTCTGTGGTTGCTTGCAAGAATTGACACCTTTTTGAGTTGTGACTTGGATACTTAAATACAACTGTGGCTTTCCGTGGATGCTGGAGTTTTGGCCATGTCTTCTGTGTAATCTATTGCTCTGCAGTCTGTTTACTTTGGCTAAAGATGCAAGCAGGCACTTTAGAGTTGGGTTATTCCTCTGCATCACAGCACTGTTGCTTTCAGCTTTGCCTTATCTGGCTGCAGACCCTCGCGTGCACCCCGTTCCCCTAGAAGTGCTGCATTTCTCATGCTTAAGTAACTGTGCATGGGCAACCCTGCCCTGTTTGAGCACAAGTGAATGTCCTCAGCTGGCTTTACACCAGGTTTGTTTCAATACTCCATAGGATTTAAGATAAGCTGCTTTCAAAGTTGCTGCTTTGTGCCCAGATGTGGTCAGTGGTTGGGGTGCTGGGGCACCCCTGGCCCCACAGTGCTGCCCAGTGTGGCTTTTCCTGCAGCCAGGACTGGACACACCAGCCTGTGCTGTGCCTCTGCCTCACCGCTGCAGCTCTGGTCAGGCCTTAGCATCCTAAACTGGGAAGAATTCCCTAAAACTCTGGAAATCTGATTTGGGGAGCTAAATAATAATCAGGGTAGCTTTTTTTGTTCATCTTTCTTGTTAATACAAACAAACAAAATCCCTGCATTGCAGCAACTGCTGAATTGCCTGTAACAGACCTGGTAATTAATCACTCCTCTGGTGAAACAGTGAGCAACTGGAACTGAAAAGGACATTTCTTTGTTAGACTACCTTTCATTTGGGCTTTTTTGTTTCACTTCATTTGCAGCTGGAAACATTTCCTAATACATGTCTGCCAGCCTGCTGCTGGGAGGGGGCGGGACAGCTCTCGGTGGTGCAGGCAGAACTGGCGATATGGATATGTCCCTGCTGTCACCTCCTGCCTGGGCTCAGGGGGTCTCGGGGTTTTTCCTGCCTTTTTCCACATTTTGCTAGATTTGCAGTGCATTTGTTTTCACAGCAATTCCAGGTTTCTGTGTTCTGCAATCAGCTGCCATCTGGATGGTCTTCAGTGATGGGAGGAAGTAGTGGTGCCCTTTGTATGTGCTTGTCTAACACGGTTTCTTTTTTATTTCTTTATTTTTTATTTAATTTTTATTTTTTTCCTGAAAATTACTGCTGTTTTCCTTGTTTTCAGTAGGATTCTGACACTGTGAAGAAGACAGCCCAGGGGCCAGAGAACTCTACCTTCTGTGCCCATAGATTTATTTTTCAGTGTTGCCATTCTTCTTTTTGGTCTGCCTATCTATCAACATGGATGAGCAAGGTTTCCGTGGAGGAAATAAAAGTAAATTGAGATCTTGCCTATCACCTGTAAGACTGTGGCAGTGTAAGGGAGCTGAACAGGAATTACCAGGGTAGTGCATTTCCTATCTTTGGTGGCCACATATTTGCAAGCTAAATAGAAAAGTGTTTTCCCATTGCAGCTGTGGTTATTTTCTGACAGATTATTGGACTATGGTAAGGATTCACAGGCCAGAGAGAAAGCCACTGGGGATTCTCCCAGTGCTTCTGCTCATCCTTTGCTCTATTTGACAAACAAGAGGGGGTGCCGGGATGCTGTTTGCCCACAAACACAGGCGTGTTCTGCCAGAACTGGCATGCTGCCCTTGGGGAGCTTGTAGGGAGGGGGAAATTCCTGTTGGATCTCCATCAGCCTGCAAATAGAGGGGAAAAGCTCTTTTAATGATGAGGGTTGCTCTGATTAAATACTTACTGATGTTGCTGTTTCATGATATCACATTTATAGTCTCTAAATAAACAGAGCAGCTCTTCAGCCATGGTCAGGAGGCTTATTTTTCACTGCCCTGTTCCACGTGTCAGTGCTATTGGTGTGGCACAGAGGACTGAAGACGAACTTATGGGCATGAAAGTCTTTTTTCCAGCAAGTCAGTTAGCTTGATGGAAGGTATTCACCCTCCCTTCAAGCCCTGCACTGGTGACTGTGATTTTAGTCTCCTCCAAAGTAATTGATTTTTCTCCCCAGGATGCTGACAACTTTTGCTGTCTCTCTTGGTTGCTGCAGCTGTTTGTGCTGTGCAGGGACACCGGTGCACAGCTGACTTGTCCAGGACAGTTTCTCCAGGAATGTTGGTTTGGTGCAGCAGCAGGAGTTATTTGCAGTGTCTCACTCGTTTCTCCATCTCCTTTTTTTTTTTTTTTTTTTTTTTTTTTCCCCTTCCAGAACACAAGTGCCCAGTGGACCAGAGGGAGCAGTTAGAAGAAACCCTGCCTCTGATTTTGGGCCTGGTACTGGGGTTGGTTATTGTGATAACCCTCTGCATTTACCATATCCACCACAAGCTCACGGTCAACCAAGTGCAAATTCCTCGTGACAGATCTCAGTACAAACACATGGGATAGGTGACGGGACTGAGCAGCCCAAATATTTATCAGTTAGAAAAAGTAAAAGCACTTTTTTCTATGGGAGACAAAAGATTATAGGGGGAATGAGATGGTATTCACAGCACCTGACCAAAAGTAGTTTGGTATTTTGTGAAGACACATGAGTTAAGATCAGGCTTTACTGCAGTCAGTTCAGACACACAGAAACACAATCCATAAGATGAGGGCACATCTGATACTATGAGTCTGTCTGTGGCACTAGGTGCTCTGAATACCTTCTTAATCAGCTGGGATGATCACCTGGAAACAGAAATACTTCACATGTCAAAGTATAACATGGGGGGCAAAATGAACTGTGTTAGGTGGTTTTTTTTTTTTTTTTTTTCCTTCTTTCTTTTTTTGTTCCTCAAGGGACTGTTACCTCCCTGATGCAATGCTCTTGGTTGGTGTTCAGCGTCTGTGTTGGTGTGCCTCCAGCAAGCATAGTTGGGGGTTCAGGGCCATTGCATGGACTTCATTAAGGTCCTCTGAGAAAGGACACAAACCATGTTCCTGGTATTTGCGGTCATGTTAAGGAAAGCATGAAAGAGGTACAGGTGTGTTTTGGAAAAAAGTTCAGGCCAGGTCCTCAAGCCGGTATAAACTGGAGTAACTCCAGCGGAGCAGATTGCAGCCAGCTGAGGAACTGACCCCATGCTTGAGGTGGAGTGAAGAAAGTTTGTTTTTCCTCCTTCCTGAGCCACATCTGAGTTAAACTTATTTAAGAAAAAAAAAAAAAAAAAAGTATTGACACACAAATTATAAAGCACCATGCTACTGCAAGTCAACTGAGAATGCTTCTGGCTGGACATCCTGCACGTTTTGTGATTGTTGTTGAGATGTTACATTGCTACCTGCAACTGATATTTTCACAATTAAACAAACAAAAAAACAAATGTTCAAGTTACTATGCAGATTATTCAGGTATAATCTAATGTAACACAAAAAAATGTAAGAAAACCCTTGAAATTTATCCTTAAATGTAGACCATTTTTAAAATGAATTAAAACATGCACATATATAGTACTTGATTTGCCTTCTTATTTTGAAATTATGTAACACTTTTGCTAACCGTGATATCTGGTGGGGCTGGTGTAACAATACATAGTCTGAAGAGATGCTTTTAAGTGTAGCTTTTAATTCTAGCAGCATTTTTGATGGAGATGGTTTGGTGAAAATACTCCGTGTTGGATTGGCATTCTGTGATTTGTTGGCAGTCTCAGTCGTGTCTTTCTTGTCTGTTGTGGGCAATGGCGATTTTCACTCGGGTGCCATCCGGTTTCTGCTGAAACCTCTGACTTCCCTTGGCTTTGGTGTTACTGCAGCAAGAGTTAGCACGGTCCTTGTCTTAGTTGAGGGTATGGAAAATAGCTTGTTCTTCTTGAAGTGATTTGAGCCAAGCAGGGATTCATACGGCCTGTCCCCCTTCAGCTTAAAACAAGGCAATAAGCCAAGAAAATAGTGGTTTTGGAGTTGAAGCTGTTACCTGTGCTCATACATACTTAGAGCAAACGTGTGTTTAGGGTTTGTTTTTCAGCTACACAGCAACAGTAAAATTAAAGCAGAATTAAATTACATTGAGGAACTGGGCCTACACTGAAGTGAAAGAGCAATGGTCTACCTGTCTGCGTTGGTCTGCACTTGTGTGTTAGTAGCAGCAGCCGTACGTGCAGAGATTTGGCTGATACAGCAAAAATCAATGTGGGAGTGGAGACTTGTCCTGCGCTCAGCCAGAGCTGTTGGCATTTTGGAGTGTGTGATGCCAGGTTGGTAGACTTAGGGTTTGACAGGGAAGATGGTTTGAAGATTTACATGGAAAAAAACACCTATACTTAAAATGTTGGAAGAAAAACCCTTTGAATCTTTCACTTCAAACCGTATTTTTGCTAATAGTTAATTGCTGATTTTGAATTTTCCATCAACTTAAGCTCACCAAACTTACATTTTTGAAACATTAATTATGAGGGATTAAAAAAGCTGTCCAACTTCTCCTCCCCCCCCATCAAACTACAGCAATATCTGGAGAATGGCAGCACTTTGTGATTTCATTTATATATATATATATTTTACATTTAACTTCATATTTAGCTTTTATCCATAAATGGCTTATGGACTTAGTGCTTAGGGACAAGGTTTAGTGGGTGACATTAGTGGGTGTTGGTTAGACCAGATGATCTTGGAGGTCTTTTCCTAACCCTAATGATTCTGTGATTCTATGATCATAAGCTAGCTGCAGGCTCGAATACACTTTGCTTTATGGATGTTTATGAACACACTGGTACAACTTGAGTAAATACAAGAAACCTATCAAGCTACTAAGCTCTATAAAGACCTATAATAATTAAGCACTTACTAAAGCAGCTATTAATGACTTGCAAAGGACTTATGAATAAAACTTTAATTATAATTTTCTGATGTATTGCTGAGGAATGGAGTTACATTGCCATAAATACCCTGGCCTCTGCTACTGCAATTACGTAAGTATTTGTGAATTGGTTAAAAACTTGTGAACTGAAGAAAAAAACATCATTTATTGGTGACAACAGGAGCCCAAGGTAAATGAACGTGGTTATGCCCTGCTTGTTTGACTGGCTCTGGCTTTATTGGAGGGACTATGGCTGAAATGTCCAAAGTTAAGTAACCTTTTTTGCATATGGCCTAATGCTAAAGCTCATTTTTAAGACTTAAAGAGAGCAAATAAGAGCACAACTATTCATTAGCTGACTGATGCTGCTACTGAGGAGCCTGAGTAATGCTTTTAATAGGTAAGCACGCTGAATGATTATGAGCCAAAAATTAAGGCTATGTAAGGAAAAAATAAAGGATTATTTTAGGGGACAGGGAAAGGAAGGTAGAAATGTTTTAATGGGTATGGTCTTTCTGGAGTACTTCATATACAAAGCTGTGTGGGTGTGCTAATCACTTCTCATAATTTTGGGTACATTTTGGCTGATTGCTGTGGGATGCCTGGATGTTTCTGCCAGCTGCCAACATGTGCTGAGCCATGAAGGGGCTTTTTTGTGGGTGCACCGAAAAGTTGTCCGTTTTTCTAAAGACTGTGAGTATGCATGTGTGTATGTGTTTTGGGGATGGGGCGCATGCTGAGAGGCTAACTCACGGTGCCTTGGGTTGAAAGAGCTTCATCTCTGGTATTTCTCTAACTACATCAGGCTGACGAGCCATGCTGGCAATTTCTGCCACAGGGAAGGTTTGTTTTGTGCAGAGGGGAAGCAGGGAGGCTGCTGTGTGAAATGGCTGCTCCAGGCCTGCTCAGGATAAGTAAGACAGTAAGTTAAGTAAGTAAGATAAGTAAGTTAAATAAGATACATATATTTTTATATATATACATATTGCATGTATACAAGGAACCTCTTTTTCCTTGTTATTGTCTTGGCCAAATATTATGTGTTGGAACACTATTTAGAAAACAGAAACAAGGTACGGAGAACAACCACACTGAAAACAAAATTATTTATTCATTTAACTTGCATGTGCACTTGTCTCACCAGTAGCTGGTGTTCACAAAAAAACAACAACAACAACAACAACAAAACTTTGAAACTGAAAAAACTTTCAGTAAACTTGATGAACACAGTTTGGAGTATCTAATGATAAGAAAGTTGCAGAAAATTCTCCACTTGTACAGTCTAAAATGTGCTGACTATTAAAGAGAAAAACCCACCAACCCCATTTTTATTCAAAGATGGTTAAAAAAAGTTTAATTTTGTGTCTAGTATAACAGTTTCACTTGTATGCCATTGCCTTTACTGGTGCAGCCTTTTTTCCTGAGTTGTTAAGACTACAAAATACAAACACTTTAAAACTCTGTAGGAGCCCTCACTCTCTCTGCTGGGTTTCTGCGGGTTTCTACCAGCAGAGCGTGTTTATGGTAGGGCAGAGGCTCAGCTAAACACATTTTCTTTAGTAGGGTCTTGAAATGTGCAAACAGGGTTAAGAAGAGAATGCAGAGGGGAGTAAGACACACACATATAAGAACATTTATTCAGTGTTCAAGTTTGTGTTGTTTCTCTCCCCTTCTGTGTATTTTTTTTTTTTTTTTTAATTTACTCTCTTCACATCTTCACGTCACTTTTTAAAGGACAGTACAAAAAGAGCTTCTTTACTATTCGCAAATCTTTTGTCTGGGAGGAAGATCTTTAAGAAACAGCTCCTGCCAGGTTTAGATGTTTGGTTATGATTTGCTACAATAAATAACAATTAATATATTCACTATGAAATTCTGTAATAAGAAATAAGCTGTATCTTCACAAAACTGGCTTTGTGTTTCTTAATGAGGTCAGTAAAAAAAAATGGAAAAACATGGCTTTCATACTATACATTAATTAAAAAGAATTAATAAATAAATTTAATTTATCATTGAAATAATTATGAAGCACTTCTAAAAATTTTAAAGGCAAATCTATTTAGGCCTACAGTTAACATGCAAATTCATCCAACAAATAACACAAAAATGTACCGCAGTAGTCAACTGCTGTATCAACATTCAAAAAGGTCTAGACAGCAGCACAACTTCTATATGGCAAACATCTCATAACGTATTACAAAGGTCTCTTCCAAATCTGGAGAACACCTCTGTCAACTTCCAGAGCATGACATAACTAACAGGTATTTTTGCAATAACAAAACTGACGTTGCAGCAGCGTGAAATGAAGGGAGCACGACGTTTTTAGATGACCCTTGAGCAAAGGTACGTCTGATGCATTAGTTCCAACCGATGGAGAGATGAGGGAGACCCTGACAACTTGCAGCATGCAGCAGAAGCTTTGACTGCAACCACATAACCAGAAGCCCTTAGAGGGCAAGCACCCAACACAAGGGCTCTGACAGTATCGGTAGTGTTGGCTCCCGTTGCTCTTCAGGCTGCTGTGACGGTGGGATGAGTGCTCTCATCACTCCAATGGAAAATCTGCCAAAATTTCTTCCTTCCTAAAGGACTTTTTATTTTCCATATTCAAAAGGGTTAAAAAAGTAGGAAACTTTATCTTCTCAAATTCTTGCTAAGTTTCACTTATAACTTCAACTAGCACAACAGTTACATGACAAAGTACTGCAAATTATCAAAAGTACTGTACAGAAAATTACAAATTCATTTCAAAATACATTACGCTGCTATGACTGAGATTAAAAAGTGCTTTTTTTTGTCAGAAAAATGTTCTTCTGAAATAGAAGTGCCGTAGCCTTTCCTTCTGCACTGAAATTCTGGTGTTTCGCTCTGGTTGTGCTATCCACTACTACTTGTTTGCATTTGGCGCCTTCTTCCTGCATGGCCCAGATGAGAGTGCAGCCATGGTCTGTGGCAGAGTATGGCTATGCAGGTGGTGGCTAGGATTGCCCCCGGGTCCTTTGCAGCCCCAGGAAGCTCCCTCTTGTTTTTTCTGTGCACTGCGTTATTTCCACGGGGTGGGTTTTCCTTCACAAGGTTTCACTCGCCCTTTCCTTGTGGCTCCCACGTAACTGCTGGGAATCCTGCGTGGCCCTTACCTGGCCTCTGCACTAGCCTCTTCCCAAAACGTCACCAGGTTCAGCGGTGCCTGTGCTGCCTCATGAGGGGCACGATGCAAGAAGGGGGACCAGCCAGTCTGAGGAACGGGTGTCTCAACAGTTCCTGTGCCGTGGCTCTCTGTGAGGGCTCCCGCACCAGCATCAAGTCCAAGAAGCCCCGGAGGGCTGAGGAGACCTGCAACACCGTGCTGGCATTAGGGGCAGACAAAAAGAAGCGGTCCCAGCCTATGCTGGGTCTTTGCGTGCTATTTTTCTTGGGAAGACAAAGGACAGTGTGATCTGTCCTATGACAAAGATGCACTGAACTGGAGGACCATGCATCTTCCATGTGCCATTCATGTTGAAAGCACTGGGGTGCAGGTGCAGAACAGCACACAATACAGAGATTTATACGTGGCGTGTGAAAAGCAGTAACATGGCTGGTATTACTGCTGAGGGCGTGGGTCTGACTCTACCCAGATTGTGGAATCATAGAACCATAGAATATCCCGAGTTGGAAGGGACCCACAAGGATCATCGAGTCAAAAGGGAGATCCCCAAAGGCTTTGGCAGTGGGCACAGACGCACCAGCCCATACAGAGCTGAGCTTATGTGCTGCCTTGCTCTGGTCCTCAGGCAGGGTGGGAAGCGTCTGGATGGTGAAGCTCTGCCTAGACCCCTGCTCCACCACTCACTGCTGTAGCAAAGCCAAGGCCAAGCACAGAAGGGCTGGTGTGCTGCTGGCTTACACCTCCTGACAGCCCCTGTCCAGTCTTATATAGCACACCCACATGCACTTTATGCTTTGGGCAGGGCAATGAGTGGCTGTGACTTTATTACACCATTTGTATGTGTAAGACCCTCATCACCAGTGGAATGTCTGACCTTGTGCATGTCCTTCACCCGGGGAGGTAAGTTGTCCCGGATTCGGCGCATAGCTTGCAGTGGTGGCTCGTTGAAATAGGGCGGTTCACCATCTATCATCTCGATCACCATGATGCCCAAGGACCAGATGTCCACCTGCAACGCAGGTGGTTCAGAAACACCACTGGTAGCATAGGGAAGGGGGTGACAGGCTCAGCACTGGGGTGCATATAAACTTTAGAGCACATGCACACGCACACACACACGCTGTCTGCATCCATCGTAAGCCAGCATTCTGCTGAACCATCGCCTTTTTTTTTTTTAACCAGCTGAAAACAATTTTTGTTTCTGAGTGCTAACACTAATGAAATAAATCAGAAAGGCTGTTAAAAACTGTCTGCAGCTGGTTTAGGTGATGTTCACTGGAACCATGGCCAAGGCAGGCTTGTTGCAGAGGCTGACTGCACCCTGCAGTGCAGGGTTCCAGCTGTACCCACCGAGTACTTACCCTGGCTTGGCCCTGCAATGCTACAGAGGTGTGCAGTGCATGGAGGAGTGATGTATAGCAGCTGCTGCGCAGTCAGTTACGCTATTTCCCCTGGATTCTACCAACTATAGAAAATCCTGCTTACCCCAAGGCAGATGCAAGCATTCACTACACCCAAGCCCACTCCCAGCAGTTGCAGTTAGCACATTATATAATCCTTTTGGAAAATGATTCAGCTTCAGCTTTAAAAAAACAACACTTTTTTTTTTGTTGTGGTCTACTGCAGAACTTCTTCAGAATCCCACTCAGCTGATGACTGTTATTTCTGTCATTTGCCAGCCCAAATACAGGCAAGAGTAGTTCATACTTACAGACTCCTTTGCCAACACTCTCCCTTGGCTTCAATACTTCATTTTTTCTTTGCCTACTAGTGGGAAACTTAATATATCTTTAAGTTCAGGCACTTCATAATCCCTCCAGTATTATTAATGGGCTAGTAATAGCTGCTGTTACTGTCCCTGAAATGTCTCCTACAACACCATGTGCACTGGGTGAATGCCAGCGCCTGCAGGGTGTTCAATCTCAGGTAGGAGCTCTCCCTGCCCAGGCCTTTCTGCACGATGTGAAGGTGCCTCGACTGTTCTCAGGCCTCAGCTGTACAGCTCCTCTCCGCTCCTATGTGTCCAGAGTGGGAATGGGCAAGGGAGAGGGCGCAGGGCTGCTCTCTGCAGCAGTTCCTACAGGCAGTATGAAGTCGAAGCTGACCATGCAGAGGAGTCCCTGTCTCTGTGGAGGGAGGGCCAGAGGCTGACTGTCCCAGGCTGGTTGCACAAGTGCTGTGACTGGGAGCTTTGTAATGGGTGGGTTACGGCCTTGCAGAGCCACGGGGTCCCCCCGACAGGCCCATTCCACTTTTATCTGTGGAAGTGCAATACATTGTTAAGTGCTCTAACCAGTTGTTCTCTACCCACACATCACAGAAAAATACATTCAAACATGGCACAGTGTTAATACTCTGGGGCAAACACAATTGCTGCTGTTCAGCCCATTTGTGTAAAGGTGTTTGAGCTGCTGGTGTCTCTCTGGTCTTGGTGGGACCAATTAAGGCACCGTGCGGCCACCCTGGGAGCCAGGCTGCGCTCACCTCAGTGCCATAAGGCATACGGGAGATCACTTCCGGTGCCATCCAGTACGGCGTCCCAACCAGAGACTTCCTCCTCGGTACCTCCTTTGACACCTGGGCGCAGAACCCGAAGTCAGACAACTTGATCTGGAAAGCAAAGAAAAAGAAAGATCCCCTCTTGAATAACAAGGCACACGTTTACCCTGAGCACAGGTGTCCCCAAGAGATCCCCGTCTCCAGCTGGAGCTGCTGGGGCTGGGAACGAGCTGTGGCATTAGTGTGGGACAGGGCAGCTGCACAATTTTGGAAGTGTGGTTGAAGACAACAACACAGCCTGGGGAACATGCAGCTGATTGAAAGGGAAGGAAAAGAAGTAGGACAGGCTGGCAGCGGTGCTTGTTACTAAGCTCACCTGTCATAGCGCCTTGTCTCAGCCAGCAAAAGCTACAGAAGTGATAGATGGCTTACAGTATTTTAAAAATATAACTCTGAAGGAAAGCAAAACATTGCAAACTAGGAGTATTTATCATTAATCTATTATTGCAAATATAGAAACACCATGTTTGCAGTGCACGTATGTATACTAATATTCAATAATATACATACTGCAAGTGGTACATATCACTCCTATTTATATTGGGCTTATGATCTGTGAGTTTGCCAAAAAACAGATTAAACAACGGGCATTCACCCCCTTTTCTTTTTCCACACAGAGCATAATTTAACGCTCAGAGAAAGCCATATCCCAGCCAAGGATTTTTCAAGATGAGGCCCTCACACTGCAGGCTATCAGTAGAAACCATCTTCTCCCTTTAGTAAGGGAGCTAATTTGGGGAGGGCACGGATAGGTCGAAGAGACATTTCCAAAATGGCTGCAAGAGATGAGGGGACCTGCACCCAGTGCTGGGAACTCAGGAATTAAAGAAGGCACTGTCCTTGAGTAGCTGTGACAGTGACCTGAAATAGAAATAACAGGATACATGAACACTCCAGAGAGCAGCTCTTAATGCATCATGTGCCTGCTTGTACTTACATGCAGATTTTTTTTTTTTTTTTTCCAATAAAAATGCTGGAAAATTATGACCTTCCTGCTCCCTGTTGCTGTACAACACCACGGTGAAAACTCCTCCAAGCCTAGACAAAATAAGCTGGGCTGAGTTTCAGTGGCATCATCACCTTCCAGAAACTGCTCGCTTCTTAAGGCTGAATCGCTGAATCACAGAAAGGTTTGGGTTGGAAGGGACCTCAAAGCCTATCCAGTTTCAACACCCCCTCTCCACCCCGCCATGGGCAGGGACCCCTCCCAGAAGCCCAGGCTGCCCCCAGCCCCATGCAGACTGGCCTTGGGCACTGCCAGGGATGGGGCAGCCACAGCTCCTCTGGGCAGCCTGGGCCAGGGCCTCACCACCCTCAGAGTGAAGAATTTCTTCCTAATATCTCAGCTAAACCTACCTACCCTCTTTTAGTTCAGACTGTTACCCCTTGTCCTATCACTACACCCCCTGACAAAGAGTCACTCCTCAGCTTTGCTTCAGCCCCCTTTAGGTATGGGAAGGCTGCTGTAAGGTCTCTTCCTGGAGCCTTGTCTGCTGTGTTTGTTTGTTTTCCAAGTTATTTATTTGGAGGCCTAGAAGCTACCACTGAGGCTTTATTGGAAGCTGTTCTACATTAAGATAACCCCAGAGCCCCAAGCTACATACCACCCAGTGCGATGATGGCCAGTGCCCAAGGTCTGTTAGCCATGTATCCAATTGTGTACTCAGCACCTTGGGATGTGATGGGAACCCAAAGCTCCAGGACAAGTCAGGTGGGAAGTTTCATAAATTGCAGTACTGCGTAGAACAGCATTTTATTGTAAGCACTGATTTGTTTTCTTTTGGATTCAGTGCAGAACCTACTTTTAAAAATACTAAAGGTATTATTTTTAACAGAATTGCAAAATGATTGTTGGTATTTCTGAAACAAAGCCAATAATAGCCAAGTTCTCCATGCTAAATGTGTTTTTCAGTTTACAGGATGAAGAATGGGAGAAATAATGCATATTTTGGAAGCAGAGCCCAATCTCCTTTTGCAGGAGTACAAGAGGTTTTGCATATCTATTGCTCATTTGAGTACATAAAAGAAGATGATTTTCTAAAAAAAGATAATTACACAACACAGCCATGAAGAAATCTGCAATGAAGTACTGGAGTAATGAGTATAATGAGGCACTGTATGTAGAGCCCAAAAGCAGATCAGATGCTATTTCAGCAACATGGTTCAAAATTGCAACTGAAAAACTTCTACAAACATAGAATTTTCTTCCCTGACAGGATTAGCAGGAGCAGCCTGTGACCGCTGCAGGAAATCCCTCTCTCGGTGATATGGGAAGCGAATTACAAAGGTGAGCCTTTAATTAGAGAATCGGAGTGGGACTGAGAAGCCGAAGGCTTTTACCTTCTGCACCAGAAGATCTAGGTTTACTTCCAGCGTGCCTGGGTGCTCCTGGGCTCCTTCCAACTGCTCCCTAAGCCTTGACTTAGACACGTGCATAGCTCCACAGGAGCAACCCTGTGAACCATGCCGACGGGACTCTCTGGCCATGACTGCATACGTTTTTCACTTGAATTATTCTAGTGTGGCCAGAAGGTGAGATACAAACTAGTGCAGAAATTAGGATCTTACATGTTATGGTGATTTCACTTCCTTTCACGCAAGACTTTGGGTGCCCCAAGTTTTAGGTGCCTCAGGTTTTACCGCTGTGTGCCCACAAGTACCACGGCTCAGACCCACCTTGCTCCTTGTAAGGAAACAGGAATTTCTTTGGGACTGAACAGTGATGATTAAGCAGGTCACGTGCAGCATTTTCTCTCCCTCCCTTCCCACTTGTTAACACCACAAAGCCCAATTCCCTGACAGCAGCAGCCACCCAAGTAAATGAAAACACGGGCCAGATACTGTCACCAACCTCCTACATGTACCTATGGTACAAGCTACTATCCCAGGGGGGTGTTTCAGCAGTAACATCTGCTTATGGATTGAAGACTGACTCTTGAAATTAGGGTTACTTTGAAAAGATATGTGCAGCTGTTTTATGACAGCCCCCATCAACCTGTTCCCCTTGCCTGCCAACGAGAGACGGCAGGGGAAATGCTGGATGCTCACCCGCCCATCGCTTGTGAGAAGGATGGAGTCACTTTTGATGTCACGGTGGATGACGCCTTGGTTGTGCAGGTAAGACAGGGCTCTCAGGACAGACAGGCAGACAGTCGCTATCTGCTCCTCGTTCATCCTGAAACACCAAGGTGGAAAAACGGGCAGAGTGTTAATGAAGAGAGCAGGGAAGGGAACCTCCAGTGGAGAGGCGCCAAGTTCCCGTTCACACTAGTACTGGACAGCCAGCAGCCCTTCTAAGCAACAGCTCTGGAGTGACCCTCCAGTTCCATTTCTGTTGAAGAAGGGAGACGATGGGTAAGGAACAGCTCTGCAACAAGGTCTGGGGCAGTCTCCCTCTAGTATTAAAAAAGCAGAGTATTTTATGTGATACAGTGTGTTACAGTAAGCCTGTTTCCTCTGGGAAATAATGGAAATGCCTTATTTACAGTAAACTTACTGCTGCCAAGGAAGATAAATCACTACTGGGATGGAATCAGGCACAGAATAAATACGAGAAACAATGCTCTAACTGTGCAGACAAAACATCAGGCCCTAGGTATAACTTTATGAGCATTTTCTTTGCTTTTAAAACTATTATAAAAAATTAAGGGTATTTCAGTAGAAAAACATACAGTGAGAGAATTACTGGGTCATTTCTGTGCACGGGTGCAAAGCCCCATTCTAGACAAGCCACCTGCTGCAGCATGGCAGCCATGGATGGGACAGGCTGCACGCCGCGGCCCTGCTGCCCCATTGCTGGCAATTCCCAGTGGCTGTGCTACCCCAGCAAAAGCATTAAAGCATTTCTGTTTTAACTTGGTGATGCTATTTGCAGTATTTCAGCAACATCTTTAAGAGAAGGTCATGCAATGTAAAAAAGAAAAAAAAAAAAAAAAAAAAAAAAAGAAGAACAGAAGAAGGAGACAGAAGAATGACTATTTTGAGTCAAAAATCGATGACAGCTCTTAAGAAGCAGCATCCTGGGAACAGCTGTTTACTGTTAAACTTCTGTCAGAAATATCTCGGATAGAGCTTTTAATGTTTTGGGGAGCAGTAGTTAACAACTGACTTGCAATATTGTGATTTATTTTAGCATGTCAGCTAAGGCAACATGTAAAAATAAAATACCTAAATAAAATACAATTAAAATTTTTTTTTTTGGCTAAGAGTAACACTAAACTATGAGGGAAGCCATTTTATGCTCTCCCACTGGATTGGTGTGGAAATACTTATTTTCTTTATTCCAGGGGAAGAAATTAAACACAGTAGTCCTCTTTCCAATCCCATTTTATTCTGCTTATCAGGAAAAAGATGAGTGAAGAGCAGATGTAAGGTGGGTTGCAAAATCTAATGGCTCGTCTCAGAAGAGGAACTGGAAGAGAGAAGAGGCACTGGTCAGTGCACTACAGATTTTGGACTGACGAATTGCTTTACAATATTAGCTGAAATATGGGGACCAGCTCTAAAGCACAAATGCTGTGGTATAAAAATAATTTTCCCATTATGTCTCAGGCTCAGCTTGCAGTTAACATTTCTGACAGCATAGTTATGTGGGTTATGAGTATAAAGAGAAATCACCCCTACAACTGACGTAGTTATGACAGCAAAGACAACAATACAGATCACCATAAGGGGAAAAGAAGTGCTTTTTTGACATTTGGGGAGCTAATGGATAAAAGCCATTTCTGCTAAATTAACACTGAAAGCTCCAGCAAATCCCTGTCTACCAGCAAACCCTTCCAGATATTTATTTCCCTTCTATTTAAAAAATACCTGTACTGACAGAAATTCATCTGCAGTGGATTACTTATGCTGCAAAAGTAAAGTAAGTGTGCTGCAGTGTGTGTGTAGATGTATGTATATATGTACCTGCACATGTACCTGCATGTATAGCTATATGTGTATCTCTCTATGTAGCTACATGTCTACCTATACACACAAATATATAGCCATATAAGCACATACATGTATATATTTATGTATATATCTTTCACATGCATGTATATTTTATGCACACGTTTTACATGTTTGTATAGATGTATGTTGTATGTGCATCTATACGCACACACATATACAAACGTAGGTACACAAAACTCCTTCAGGGAGCCAGGGGGCACCCCGCACTCCTCAGCATGAGGCGAGGACCAGGGGCACGTGTGAGGCAAGCACCAACCCACCTGGTGTGAGTCACTATGTCTGTCAAAGCGCCGCCCTCCAGAAACTCCATCACAACCCACAGCTCGTCACCAACAAGGTAACTGTTGTACATGTCAACCACGTTTTCATGATGGTAATCTCTCATGATTACAACCTGTGAGGAAGGGAAAGATGGTGTGTGAATTGCTACAAGCACTATCTGACACTTGTTTTGACCTTCTTTTTCACTGTACTTTTCTCTCCGTGCTTAGTAAAGGTTCTGCTATGAATCACAGCTTTGCTCATCCTTGTGCCAACACATAAACAAAATAAATCTATTTACATAAAATAACAGTCATCGTAAATGCATTAGGAAAAAAGAAGATTCTTTAGCTGCTAAATTCTAAGTGGTAGATAATTGTGTTTCGTGCCATACTGCAGGAACAGGACTGTTTACTTCACTGCCTTCTTACTGACAGTCGCTTTCAGTACAACACAGATGATTTTTTTTTTGACCCAATCAATTGCTCATCCCGTCAAAATCTTCTTCATCAGCAAGTAAACTCCACTTTGCACAGAATTTTAACAGAAAGCTGTTAATATAGGGGCTATTATAAGGCATTAAAGGGCTCTGAGGCCTCTGGGCTGCTGACCACACCACGGGCAATGAAATGGGTAGACCAGCACTGGGGCAGGGGTATCCTGGAGCTGTGGGGTAGGGAGCAGACTGCCGATATGCATTATAGCTTGAGTGACGGGGAGGGACCAAGCTTAGCTCCGCTCTGCTCCTGGGTGCTCCCAAACTGTGCCTTAATTGTGCATTTTGCTATTATATATGTAAAATTGAAGAACTATAAGGATATAGAGTTTCTAATTCCTTACTTCAGTCTAGCTTGTCTGGAAACAGAATAGCATCTTCACTTAAATCTGAATGATTTAATAGTGTGGAAAGGATGATGGCTAATACGGGATGTGCAGTTATGCTTTCAAAACACTCTGTATTTATAAATCGTAATGGCAAGTGCTGGAATAATTAGTGTCTTGAGTCCTGGTGTACAGGTGAATCTGCTACACAGGTGCCAAGACAGCTCTGCACACTGCTTCTCATACCAGATGGTTGCAGGACCTCGCGGTCATACACAATCCCTTCAAGTCAGCAGGAATTTCTGTACCTGTGAAATCTGCTAGATTTTTTTGCCTCCATGGTCAATTGTATTTCTAATGTACTTACTGTTTTGACACCCAGTGCTTTGAACTACGGAAGTTTTAAAACAAAAAGCTGGGGGAGAGCTGGCAATTTGGGACAAATTCCAGAGGTGCAGCCAAGAGAAGAGCTGTGTTCTTGAGTAAAGCATGGGACAAAACTAACAAAATTCATGGAGAATAAGCTTAACTGAATGATTACAGTTTCATTTAAACACTACCATGAAACAGATGCTGGGCCAAGTGTATGCATGCTTTACACAAGCTGTGAGCACGACAGGCAGGACCAGAGAACCGGAATGCCCCAGCAGATCCCTGTGAGCCTGAGCACCATGTCTAGAAGTGAACATACAGGACTGGGACTACAGGAACAGCAGCTTGAGCAAGGCAGTGACAACAGCCACACAATACTGAGGTGTCAGAAAGGGAACAGGGCTAGAAAACAACAGCAAGGGAAGGCTTTGATTGCCCCTGTGTAGATGGAGGGAGGCATGCTGAAAAGAAATTTTCAGATGACACGAGTGAGCGGAGCATGTCAGGGAAGCAGCTTGGTCCTGCACAGCACGTACGACCTACTTCAAGATGTTACCGCTCATGAGATGCTCTGTTAGAGCTACACAAAGCAATTCCGTGCAGTCTTCCAGCAGAGGCAAGATAAAGCCAAAATAGCCATCATGGTCATGGACTGCAGAAAGGACTGTGCAGAAACGAGCAAGTTTTTTAAAAAAGCTTCTATAAAGCAACAATCTAGCCATGGCTTGGATGTCTGGCACCTCGTCTGCCATCGGGGAGCTGGAATATCCCCACTGTGTTTGATGCTGGAATATCCCCACTGTGTTTGATGCATCAGAGGATCTGTCTCTGGCCAAATGGCAGTAGAAGAGGTTTCAGGAGGGACTGGTACAATGAACAGTGATGAGTGCACCCAGGAAGACAGTGCTCACCTGAAATCCTAAAGGAAATAGAGTACAAAATGGCTGAGCTGTCACCACTGCAACTAACCTATTGCTTGGAACTTGGCACCCGAAGCGCAGGAAGTGGTGAGTCTCACCCCTGGGCTCAAGGGGGCTCCAGGGAGATCTAAGCAACCACAGGTCAACCCAGCATCTGTGCTCAGCAAGCTACTGGAAATGGTAACTGCTATCGTGTCGCTAATAATCACAGTATGATACAATAGGGAACAACATAGAAAATTGTGCCTCAAAATCCTCTTAGAGCTCTTTTATGTAGTGTGATCCTGCTCGAGACCAGTCTGCTGGGATTTCAAGGAGGTGACAGATCTAGTCTTTAAAGAAAATCTTACAGTATTTTATTTTAAAAATGTGCTTTTTCAAAAAAGATTTTAAGGAAACCAGACTTGCATGTGCTGAATGACGAGCCTCTTACAATTAAAATTCAGGAAACAAGCTACAGGATCAAATGTTTCTCACAAGAGGTTTCCCTGGGGACTTGCAGTGTTTCTGGCATTGATCAGCATATCTGTAAGTAAGTGATCTCGAAAAGAGTGGAGAATACACAGCACTAATGTCTATGGGAGGGTAAGAATTAAAAAGGAGAAACTCTTCACGCTGCAGAAGGAACCCACAGTACCAAAAAAACGGATGAAAAAATGGCAAAGGAAAATCCGTGTTCTTAAATTTAAAATAATGAACATGGGGAAAACAATTCTACATAAGCAGCAGTGGTCTCTGAACTGGCTATAATGTCTCAGGAGATGTGGGAATTAATATAGATGGTTCCATGAAAAACAGACGGTCAGCTCTTTGCTTATTAACCCAAATGGACTATCAGCAAAGGGACTGCTAATGGTTAGGAGGGGAAGGAAGGAAAAAATAAGCATGTATATGTCTGAGTATGGTGCATATGCTTCTTAAATAGTCAGGTTAGCCTGGATCCTCCATCTCAAAGAACAAATAAAGTATATCAGAAAACGGCCCAAAAAAAGGCAACTGGGTTATGCCTGTGCAGCTGATAGGCTGTATGGACCAGCTGGTAGATTTCTTAGTTGTTCCCTGTGACTTTCCACCATGTTACAGGTTTAAAGCCAGGAGGAGATGCAGCTCATCTGAAACCGGTCTCGTTATTTTAGACACCACAGATGAGTACAGGACTCAGCACCCCTTTTAGAAATACATTAGGGCCACAGTGGGCCTTCAGTCCCCATCTCACGCCGCACTAACCAAAGCAACGCACCTCATTGAAGAGCAACTCCCTTCTCTGTTGCTTCCTGAGATCCATCTTCTTCACGGCCACTTGCTTGCCCGTGTCCTTCTCGGTGGCGATGCAGACAATCCCCGTGGAGCCCTCTCCAATCTTGATGAAGTTGTCCAGGTACTCCCTGGGGTCGCCGGGGCTGACGACCAGCTGTAGAGCGGCTCGGAACTGTTCGTGGGACACCCTGGAGGGCTGCTGGTCCGAGGAGGAGCCCCAGCTGGGTGGAGGGTAAGCACTTGATGTGATACTGGGGGAGCTGGGGTAAGAAGCAGTGGAGATACAGGGAGAGCCGGGCTGGAGGGGTGGCTGGTGATAGTGGGACGCTTTGTGGTAGACCAGAGGGTACTGGTAGCTGTTGCTGGAGTAGCTGACTTTGCTTTGACTTTGAGGTAGCTTTACTGGGCCCCTTGGGTAGGTGTCCGTCCCGGAGAGCGGCGGGCTGACTACCAGCTGTGCTCGGTCATAATCCACCTGCAACACAAAAGCAGATGAAGAACATGGGTGCAGAGATGGGTTTCCAGCCAGCCCTCACCATTTGGCTCATGTTTAGCACCCCAAACATGCTCAGTGGGGTGCCAGCAAACATGCTCCTGCATGGACCCTTTCTTGTCCAAGGGACACTGCTGGTACCCATTTTTCTGTCCAGGCACCCATTTGTAGACATCCTAATCTTTGTTTAATGACAACATAGGCTCCAAACAAAATGTATTTGCTCTGTATCTGCAGTTCCTTGCAGGTTCTCTGGGCCATTTCCTCCAAATAATCCATCCCAGTCACAACTAGAAGCCCATTCAAAACCAAATTGAATAGAAGCAAATTCAAATTCGCGCCTTTCCTTTCAGACACCAGTTTCTAGGTTTTGACTCTCAGCTTTAGTCCTTCTGCTTTTCTCTGCTGGCTCAAGAATAACCCCTTCCCACCCTCTTGTGGAGGCTGTTACTCTGGAATGCCCCTCACCCCTGCCCTGCCCCATTGCTGGCTGCTGGTGGAGCCACCACAGAGCAGATGCGGCCCTCATCCTGTTTCATTTTTTTCTTTCCCCTTTTTATCTCTGTACAGCTTTAAATAGCAGGAGCAGGGCTGCAGGACACCCTGACCCCAGCAATGCAGCAGCATGGGGAGAGCTGCAGACCACAATGCAAATGGCAAAGCAGCACCAAATTCATGGTGCGTGGTAAATCCTGGGGAGTTACCATTAGGCGAGCAAGTGACCTGCTTGGGATGAGAGATGAGAGCCACTCAGTGGAGTTTACAAAGGGACTTCCTCTGAGCAAGCCATGACAAGGAGACTAATTCAATTCAGCATTCTTAAATCATTTTCCAGTTTGACACACTATGTAACTGTGGTGTCACAAAACTGCTAATTTTCATCTGAAATCAGAGACAATTGCAAGGACATTATCCCAGTGGGAGGCCTTTGGCGTTTGCAGGTTCCTTTATTTCTTTTATTCTCCCGAGCTTTTCTAAGCTTCTTACACTGCAAGCAGATGAATACTGCACCTTCATGAACAAAACAGTTTGTCTCCATCCAAACATAAAGAAGTATGTACGAAAAAAATGCACCCAAAACAAGAACATGTTTGTTTTAACTTTTCCCCAGAAAACAGCATCTCCACATTGATGATATAACATGTGACTCCTGATGACACATGGAGCATCAAGGGGCGGGGGGGGGTGGTCAGACACAGGCTCATGATGTAGCACAATTACAAATAATTATGGCAAAGAATTCATTTAATCAATCAATTTGGGTGGCGGCGCACAGGGGTGGACAGAGCAGTGGAGACAACGCAGCTCCCGGTTGCTACTACTGCTGCTGGCTGCCGGCCAGGAGCCCCTGATCCATGTTAGTTAAACGCACATTAATCTGAATTTGGCAGTGTAATCAAGGAGCCAACTGAACTGTGAAATTGAATTCTGTGGTGGAACATCATTTGACCGTTTTATGCTAAGACAGAAAAAAAAAAAAAAAAAGAAAAAAAAAAAAGTCTGCCACAGCATCCATTTATCACTGCGCCCTGCTGCGCAGCGAGGAGGAGCCTAGGTGTGGGGAGAGAGGGCTCTTCGTGCAGTATCATGTGGAAGCTGGTCGTGCTCATCTCTTCCTTGTGCATGAGGCTTAGCGGGAAGGGGGAGTGCCTTGGCACAGGGGTTGCCCTCAGGTTTCCCTCCTGGTGCAGGGAGCAAGGCACAGCCACAGCTCCCAGCCACGCTGTGCCTGCATCCAACATGCATCTGCCCCCCAGGAGGCTGCTTTGGTATAACAGCACGTACAGTTGATTTGGGGCATCACTGCACTTCCTCTGTCAAACAGAGCAGATGTAAATAGAAGAGGGTCAGAAGCATCACGAATTGCACGCAGGACATCACAGCTGCCACACTGATTAACGCAGAGAAGTGCTCCGATGCTTCGGGGGAGGGAGGGGAGCTCAGTTACCCTGTCCTATAGATCTACATACGCAGAGCCACACAAATTAGTGATTAGATTGTAAAAAAATAAAATAAAATAAAATAAAATAATAAAATAAGATGGGGAAAACCCAGTCTAGAAATTCAAGCTAGATAAATCCGTACCAATAAACTGAGCCCAGGCTTCCCCCATGCCTGCTGTTTCTGAGCATGTCCTGTGCTGACATTTTACAAGGAAAATTCTGGGACTGAGTGGTCTTTCTACAAATTATTGAAAGCTTTTTGAAGTTAGCATTTGATAACCAACTTGCTGTACAATGTAAACCCAGGCACTACCTGAATGCCAAGCAATCTTACAAAAACACAGGAGCCCAAGTGACTAAACCAGCCCGATCTCTCCTCCCAGGCTGTATCCGTATGCAGTCCTTCGCATCATGGCAAAATTGAACACACTTATTCCACTAATAATTCCACTTCTGCTACTAAATGCAATTACCTACTGAAAGGAAAGCATTTAAATACTACAAAAGAAAGAAAAAAGCAGCCCTGCTCTCCTACAGCATCAGGTCAAGGGAACAGATGAGGCTGTGACACGCCATCCATCACGGCTCCGCAGTGCCCTGCCACTCTGCGTGGGTCACTTGGCTGCCTCACAGCACCACCCAGATCCCTTCAGCAGACAATTTTTGCTGTTCAATGTGGATACAATGCTGTGTGCAAACCTAGTGTGTGTTCCCAGGCTGATGGCAGCAGTACCCGTCCTGTTGTGCATGTGGTGGGAACACCCCCATATTTTTATGGGATATTTTGCCCTGTAACACGGTCTGCTTGAGCAAATATTTTACCCTCGGCTATCACTGGGTGATCTGCAGTCGCCAAAATCGCCGAGTGCTGGCGAGACGGACTGCAGCAGTGATGGCAGCCGCAGCCCTGCAGCCAGAGCCGGCATCTTCCTTGGGGGCAGGCAGCCCCTGGCAAGGTGGGGTCGCCTGTCTGTAAATGTAAAATAGGTCCCAGTTGGATTAGGCTTCAGCTTGCTGAAATAAAAGGTGTAGAAGGGACGGGCTGTAAATCACAGGGAGATTGCAAGGGAAAAGGTTACTCTCCAGAGCTTTGCCAGTGGAAATCTTGGAGACTCCCTGTTCCACGCATGGTGGTGTTTGTGGAAAGCTCCTGACACATGAATGGAAAACTAGGGAAAAAAGGAGAGGACTCCTGATGGTAAAGGCCTGGTTCTGCCTTCACTGGGCTGGAAACATCCTGGTGGTGCAGTGCCTGCAAAATACAGCAGGGAAACAGTAGTGCTGAGCTGTGGCCAGGTGAGAGCGAGACCTCTGCCCTGGTGCGGCACTATGGGGCAAAGATAGGGAGAGTAGGAACCATGACCCCTGGCAGGAGGGACAGGAAAGGGTCACAGGGAACCACTGCAAAAAAATGATGGCAAAGGAGCTTCAAAATAACAGGCTGCAGTTCAAAAGGGCCCGAGATGAAGAGGGGAGTAAAAGAAAAACGTGCACTGCAGATTGCCCAGAAATAGGAGGAGACCTTCGTGGAATATGCAGACGTGGTGGGATGGGTTTGGGATTGTGTGGCGGTATTGAGGTGGCGCCATTGAACAAAAAGGGACAGGGTAATACCAGCACAGGCACCAGCAGCAACCAAATGGTACAGGAGCGTCTGCAGGGACAGGAGAGTGGCAAGGGACACTGGGGAGAGATCAGCGGGGCAACTGAATCTGAGCCTTCAGCTTTGTACGCCTCTGGTCCCGCCGCACAGCTGCACCCAGCCCAGTGCTGCAAAAAACTCCTGATGAAAGACATCCAAAAGCTGCAGGACCAGGGCACACATTTGATTTATCCTCCTTCTATCACCTGCACCTAACACTGAACTGTGTCTGCTCTTCATTTACAAGCCAAAACTTTTGCGAAATGCATACTGAAGCCATACACTTCTGCCTGCTGATTTTTTCAACCCTTAAGTTTTATCCCCTTTTAATTATTCTTTAAAGCCAATCTCATTTGTACAATATCTGATTCTTTAAAGCCAATCTCATTTGTACAATATCCAATCGAAGCCCCGATTCTCATTTAGTAAACCAATTTAATGAACCATTATCTTATTAATGTTTCCTTGAAAAGAAGCCTCCTCAACAGTCAGCCGAGGCATGAAACTGCTGTTCACTCCCAGGAGTTCTGGATGTGTTTGGGGACTGAAACTGCTGCATTTAGCAGTGAATCATTGACGTTCAACGTACCAAGCCTGTAGGAGTGTTTTTGATGCTCTAAGGGGAAAAACAGCTCACAATGAATCTTGCACAGAGGCATCTTTTTTTAATAAAAGTTGTTACTGCATTTTAATGGGGTATTTTTCAAGCTGTCTGGAGTGCTCAGAGCCCTGTGAAATATACCTCAGCCTTCAGCCCTCCTGGCAGCAGCAGGCACAAGAGAGTCTTTGAATTATCGGTGGATTTGTCCTTCTTCCTTCTAAACTCTGACAGAATGATTGCTTTAAAGGAAGGAAATGGCAGACAGCCCATCCCAGGCTTTCACAGAATCACAGAATCACAGAATTTCTAGGTTGGAAGAGACCTCAAGATCATCAAGTCCAACCTCTGACCTAACACTAACAGTCCCCACTAAACCATATCCCTAAGCTCTACATCTAAACGACTTTTAAAGACCTCCAGGGATGGTGACTCCACCACTTCCCTGGGCAGCCCGTTCCAATGTCTAACAACCCTTTCGGTAAAGAAGTTAACAACCCTTTCGGTAAAGAAGCAATGAGGCCTCATTGCAATGAGAATATATTGTCTTCTCATAAGCTCTAGCCAAGGGGACAAAAATGTCAGGGCTGTTGGGGCCTTCCCTTCTTGCCAGAACCCTCTGCCTTCTGCTCTGCAGTCTTTCCTACACTGTCCCACACTTTGCCCTATTTCCTTGAAGTCTGCAGACACCCCTCTGTGTGCACCACCTTACTCTCATCCATCATCTCACCCATGTCTTGTCAACCCCTCACCAGCTGTTCCTTGAAACATAAAGCTATGGTGTGATCACAGACACTCTTTGGGTGATCTCTGGCACCACAGTACTACCCTCTGAGGGACATTTCTTCCTCCTCATGGCCAGTGCCAACTTTCCAAGGTGCACTTTATGGCAGTCTTTTATCTCCTGCTCTTTCCTACTACAAAAGAAAGCTCCAACAGAGTGGAAACCAATCCTAAAGCATGCATCCCAACCCATCAGGCTCATTGCGGCCTGTAGGCATACCAGACAGAAGTCACCTCACCAGCATCTTCCAAGCCATGGACCTGCTGCTGGCCTTGCAGCTTCTTGGCTAGACACAGCCAAGCCTTGTGCCTGCTGCTGTCCTTGTGCCTGCTGCTGTTTCCTCGCAACTTCCAGAATTTGTACTTTAACACCTCACTCCTGCACACAAGTAACTGCACACATGCAGCCCTCTCACCATAGCCCAAGCTCAAAAAAGGCACAGGAGGAGATGTGGTAACTCTTCTACTCCCCCCACGGTTTACCCTCAAACTCAAAAGCCCAAAGCTGTGCTTTGATGAAATCTGGAAAAAAGAAAACAACAACAACAGCAACAACAAAAAACATTGTTTCATTTCACCACAGGGCACTGATGAGAACTTTTGGACCTCAGCATTACGAAGTAGACAAAGCCTAAGTGCATGCCTCTTGTATGAGGCTATGGGATGACTTCTGGGGCTGAAGCTTACAGGACGAGGTTGTCAGCGCTCACAGCCCAGACAAAAATGTGTTGTCCACATCAGCACTGAACAGCAGAAAGAATGGTGGCACTTGACAACTGCCAACCTCAGCACATCTGGCACATCCCAGCACACCAGGGCCATTCCAGCCCTGGGAAATGTGCGCTCATCTTGGTGCCTGTTGCTAAGGGAACCCAATAATGCTCAGCGCGACCTACACTGAAGGAAACCCCCTCTTGTGGAATAGCGGATGTCACCTAATAATGCACCCGTCATCTAGTAAGGCTTTTCATCTGTCATCTAATATGGCTTTTCCATCTAATAACCAAGCGGGTCATCATCAGAGCAATGTGGCTGGATGGATGACAAAAGAGCTATTCCCTCAGATGGGAATAAACAAGCGAGCTATGGGAAGCATGGTGGGGTAGCCTCACAGAGAGTATTCCTCGTGCAACTCAGAGGAGGCAGAGCAGGCCACAGCTTCTGCGGAAGAGCTGCTGGTAGGTACCACAACAGAGCTGCTCTTTTGCATCCTGAGCCTGTTTTTTGTGGTTGTTGTTGTTATCTACAACTGTGTTGGGTGAGAGAAGACACTGTGATTTTATTTCACTGCTTCAAAATGAAGCAGAGATGGGTAAGCCCTGCTCTCATTAGCAGCAGAGTGTTAATAAACCCTGTAATGCACACAAGAAACCTGTCAGCCTTGTGGCTGTGTGGGCTGGCACTACTAGGTGAGCTGCAGGCAGCTCCTCTGCCTCACACACATGCTGGGCATGTGGCTGTGCTTCCCCAGCAGAGCAGGAATGCTTTTCTAAGTGGCACAGAGATGTCAGCAGTAATGATTCAAATGCAAGAAGAATCTGATACTCAAACCAGACTTTTTTCAGCTCCTGCCAAGATCTGCGTTGGCACATGAACTCCTGGTGCTACAAGAACTGCCACAGAACTTGGGGCTTTTGGAAATCCCAGGTAAAACCCATGGAAGTTGGGCACTTCCAAAGTGCTCTTTGAGTAAGTTTGGAAGAACAGTATCTTAAACCACTGGTACATGACATCTGTTTTCAGACACCCAAGGAAAGTGGGTGGGTTTTCATACCCACCGCACCCATCATGGCTGCATAAGCTCCTGGGGATGCCACCAGCTGCATTTGGCACTTTGTGCCCAAGCCCAGCTCCTTGTCCTTAATATTCTGCACATCCCCATTTTTTTGCATTCCTGTTTTGGAATTTCCCTGTCCTGGTAGCACTGCCACCAGGACCTTTAACGTTACCTTGGGGATGCCTGCTGCAGTTTCGGACAAGCGGGGGTAGGTGTAGGAGCTATAGGAGTGTCCTTGCTGGTGTGCTTTAAACGCGCTTGCTCCATAGGGCGTGGCTGGCTCCTGCAGACCAGAGCCCGACCTGGACCTCTGCCTCATCACTGGCTGAGGGCTTGCTGGGTCCACGTAGGACGACTTTGGCCTCTTGTCGTAGTCGTCCTTGCCTGGGCTGTGCCCCCAGTCACCGTCGCCATACTCCAGCCTCTCCTTGGGGCACTCACTCTGCACCGATGCTCGGGACAGGGCATAAGGAAAGGGGTCTCTGTAGTCCAGCGAGGATCCACTAGGAATCCTCTGGTACTCCAGCTTTAGGCCTCCATATTCGATTGGATTGGGCTTTGCCTCCACTTGTGCCTGGTAATCTGGGAGGAACCTGGAGAGGTCTGACTTCAGGGGCGTCACTTCTGAATAATAGATGTCCCTAGAAGTCACCTTCATCATGTGCCCGTTCTGCTTGGCAGCATAGCCCCCTTTGTAGTACCTGTCTAACTCTTCCCTGTACAGAGTCTTGTCTCTGTACTTTTCCACGCCATAGTCTGTTGTCGTGTCTGACTCGCTGGAGTACTGGGAATACATGATGTAACCGTTCTCCTCCTGGTGCCTTGGCACATGGTTTGCATTGCCCTGGTGGTGGGTGGGAGGGCTTTCCTTCCGCAGGGAGTTGGATCGTGTCACGGAGATGTTGTCAAACTCTTCCAGCAGGCCATTGATTGAAGTATCCTTTCGAGGCTTATTTCCTCTAACAATAGTCTGGGAATAAAAAAAATACTTTGATTAAATGACTTTCATTTCATAGTATCTGACCAACAAAACAACAGAAAAGAAGTCTGTGATTCACCCAGAAATGCACGTAGTGATGTGTCCCATTCTTCAGTCACATACTTCACAATAAACCATTGCCAGAAAAAAATACTTACAACAGGGCATGCGGAAACGAAGTAATAACAAAAGGGTCAAATGCAGTGTCCACCATAAGCTCAGATTTAGCATACAACCCCAAGACATTCTTATAAAAATCAGTTTAAGAGGTGGGTGTTCAGCACTGAACAGCAGAGACATTTAAAAGCACTACTTGTGTTTTAAAAAGTTGCTGTTATTTGCTATTATTCAGTTGTCTGCATCAAGGCAAGCTGGTAGGCTGAATCTTATTTGCCGAGTACGGATAAGCTAAAAAATATCATTCGGTGCTAACTTCTTCATATTTAGCAAACTGCTGAAGTGGAGAGTAATATAGCGAACAGGTTTTTGTTTTGTTTTGTTTTTAACACAACAATACATTCCTGTGTGCCAGAACTGCCAACGGGGATTGCTTCTTCATTGACTTAGAGGCACGTGAGGAGGATGGAAAAATAATACTTGCCTTATACCTCCTCACAATACATGTGGTAAATCCCTGTGCATGAGCATGGCTTTGGGAAATCCACATGATGGATGCCATGGGGTGGTGGCCCTGGTTGTGTCTGGATACTGCAAACTGCCCCCTGCCCAGCACTTCTCAACTCAGACTGAAGCTGTGGTCCTCCTGCTGGGATGGGAAGCGAGCAGTGCTTGGCTACAGCCATTCTTCATGAAAACCCGACTATTTTTAGCTAGTACCATCTGAAGACTGTAACAAGCGATTGTATCCATTTTTCAGCAGCTGACTCCCATTGAGCGCTGCATCATGTTTATAAACACTCTGCAAGAATGAGATGTACAGATTAAGGGCCGGGGCCATAAATCAGCATGGTTCTAGTGAAAACAAATTTGCTTTTCTAATTTGCTTTAGCTAAATATCAGAGGTTGTATCTTCCTTAACTCACCTAGTTTTTAAGCAGAGTCCCTGTGGCCGTGCATCCCCAGGAGATGTCTCTCCATGAGCTGCAGCCTGCCTGTGCTGCCTGCATTGGACACCGAGTGCAGTGCCCAGCCTGGCCACTGCCTTCCTGCACCGCAATGCTGGCAGAGACGCTGTTAGCAGAAATACATCCCTGTAAAACCTGACCCTGGGGGAGTGGCACCGAAGGGATAAAGCAAAGAAATGTCTGTGAAAGAGGGCTGTGCAGGACCAGGGTCTAAAAGGAAATGCTTCCATGCAAAGCGTGCCGTTTCCACACATGTGATGACCAGGAGCAGGGACGGAGGGCCTTGGGGAAGGGCTCTGATGAAAAACAATGGTAACTGCTTGTGAGCAGTGAGCTCCTCTGGAGAGGTGGCTGTGTTGATGGCCAGAAAGGCAAACACAGTCCAAGTCATATTTTTTACTCAACTGCATTTAGCTTACATGGAAGGCTTTGTGTTTCAGCCAGCAGACTTGCACTACACTGGCAACTTGTTTTTTAGAGTTCCTACTGTCCCCAGCAAAGGCAGGGGAGCATGAATGGTCCTCCAAAAAGGGCAAGTGCAGGACTAGCATAACCTCCCTCTTTGAGCAGCATCCTGCTCTTTGCTCATTTTCTGCACAGGAGAGGTTCGCAATGCAATCAGAAGATGTGACAGGTCAAATTTTGTCTTTTGTGGTGTCTGCCTTTCTTCCTCACCCCTCTTTAAGCCCTGCTTTGCCCCATCTCCATGAAATTAACAGCAACGTACTTCTGTTGTTCAGAAAAAGACAGCTGAGAAAAGCCAGGCTATGAGCAAAGCAGTACTGACCTACCATTGATCCCTCCTCTGATTTATGTCTGTAATTACTTGCCTGGTTTGCTATTTTGAAGCTGGCGATACTGAAACAATAGGACAGAAAAAATCAGGAGCAGCAAATAGATCACTCCTTTTACCTCCGAAGTCATTCAGCGAGACAAGAGGAATTGGTTTTGTTAGGCTACAGGCACTTTGGCAGGATGAATACGCAATCATTCATATTTAATTATCATGTAATAAAACAGCACACTCAACAATGAAATGCTTATAATTGAAAACAAGATTGAAATACCCAACTGCCACCTTGCTCCCCCGGTGTAAATCCATGCCAAGGAGTAAAAATGCCAATGTAATGATTTCCGTGGGACTAGCCTTCACAAAGGAGAGCCTTCCCGGAGCAACCTGCATTGTGCCTGCACAAAAGGACCTCAGAGCCAGAGGGAGCCCCTGGGAGCAGAACAGCCCCTGCAGTTATTGGAGAGGGGAGCTTTCCCTTCTCCCCTCCAAACAGATGCTCTGCTGAAGCAGTTTTAAAAAATACAGATGTGTATGGGATTGTGGGGGGTGGAAGAATCTCAAATAGATATCCAAGCCCATGTCAGAAGGAATTTTAGAAGAACAAAGTTGAGGGTTTAGGAATTCATTGATGACAAACCCTGCAGTTTAGGGATTTTTTGCAAATGGGAGCCTCCATTTTGGTCATGAAGATACAAAAAAATAAGTGTGGTTTTTGTTGTTGGTTTTGTTTTGTTTTTTAGTAATAGTAAAATAGTCTTGTAGGAATTTTGATTTTCCAAAAAGAGCATCTGCCACTGAATCTCCAGTCTATGAAGAAGTCTTTGTTATCGCCATGACCTCAGTGCCACCTAATCCTGACTGATGAAGGTAGGGAGATGAAGATCTAAAATCCTTTGTTTTCTCCCAGAACTTTGAGAACAACCACCGGAGAACACTGGCTTCCCAGAATGATGGCAGAAGTTTCTGTTTGCTTTGGGCTCCTCTCTACTAGGAAATTAGAGGTGGTGGGACCAACCCCGCCCAAGGGCCGAGCCAGTTTGTGGGCACTGGCCTGGGTCCATGCTGCTGAACTTTCTCAGCCTCTGAAGCAACATTAGTGGCTTGGGGAAAAGTCTCTGCCTGGTGCTGACTGTGCCCAGGATTGATTTAGGAGGATGCTACCTGGCCCAGGTGAGGGGCTCAAGCACCTGAATAGCACAGAGTATTTAATTTCAGTGTCTGATGATAATCCTTGGTGCTGCTTCATTGTATAAGCACAGTCCTTCAGTGCAAATGGAGGATAAAATATACCTGCCCCTGAAAAGTGCTGCAAATCTAGATCAAAATGCCTCAGCAGTTCTGCCTGAAGTCTGAAACCATGCCAGCGAAGCACTGCCACTGGTGATGTTAAAATCACACCACCGACATTATTACAGTAAACTAGGATGTAAAAGTCATTTGTTGAAAAATAAGAAAGGAAGCATGATCTTAATCTGATGGATGCTTTCTACGGAATAGTCAGTGCTCTATTATTACTATTACTATTACTATTACTATTACTATTACTATTACTATTATTATCTTCACTACTTTATTATTATTGTCACCATCATCATCATCATCGTTTATTTGCTTTAGCTTGTTTTTAAATTTAGCACTTCCCTCATATGAAAAGAAATACATCTTGATGAGATTCCCCTATTGCTAAATCAGACAGTCTATTCAAGCTTGACTTTTAATTTTTTTTTTTTATTAAGAAAACACCTAACACTATTGTTATCAAAAGAACTGTTGTGTCCATAGAGCAGATAATTAAGGACGTGTTTCACAGAGACCCTGCGAAGTACTCTGTATTGTCAAGAATTTTTCTGAGTAGAAGTTAGGATGTTTATACACAGATGTGAAACACAGTGCCTCCCTGGTGGGCAGAGTTAATTCTTCACCATTTACTAGGCTTAAAAAAACAAATTAAAATCCCAAGGCAGGTATTATTCTATAAGAGTAATAAAAGTAATTACTCTGTAAGGAAGCTCACGGAGCATCAAAAATTGGAAATAAAGGTAAAAGAGCTGTTTCTACAGAATTACACTTAGGCTGGGCCTTGATAACCCTTCCTGAAGGGTTGCTCCAGAGAAGGTGTGCTGGGGGCTCACAGCACCCAGCAGCTTTCCTCTGAAGAAATAAGCCAGAGATTGACAAAATTCCATAATTATGGCCCAAATTTCCAAACCTGAAAGCCTAATGCTAGCCAGAAGTACCCAGGTTTGAAAGTGGAAGGATGAAGGACAGCCCAAATTGCTGACACGGCCTCCTCCCTCGGGGACTTGGGGGTACGGTCACTGTGCTGCCAGGCTCTGTGTTGCACTAGCGAGCAGGGGGAAAAGCTCCCAGGACTGAAACACAACAGCAGAAATTACAGAAGATGGAAAATTTGAGCTGTAGCTTAAAAAGCAAAACAAAATGCTTGAAAGAAAACCTAGCAGAAAAAGCAGGCTCTATCAAAAGGGATGTAAAAAGATTTTCCTGGTATTAATAACACAGGAACTGGTGACTAGTTGTTGCAATTTTAAAGGCTTTATAAACTGAAAGAGAGAGCTTGTGTTTCCACATCAACGGGGAATTCTATTTTTCCTCTGAATTTAGATAGAAAGTGGTTGTTTCGTGTTTTTTTTTTTTTTTTTTTTTTTTCTTCTTCTTTTTACCCCTCACTGTTCTTCAGATCTTTAAACTTGGAAAATTCTTGAAGCTGCGGCAGGTAAAGTGGATAGTTAAAAGCAAGGCATTGTGTGCAAAGGATGATCCACTGAGATTTATGAGGCCTTTGTGACTACCGAGATCATGTAATGGAAACCTGTACAGTGCCCAGGCAAGTATGACAAACAGAAATCAAACCCTACAGCAGGCGCAGCTTTAGCTGGGTTCCACCCCGGGAAGATGGGATCCGTTACAGTCAATACCCTGTGGTCATTAAAAGCCGTTTTCAAGGCATTGTGCAATTGGGGTGGATCAGTGCTACACCAGACGAAGGAGTGCTGTTGAGTTTTACGCTGCCGTTACCGTCACCCCCTAAAATCAATGGGATGCAATCTCCGTGAATTAAAGCTGGTACTCTGAGGCTCTCAGTTCATTTTCAGTGCTCTCTGGACAGGTCTGGCGTTTGCTCTGGGTGCCGGTGACAGCAGACATCCTTCACGACACCGCCGTAGCGCTCTGTCCTGCAGTGATAAGCCATAATGGATCTGTCTGCAAGAACCGCTGCCTTGCCTCGTTTCCAAGAGCAGATGAAAAACAGCTTCTGTGCTCAAATACTGTATTAACCTTGACAATAATGAAGTAGGTAATTAACTGTTTTGCCCTAATATGACCTTGCATTTATTCTATTTAAAACTACTATACTTTACACAGCTGCTAGGAATTTATCAGCCTTCGTCCTTCAGGAGCTGTGGTTTCAGAAGTCAACAAGGATTTAAAATCTCTGTAACGCACAGGGTGGGAGAAGAAAAGTCTTTTTAGGAAATGTCACCTTATAAAGAGCCAATCTAAATTATGGTTTTGCTTCTAGCTAGCTTATCCCTGCATTTTCATTATATGTAAAATAAAAGCTCATCCTATGCAGATCTGAAAATCAATTTTTTCTAAAGGAAAAAATTGCTGTTGCACATTGCACAGATGGTAAAAGTAATGTACATGATGGAAGTGTTGGTAATTTATCTTCTTGTGTTGCAAGAAGATAAATTCTGGCAACTTCACAAGCCTTTGAAGTATTTGAAGTTGTGTTCATGATACCACATTTTACTTCTTGGCACAAGCAAATGTGAACAGCACTACCTTGGGGAGAAAACCAATCCCCTCATCATGTCAGACAGAAAACTCCATCTTTCCTGGGAAGTAACAGAGTTTTATAGCTGCAGCCAAGGGTGTAAGGAGTGTCAAGGGTCTGCCTTTGATCTGCATTTGTGAGATCTCAGACTGAGCAACAGCCTTGGCAGAGCTCAAAACAGCTGGAGACCCTCCTAACTCCTGGAGACAGTTGTGAGCATGCAGCAAAAACCTCTTGCCAGCAACCGACATGAAGTGGACAGCTAAATTAGGACCCTGAGCTGCTGTCTTGATGGGTGACAAAAGGACAAGGGTTAGGAAACTGATGTCTTGTCCCCTATATCCTGGCATGGTGGCCTCAGCTTTGGGTGACCTTTCCACACATCTGGCAGCCCGCCCCACCCCCCACCAGAGGCTGCCCCAAGGCTCTCCGTTTTGCTGCCAGCTGTGCTCACCACCACCACTGCAGGAGCCTCCTGTAGCCACACAACCATACTACGTTGTACTGTGAAGGAGACAATTGGGTATATTTGCTGCTTTGGATCCTGAGATGTGGCTCGGTGCCAAAAGCCAACTGCTGGCTGTAGGACCACCAAACTTCATCCCGAGTCAGAAGCAGCGATGCTAAGAGCTGTGCAAGTGAAACACCAGTGATGCATTTGGGCAGTTGTCTCCTGACCTCAACAGGCCACAAGCAGATAGAGCCAGCAGCACCCATCTGCACTAACCAAACACCTCACTTCCCCACGGTAATAAAATCCACTAAACTAAGGATGAATTTTAGCGTGCTTGTGCTGCACAGCGTTACCTTGGGAAGACGCCTCTTGCCACAGAAACTCATCAGGTGTATGGCCAGAAGCAGTGCTGGATGGGAAGAGATGGCGTTCATCACTCTGCACCCTCCAGGACTGTCCTACAGGATCTGTTCCAGTTTTGATCTGCAGCCTATCTATTAAGCAGCTATTACTCAGAGTTAGACAGAAGAATACATAACAGAAAGGGAAGTATGGCAGGATGCTTCTTCCTGAAGCCTGTAATTTAAAGGTTGGTTTACACCCAGAAGCCTCAAAGTTTATATAATTTCTGTTATTAATTCCTTCCCATTGCTATATATTCTTACCCTCTGTATTAAAAAAAAAAAAAAAAAAAAAAAAAAAGGAAAAAAAAACACTACTCATTTCTTGTATCCCAACGATTCCTCCTGGGGGAGTTTTGCAGACAACACCTGCATTGGATGCAGAGCAGAAGCAATATAGCTTTCACATGGTTGTGGATTTGCTGCCTCTTGTCAAACTTGATCCTCTCTTAGCTCCAGTGGCTACAACTCAGCTCAGGCCTCTGCTCCCTGGCCCATATGTGCAATTTACACCACAGAGTCACTTGAGAAAACAGGGAGCACGAGACTGTGTCACTGGCCCCTTGCAGTGCCGTGCCTAAGCACACGAACTGTGCCCTGACTCTGGAATTGCTCTAACCCTGTTTTGGACCTGCTGAATTTCACTACGCACTGGTACAGCACTGCCATGTCTCCCTGAAGCCCCTTTCCTCCTGACTGTGTACTCCCACTGTGGCAGGACAAGGCTGGCAGTGATTCACCTTTCACCGTACCCACCACATTCAGGATTGTGCGAGCCCTGCTCACAGCCCTGCCCTCTCTGCTCTGAAGAGCTCCAGGCTTTTCAGTCATCCCACATCCACCTCTCCAAGTCCCACAGTGTGGGACTGTGGCACCAAGACAGCTTTAAAACAGTCAGCCTGTACGTAGAGCTAGAGCCCGTGGACCTCTCCATACTGTCACAACCTGCTGGTGGTACCACCTCACCAGCTGGTCTTCCCTCCTGGTGACACAAGATAGGTGACACTTCACCAGCTGCGAGGGTAGGTGCCATGTCCGTGACGTGCTGGTTTCCAGAGTTCACCAGCTATGAAAAAGCAGCCTTTGCTGGTCATCCACCAGCTCAGCAGCATGTTGTGCTGTGGCTATCCAACAAGGGCTGGCCTGAATGGGCCAGACAAGCCGTTCCAGCATGCTCCTGCTGCACACCAGCCACTCTGGGACCCGCGAAACAATCCCTTGGACACCACAGTCATGTTCCTAAGCAAACACAGGCATTGCCGCTATTTTTTTGCTGCTGCCCAACAAAGACTGCACAGCAGTGAGCTGAGCTTGTTACAACAAACTGCGTACATGCAACACCATCACCTCAATTACCCTGCTGTTGCCAACAGCACGGGAGAGGTACGACGCTGCGAAAATGGTGGCACGGCCACATGCTAATTATTGGAAGGGTTGATAATGTAGAAATTAAATTTATTCAGCTTGGAAAATATATATTACTCAATGGCTCAAAATAAAGGTATAGCTAAAGGTTTGAGACAAGTATAATGATCTCAACAACACCACTCGTGCCAGCTTTTGGAAATTCTTCATAAGTAAATGATGGAAAACTATAGAAAAGCCTAACCGCACTGTGCAATTTGTCAGCCTTCACAGCAGCTTTCAAAGTTAGTTGCCATAACAACAGGAGCAACATTTCATTATAATCACATTCACTGGTAATTCATTCGATATGTTAAAATATAGCAACTTTAATAAACTTTAACATTTAGTTTTAAAATTCCAGTGAAATATCTACATTCTAGTAAGTTTTCATTTTTTTCTTTTAATATACAAACACGGTCATTATACGTCATTTGGATTGTTATTAGAGAATACTGAACATCAAAAATAACTACTTGGGTCTACTTATAACACACCAAGTATGTGAAATTTTCTATCTAATATGTGTACAAAGATCCATCAAACATAAAAGAAACGAGAGTGAAATGTGATTTTAAAGTTTTAGTTTGAGAAACTTAGTTTTATCTTTTACTTATGTGCTATACGAGCAGTCCACAGGGAAAGGAAAGGAGAAATTTCAGATTCTGAAAATCTCAGAATTTCTATTTCATATAACTTCTTCTGAGGATTCAAATTTTTCTTTTATCCCAACTTGGAATGAAAAAAAAAAAACAACACATCCGAGAATATGAAATTCCTCAGAAACATTAATTGTAGGAATTCCAACTGCCCTCTTAACAGCGTTGCATTTTCCTAAAGCTGACGGAAATCATTCCAGCCTGATACCATACGCAGTGGATCTGCTAAGCCAGAAAGCCCTATCAATGAGGGTAGATTTTTGATTGTGTTTTGGATAAAAGCCTTTCATCTGTGTAAAACTTCCCTATTTTGACAAATCATTGTCTTCTGGCGAGAAAATAAAAACACTGTTCACTTTGAAAGCCTATGGCCAGCCCTACTGATGAGCACCAGCAGGACTGGTATCTCAGTTCTCCTTCCTTCAAAGCCACGTCATCTGCCAGGGCATCTGTGACAGTTATTATTATAACATATATATATTCAGAGGAAGGTGTAAGGCTAATTGAGTAAGATTTCCCAAGCTGTAGTTGTGGTCTGGCATCCCACAGCTTCCTGCCCGGGCTGACTTCAGAGGCAGCTAGAGGCTGTGACTCAGAGCAAATCTGAGAGCATTATGGCAGGAAGAGGGCGATGTTCTAGGTTAGAGAAACCCTGCCCTCCAAGAAACACAGCTCTGCTTTTGTCTTGTAACACTTAGAAGCATGCTACAAGGTCATGACATGAACCAGGACCAAAGTTTGCCTCGTGCAGAGTTGTGCATTCCCTGAATAGCTTTCTGTCCAGGGAAAAATGACACAATTAAGGACAGGCAATAGAAAGCGATGAAGCTCCTGTGCTTCTAACTGGTACCTCAAAAATCCAGACTTGCAAACTGATTTGTGCCTGGATTACTGAAGTGCTACGGGCAAGATGTTTGAAGGATGCTCTCTGTGCCACAGCTCCCACTCCTCAGCCACGCTGCTGGTGCAGGTGGCAGGAGACGAGGTGCGGTGCGGCAATCCTGACCCCCCCTCACTTCTTGCTCTGTTCCTAGCCCCAGCCAACTTCCTTTGGTAGATTCCCGTTTTTTTCTTTTTTTTTTTTTTTTTTGTATCTCATCAGATGCACACATTTAAGCACAACGTGAGGATTTTGACAGCCTGACAATTTCTAAGAAGCAATTTTAACTGTGTTTCTATTTCTACTCTACCTGCTGACTGCACTGGTGGGGAAGGAGCCACCAAGGCACGGGGGAGAAATTGCCCTGCACCTGGTGCTGTGTGGCCATCTGTAAAATGCCTCTGGCCCACGGCCCTAAAAGGGTGAGGAAGTTTCAAAGGATTTCATGGAAATTGGGCATTCCCACACATATAAAGTGTAGTTTTTTAACCTGATTGATGTCTCTGAGTATTATGGGCTCCTTCATCTTCTCCTGAAACCTCACCCTTTAAGAGAACATAGGATTTGCATTAGAAAAATAAAAACATGTAATAATTTTATACAATAATTTCATAATTTCTGCAAGGTGCAGAGTTTTTATTTCCAAGGAAATACTCGTTTCCGTTCCCAGGGATGGCTATTACTAAATGGGAAGTGTAGCAGTAGGAATGCCCCAAATGGGACTAGCCCTCATGAAGTGGTTTTTACCTGACAACACGGGCATGCAGCAAGCACAGTGTTCCTCTGCACAGAAATCCATGTTAGGTCAAATTTACAAGGTAAGCGAGAGGCAAGACTCAAAGAGCTTCCTGAGCTAATGTTTTATGTATTTGCTCTTTTAATTGGAAGTGCAAACCACACACCTTCTCCACAGGAACAAACTGAGACAGAGATTTCAGTGGATCGTCCGCAGCAGTGGAAGGTTCAGGTGCCCAGGACAACACCGCAGTCTCATTTACAAGAAGCTGCTGAATCACTGCTCGGTGAATCTTGATTTGATACGATTTGAAGTGCTGGGCTGCACCGCCACCAAGTGTGCTCTATCCCCAGCAGCAGATTGGCCCTGCCGTGCACAGCGAGTTCACCTGCTGCTCCCTCCCCGTCCACTGGCACTCTGGCTGGCAGGGAAAGCCATGATAGAGAGCCAGGTGGTGTGCCCCATGTCCCTGCACACGGCTAACATGGCACAACCTGCCATACAGCACGGGAAGGGATAACGGGGCTGCGGGATGGGAGAGAGGCAGCCTCCTGCCCCTAAGCTTCTTCCCAGGGCAGTTCATAAAAGCTACCATGTTCCTACCAGGTTTCTGTGCCTATATATCCTGCTACCAAAAAGTGCTGCTGCACATGGAGGCATCTTCTCTGGAAGTTTGTGCTGTGCTCTGGGAATTATTAAATGCAAATTAGGACACAGATAGCAATTACTGTTTTGTTCAGACTACAAAACTGTAAAATTCACTAAAATTCATAATCTCTTGCTATTCTTTTAACTGTGTGTTCTTGAGACCTAATTAGAGACTGCTGGATCTGATCTTTGCAATTAAAAAGTACAAATCCTCACCCTAAATATATTTCTTTTGTTCACTTTTCTCTCTCCAAAGATCTGTATCTGAAATGCCTTTATTTTTTCTGGCCTGCACAGCTCATCCCATGGCAGTGACACTTGAGCAGAAAAGGTGTGTAAAGGTCTCTCCCCTAATACCAGAGCTTGGCTGCTGTAATTGGGTCCAGCCTGATGGGTAAGACAAGACAGAAAGAGCAGCAGAGCAGCTGCAAATTCCTAGAGGGCCACAAAGCCCACATCTAATCACTGCAGAGCAGGAGATAGATAAAAACACATTTACACCTGCAGCTTTGGCTTCACAGGTAAGAGAGCTGCTTGGCAGTATTATCTGTCTCCTGATCCTACTACCCTTGAGGGTACTCCTTAGAATATATTTAGTGGGACTTTGACCAGCATGGTTTCTGCTCTGGACTACAATGAACCAATATAAATTTATCAATAGATCTAAGAAGGGAGATGTGCAGAATGTGTCCTTACTGCATGATTACTGTCATGGCACGCTTACACAGAAACTGAAATAGCAAACACTGTCCTAGGGCCAATGTGAACTGCTAGTGCTGCCTAGCAATGTGGTACAGAAATCCCCTCCACAGCCTGTTACAACACATGCCTTGAACAAATGCCATCAGGTGCCCAAGCAGATTTCTCAATACTTCTGTCTCAGCTCACTGGCAGGAAGGGAGGCCAATTTCCAGAGGTTCCTTGCTGCCACCTGGCGTTTCCCACTGATGTCCACCAAAAGCGACTTACTGTCACCACAGCTTTGCATCTAACTGATGTCAGCAGCACCACGGGAGGTTCAGCCAGTCCGAAGAAATCCCATGGGGTATTTTACTCCATCAGCTCTCTTGGCTGAGTTGAGCAAGGGTTGCTGGATTATTTCACTGATGCTCAGTAAAACACATTCATCCTTTCCATGTGTTTACTGGTGAAAACTGTTTATGCTTTACCTTTGAATCTTTTGCACCTTGCTCTGGGGGATTGGTGCTGAGGTACAGCAGCCAGAAGGACCCTGCCAGCACAGCAGCCACCCCAAAGCCCGACCACTCACAGCCCTTAGCACCGCTTCTGTCCCCAGAGATCTTGTGGGTCAGCATACACAAAGTTCTGGAGGCCAAAAGCATGGCTAAATGAACTGAAAGAAAACAGCAGCCATGTGAACAGTGATGGAGGCAGAGCCCTCCAGCTCCAGGCGGTACGCTGGAAGAACGGCTCCTTTCTCAGGGCAGGCAAGCAAGAGGAGGTACTGGAACACTCTCCTAAAAGTTCTCTTCAGGGACTAATTTCCACATTAAAAAATGAACGTGATTACCGGTCCTTGCTCAAGATCTAATTTCTGCCTCTTTGCAGGTTATCCAGCACTACCTGCAGAACATTCCCAGACTGGTACCCCCAAGGGAGACCAGATTCAATTTCTGAAATGCTAATACTGAGAGTTTGCCACAGGTTACTGTGTTTCTTGAGCACTGAAACAGGCTCTAAAGCCTCAGCAGATGTAGACTGTTACCTCCAGATTTACTTTCAATCTTCACTTAGCATATTGCAAAGTCCTGCTCACCCACGTAAGCTCTCATCTTTGTAACTCAAACTTGAACATCACTGCCCTAGCAAGATTTCTCCAACACTAATATTAATTAAAATCACTATGCTGATACTAGCAGTATTTAAAAACATTATTTTACAAATTTTATTTGAAAAAAACACTGTTTTTATGCACAGAATTCTGTAATCCATATTATTGTCTATCATTGCTATGGGCCCAGTAAATCCTTCCTCACAAGAGCAGATCAATTCAAGCTTGTTTGGGGCTGTTGGGGACCTTTCAAATGAGGGACGTGACCAGTAGGTAACTGACCATCACTACTCCAAGGCAGAGAGGCAAAATCATCCACTTACAGTCTCAATTCAGTGTTAAGTATGAAGGCAAACAAGCTGCTGCTGCAAATCTGATCGAGAACTTCACTGTTCAGAAAGCTATGAGGAGTAACTGAGAACACATCAGTTAAAAGCATCATGGAAAAGAAGAGCTTCCCTCATTTTAGGATGGCTACAGGTTGCCAGTGCGACTGCGCAGTAAAAAAAGGTCTGTGCATGGGCTAGTGTACTTTGGACAGAGATGAAGACATCTTAACATCACTAAATGCACGTGGATATGGTGATGGAGAAGACTTAAGGTCTGCTTCAAATTTTGAAACCAAAGTATTAAAATATTTTCATAGAAAAAAAGAAACAGCTTCTCATCTCTTCTTCCAGCTGAAACTCTTCACATTGAACCTGTGTTTTCCATAAAATGAACTAGTCATCTGAAAAAAATATTCCTGTTCTTTTATTCAGGCATTTTCTCTCTTGAACTAAACAGTAATATTCTTCTAAAGGATTTATGCAAAAACCTACAATTTTCTGAAATCAAACAATCAGAAATAAAAACAAAAGTTTCTACTGAACAGTGTAGTACGTATGAAAACATACTAACCTAGTAATATATGTTAAAAAAAAAAAAAAAAAAAACTGTGAATTTTTCCCATTTACTCATACCGTGGCTGATTCTTATTTGTACAGAGACAGATTTCCTCCAAGATTACACAAAATCAGGGAGTTGGCTCTTCTCACACGTAGCCAACGTCACAGCAAGACACATTCTTGGACACTAGGTGGCATATTTGTACTAAATCTGTACAGGGAGGTGCAGAAGTAGCATTGTCACAGAAATGTGGGAAATCGATCAGCCTTCAAGAGAGGGGCATTATCCCCCTGAAAGAAAGAGCATCTACTTAAATATGCTGCGATAATTTCTTATGGCACCGTGTAGCATCAAAAGAATTCCTGTTTAGTCATAAAAATAAACTGAAAGTGGAACTGCATTACAAGACAGCTGCAAAGCTGACCATAATTACTTGTAGATGAAGATGAGCAAGGAAAGCTGGAAGAAAACTGGCTAGAAAGGCTGGCAGGGACATCTGCAGGCCATCCAGTCCCACATTCTGCTCAGAGCTCAGCTAGCATCGAAGCCTGGTCAGGTGGCTCCAGGCATTGTCCATCAAAGTTTGTCCTCTGCAAGGGCTGAGTCTCTCTGTCTCACAGTGCCCTCTGACAAAACATTTTATTTCCACCCCAAATGTCCTGTGCTGCAAGGTGTTATCTCTTTCCCTGTTTTGGGGGCGTCCCCTTCACCTTATCTCCTCCCAGACGAGCCCATGCCAGGCCCAATATATGACTGAGAAGTCTGCAATTGGAACCCAGAGTTCTTAAGCACGAATTAGCACGATGTGGTTACAAGGAAGGCCCACGAGAGGTCAGCAGCCCTTTGGGTCCTGTGCTGGCAAGAGCAGTGCTGTGGGTCTGCAGCTTCCTGGTGGATGGGAGCCAACCATCTTCAAGGAAGAGCTTCAGAATGTCTCATCCATGGGAGTATCATGGGGGGAATAAATAAAAACAAGTAGCTATGAAGGAGAGAAAAAAATGTGGCTATTAAAAGAGACACAGAAAAATAACTCATTTTCTGCTTATTTTTTCTCTGTGTAATACAGAGGCTGACACTTAGTAGTAGAAGCTTAAAAAGGTTTTAAAGATTACAGTTAATTCACTGGTATCCAGGTCAATTTTGAGAGGCAGCAGTGAGGAAAACTAAAACTACAGATAACACAAACCATGCGGATTACACCACTGAAACATGAGGATGAAAGAGGGGAAAGTCAGTGACCCTGCAGCCTGCCCCATCCAAAATTCTCTCCTATGAAGCCCTGCAGCAGGTAAACGAGCTGCCGCAGGTGAATGACACAGTTACCATGCATCTCAGGAACAAATGGCATCTTTTCCTCCAGTAACTCACAGCAAAGGGAGGAAGCTCAGCCATTTGCTGCACTGGGAAACATGAGGAAGGATTTTAATTTTATCAAGTCCTGTGCTGTGCTGCTCCCACTGATGGCCATGGATGTTCAAGCATCTTAATGGATCATCTTCATGAGGCCAATGCTAGGCTCTTTTGGCACGAAGCCCCAGCATAAGGCTCCTGGTACTTCACGAGGTCTATTTTAAGTACAGGAAGACACAGAGAGTTCACATTTTTCACATAGAGGTGTTTTCAGTGAAGAACCAGCCTTTTATCAAAATCACTCTCTCCATGCCCCAAACCTACCAAGATCGTTGTCGCTTTCTGTTTTGCATGAAATCTTGTGCCATATTTTATTGATCCTTGCTAGCATCTCAAACACACAGCACTTTGCTCGTATCTGGGTCACCCACGCTGAGGAGGGGAATCCTATTATTGTTTCTGCTTGTACTGGGAATGAATAACTTTGTACAGCCAGCTCAGGTCTGGATTCAAGCTCTGACAGCAGCAGCCACATGCAGCAGGACCACGAGCCTCTTTCCCAGCCCATGCAGATCTGTGGGACAAGGCCCCTGGGTGGAGGGGGTCTCCCAGGAGATCTGGGAGCCTGGGGTGCTGCCTCTTCATCAGCGCTGCTGCTTTCAGTACAAATGGAGCACTGAGAATATTTATCATGTACTGTTTTTACCCGAAGGAATATACTGTGGGCCATCGGGTCCTATCTGCTTGGCAGATTGAGAAACATGCAAACAGGACAAATGGGGAGGGCAGCAAAACCCACAGAAGCCAGGAGAAGTCTTTCCCTGCCTCTGCTTTGGCTTTGCATGAAGCCCGAAGTAAACAAATCCAACTCTGTCTCAAAACACAGCAATAATTCTATTCAACTCTACCCCTATAATGTGTACTGCCATGCAGCTGTGAAGGCATACCTATTAGCAGCAACGCCTCTGCCTTGCTCTGTTTGTGCAGTCAATACAGAAGATATTGAAAATAGAAGAAATTAATAAATGCAGAAGAGCAAAGCTACCGAAGTGCCACGTCACCTGAAACCCCTGCACGATCAACTCTGGCTGAGTGCCTCAGCCTGACGTAACCCCAGGACTCAGGACGTGTCCAAGTATCAATCTTCTGCTACACCTCCGTGCATTTACAAGGTGCTAATTAAACTACATAAACTGCTGTATAGACAAATGAAAAAACAGTAAATGATATTATGACCTTGGAGCCTTTGGCTCCCATCTTCCCAAATAGCAAATACACTGCAGATCTGTAGTGGGTTTACGTGGCAAGGTTTTGGTAGCAGGGGGCCATAGGGGTGGCTTCTGTGAGAAGGATCTAGAAGCTGCCCCATGTTTGGTAAGGGCCCCACTGCTGACCAGAGCTGAGCCAATAAGTGATGTTGTTTTGCACCTCTGTGAGAGCATATTTAAGACAGGGAAAAAAAAAACAAAACAAACAAACAAAAAAAAAACGCTGCACCACACAGCAGCTGGGAGGGTGAGAGGAGTGAAAAAGAGCCTTGCAGGCACCAAGGTCAGTGAAGAAGGAATCACAGAATCACAGAATCACAGAATTTCTAGGTTGGAAGAGACCTCAAGATCATCGAGTCCAACCTCTGACCTAACACTAACAGTCCCCACTAAACCATATCCCTAAGCTCTACATCTAAACGTCTTTTAAAGACCTCCAGGGATGGTGACTCCACCACTTCCCTGGGCAGCGCGTTCCAATGTCTAACAACCCTTTCGGTAAAGAAGTTCTTCCTAAGATCCAACCTAAAATTCCCCTGGCGCAACTTAAGCCCATTCCCCCTCGTCCTGTCACCAGGCACGTGGGAGAACAGACCAACCCCCACCTCGCTACAGCCTCCTTTGAGGTACCTGTAGAGAGCGATAAGGTCACCCCTGAGCCTCCTTTTCTCCAGGCTGAACAATCCCAGCTCCCTTAGCCGCTCCTCGTAGGGCTTGTTCTCCAGGCCCCTCACCAGCTTCGTCGCTCTTCTCTGAACTCGCTCAAGCACCTCCATGTCCTTCTTGTAGCGAGGGGCCCAAAACTGAACACAGTATTCCAGGTGCGGCCTCACCAGAGCCGAGTACAGGGGGACGATCACCTCCCTAGCCCTGCTGGTCACACTGCTTCTTATACAGGCCAGGATGCTGTTGGCCTTCATGGCCACCTGAGCACACTGCTGGCTCATATTCAGCCGACTATCAACCATCACTCCCAGGTCCTTCTCTGACAGGCAGCTCTCCAACCACTCATCTCCCAGCCTGTAGCTCTGCTTGGGGTTATTGCGTCCCAGGTGGAGGACCCGGCACTTGGCCTTGTTGAACTTCATGCAGTTGACCTCAGCCCATCGGTGCAGCCTATCCAGATCCTCCTGCAGAGTCTTCCTACCCTCGAGCAGATCGACACACGCACCTAACTTGGTGTCATCTGCAAACTTACTGAGGGTGCACTCGATCCCCTCATCCAGATCATTGATGAAGATATTAAAGAGGACCGGCCCCAGCACAGAGCCCTGGGGAACGCCACTAGCGACCGGCCTCCAACTGGATTTGACTCCATTTACCATGACTCTTTGGGCCCGGCCATCCAGCCAGTTTCTAACCCAACGAAGCGTGCGCCAGGCCAAGCCAAGAGCAGCCAGTTTCCTGAGGAGAATGCTGTGGGAAACGGTGTCAAAAGCCTTGCTGAAGTCAAGGTAGACCACATCCACAGCCTTTCCCTCGTCCACCCAGCGCATCACTTTGTCATAGAAGGAGATCAGGTTCATCAAGCAGGACCTGCCCTTCATAAACCCATGCTGACTGGGCCTGATCGCCTGCTTGCCCCGCAAGTGCTGCGTGATGACTCTCAAGATAATCTGCTCCATGAGCTTCCCTGGCACTGAGGTCAAACTGACAGGCCTGTAGTTTCCCGGGTCAGTCCTCCGGCCCTTCTTGTAGATGGGCGTCACGTTTGCTAGCCGCCAGTCAACTGGGATCTCCCCCGATAGCCAGGACTGTTGATAAATGATGGTAAGCGGTTTGGCCAGCTCCTCTGCCAGTTCTCTCAGTACCCTCGGGTGGATCCCATCCGGCCCCATCGACTTGTGCACTTCCAAGTGCCGTACCAGGTCACCAACCATTTCTTCATGTATAGTGAGGGCCACATCCTGCTCCCCATCCCCTTCTACCATTTCAGGGAATTGGGTATCCAGAGAACAACCGGTATTGCCGCTAAAGACTGAGGCGAAGAAGGCATTAAGCATCTCCACCTTTTCCTCATCTCTTGTAACTAAGTTTCCCCCCGCATCCAGTAAAGGATGGAGATTCTCCTTAGTCCTCCTTTTTGTATTGATGTATTTATAAAAACATTTTCTGTTATCTTTAACGGCAGTAGCCAGATTGAGCTCCAGTTGAGCTTTGGCTTTTCTAATTTTGTCCCTGCACAGCTTCGCAACATCCTTATAGTCCTCCTTAGTGGCCTGCCCACTTTTCCAAAGATTATAAACCCTCCTTTTCCTCCTAAGCTCAAGCCACAATTCTCTGTTTAGCCAGGCTGGTCTTCTGCCCCACCAGCTCGTCTTTGGGCACGTGGGGACAGACCGTTCCTGCGCCATTAAGATTTCCCTCTTGAAGAGCGCCCAGCCTTCCTGGACTCCTCTGCCCTTCAGTACCGCCTCCCAAGGGACTCTGCCAACCAGTGTCCTCAGCAGCTCAAAGTCAGCCCTCCGGAAGTCCAATACAGTGGTTTTACTGGTCCCCTTCCTGGCCTCGCCAAGAATAGAGAACTCCACCATTTCGTGGTCACTCTGCCCAAGACAGCCCCCGACAATCACATCCTCCACCAGTCCTTCTCTGTTTGTGAAGAGAAGGTCTAGCGGGGCGCCACCCCTGGTGGGCTCACTAACCAGCTGCATCAGGAAGCTATCTTCCACGCTCTCTAGAAACCTCCTAGACTGCTTTCTCTGGGCTGTGTGGTGCTCCCAGGATATGTCAGGGAAGTTGAAGTCCCCCACGAGAACAAGGGCTGACGATTTCGCAACTTCTGTCAGCTGCCTGTAGAACTCCTCATCCGTCTCCTCATCCTGGTTCGGCGGTCTATAACAGACCCCGACCAGGACGCTAGCCTTGTTGGCCCTGCCGATCCTAACCCAGAGGGACTCGACCTTGTCATTCCCAGCCTCGAGTTCTACAACATCGAGAGACTCTCTAATATAGAGAGCCACACCACCACCCCTTCTGTGCTGCCTGTCCCTTCTGAAGAGTTTATAGCCAGTCATTGCAGCACTCCAGTCATGAGAGTGGTCCCACCACGTCTCCGTGATGGCAACCAAGTCATAGCCTGCCTGTTGCACGATGGCTTCCAGTTCCTCCTGTTTGTTACCCATGCTGCGTGCATTGGTGTAGATGCACTTCAGCTGGGCCATTGCCTTATCCCCCGGCCTTGCTATTGTTCCCCCTGGCACAGCTCCAACAATCCTTGCTTCATCCCCGTCCCCCTTCTTACCTAGTTTAAAGCCCTCTCAATGAGCCCTGCCAGCTCCTGGCCCAGGATCCGTTTTCCCCTAAAAGATAGGGACCCGTCTGCAGCCATCAGGCCGGGTGTCGAGTAAAGTGCCCCATGGTCGAAAAACCCAAGATTTCTGTGTTGGCACCAGCCCCTGAGCCATGTGTTTAACAGGTGGGCTTTCTGTGTCCACTTTGTACCCCTCCCTGCCACCATAGGGATGGACGAAAACACCACCTGCACTCCCACTCCATCCACTAACCGTCCCAGTCCCCTAAAGTCTCGTTTGATAGCCCTGAGGCTTCTCTCTTCAATGTCATCACTACCTGCCTGGACTATCAAAAGAGGATAATAGTCAGAGGGGCGAACCAGGTTGGGAAGCTTCTTGGCAACATCCCTGACCCTGGCCCCAGGGAGGCAGCAGACTTCCCTACGGGTAGGGTCAGGCCGACAAATAGGACCCTCGGTTCCCCTGAGGAGAGAGTCTCCCACAACAATAACCCTTCTGTCTTTCTTGGTGGAGGCAGTCCTGAGGCGTGGAGTCGACCTCCTCGCCCTAGGCATCCTCCTGGGTACACTTGCTACCTCTTCCTCACCCACCGGTCTCTCAGGCTCCGGGGCCTCAAACCTGTTATGTAAGGGCACCTGGGAAGGTGGGGGCGGAAGGGGAGGTTATCGCCTGCGATGTCGAGCAGGGACCTGTTTCCATTCCTCCTCAACTCCCAGATCCCCTCCCTCTGCCTGACGGCGACAGGGCAAGGGGTCCACCCCCATTTGAGATGTCTCACCCCGGTACTTCTCCTTGAGGCCCTGCAGGGAGTTGCTCCACCAGTCTATCTCCCGCTCAGACTCTCTGATATCCCTCAACCTCTCCACCTCCTCCTTGAGTTCCGCCACCATGCGGACCAGGTCATCCACCTGCTCGCACCTCACGCACCCAGTTTCTCTGCCTCCCGCCGATGGCAGCAACAGGCTCAGACACTCTCTGCATCCGGTGACCTAACTGCTGCATTTTTTAACGGGTAGTCGGTCTGGGTGTGTACCGACTTCCTGGAGAGCGCACCGTGCCTGGTGGAGACCATTATCACCTAGCTAACGGCTGTCGTTACAGGAGGTGTTACGTATGGGCGGGGGAGAGCGCCCTGCCCTTCCTGCTCGCCCTACCTGCGCGAACTGCCGCGCGAACTGCCGCGCCGCTCCCTTCTGACGCGCCCCGCCCTGTTTGCCCGTCCTGGTCGCCGCGCTCCTGGTCGCTCGCGCTTCCCAGGGGCTGCTTTTGAACGGCTGGGGAGGGGGCGCTGCTGGCTCCGCCTACGCCTCGTCAGCGTCCCTCACGAGGGCTGCCGGGTCGTGGCGGCTCCCTCAAGTAGGCTCGATGCCGGAAAATTAGCCCTGCCTGGCCCGATCCCCCGCTCCGCTGCAGAACGTGTCTGCCCCGGAGCCGATCGCCTAGGCAAATGGAGGAGGAGACGTGCTCCAGGCACCGGAGCAGAAGTCCCCTGCGGCCTGTGGTGAGGACCATGGTGAAGCAGGATGTCCCCCTGCAGCCCATGGAGTACCACGGTGGAGCAGGCTTCCACGCTGCAGCCCGTGGAGGAGACCACGGTGGAGCAGGTGGACCTGCCCCGACGGAGACTGTGGCCTGTGGAAGACCCCTGCTGGAGTAGATTCCGGGCCAGACCTGTAGGCCGTGGAGAGGAGCCCACGCAGGAGCAGGTGACCCGGCAGGAGCTGCTGCCCGTGGGGGACCCAGGTTGGAGCATTTTGCTCATGAGGGATGGACCCCTGTGGTACAGACCCCTATCTGGAGCAGTTCTTGAAGAACTGCTGCCTGTGGACAGCACACGCCGGATCAGTTCGGCAAGGACTGCATCCCGTGGGTGGGACCCCACAGCACAGGGGACGAGAGTGACCGAGAAGGAGCGGCACAGAAGAAGCGCTGTAGACTGACCATAACCCCCATTCCCCCGTTCCCCTGCGCCGCTCGGGGGGAGGAGGTGGAAGAGGGTGGATGGGGGAGGGGGAAAGTGCTTTTGGTTTCTTTCCTTTGTTCCTCACTTCTCTAGCTTGTTAGTAATAGGCAATATATCTTAATATCTCCCTATGCTGAGTCTGTTTTGCCCATTACGTTAATTACTGTGTGATCTCCTCATCCTTATCTCAACCCTTGAGCCCTTTTTATTGTATTTTCTCCCCATTTCTCTTTGAGGAGGGGGAGTGAGTGTGGTGGAGCTCGGCCGCCCACCTGAGTAAAACCACCACAAGATCTTCAGTTCTCACCAAAGTCATGAAATCCTTGGTGCCTAAATCACTTTTTAACATAACTAAAGGTGCTAGTACATGTGCGCACACACACACAAAAATCTTCATTAAATGTTTATGCTGAACTACTTCAGCAACATGAAATATTTTCAAAGTTTCTCTCCATAAGTTATGACAAAATAAGGCGTAATTCTTAATATACAGTAACATGATTTCTTTTAATATTCTTGCAATAAAATTAAAAATCCCATCTGCCCTCTGCGCAGACAGCCCCTCTTGTGGATCCCTCTGCAGATGGGCTTCTTTGCCCAGCCCCATGGTGAGTGCTGAGACAGGGACTGGGTTACAGGCAGCCCGTCCCCAGGAAATGTGCCACGGGAAGGCGCTGTGGGACACGTGGATGCAGGATGGACCGCGGTGGCCCAAGGACTCCTGACACATACACGTACGTAAGTCCCCCTATATATAGACATATGTAGTCCTCTGAAAAACAGACAGAAAAGAAAACCAGACAATTTCCTGGAAAAGACTGCCAGTGATTTTCTCCACTTTGAAGTGCTGCAGATACTCATCCAGGGCTCGAACCTTCACCCCCCACAGCGTGTATTGTATCACCAGGGCTCTGCTCACAAATAAAGCTATGTAGATGTCTGTTTGCAGGCCTAGACCCAGACCCACATTGCCTGTAAGCTGTTGAGAAGCTAATACATTTTAAAATGTTTTAAACTTATGGATTTACAGCTCTAGAAATACAGAAAAGAGATGGTACTACTGCAAGATAAGAAATGGATTTGTTCATTTTAAAACATCTTTATGCATTTGTGTTAAAATACACAGAGATATTTTGGTGTTTAAAAGGACTGCGAAACAAGCTTGCTCCTCTGCCCTAGCTGGCAAAGGTTTGCCTGCTTTTGCCCCCACATTATTCAAGGCCTCTACTTTATAGCAAGATATTTTATCACAGCAAAAAATCTAAGACTTTGCTTTCATCCCCCTCATCCTGTAGCAGCCCCTAGCAATCCTGATCAGCAAGTGATGAATGTCCTTCAGGAGCAGGCAGTAAATGCAAACTTAGCAAAGAGCACTTATGAAATATAAATACAGAGTCCACGCTCTCAGGATTATCTGATTTTCGCTTGCCGCAGAAAAATCCACACGAAGGTGAAATCCTAAATTTATCTTTCAGCTGCATGACAGTGAAGGCTATGTAGCGCCAGCACACAGGTGTCACTTACCAGAAACCCTGCTAAATGAGGGCACATTAGCCCATCTGTATCTTGAACCTCTAAGGATGGGGATCCCAGAAGCGCACTGGTGTCTGCTCAGTGCTGCCCTACCCTCTGAAACAAGGTTTCTCCTCACCTGCTCAGTCCGAACCTCAGAAGCCACAATCTGGGGCTGTTTCCCCTCATTTTACCACCCAGAAAAAGCTCTGCTCCACCACCTGCATAAACCCACAGGCAGCAGTGGGTGGCAATGAGATCCCTCCCTGAGCTCCTTGCTGGGCTGAACAAGCAATTTCATTTTTTAACTTCCATGTACTTTTCCCTCTCTCCCTTGCTCCAAACTGCCTTTGCCTAAAGCACCTTTCTTTAATTATTTATCAAGGAGCTTTATGGTGCAGAAGAGCAATATTTGAGGCCTCCACTGGGACTTGGGGCTTTTTCTTCTGCAGCCCAGGAACACGAAGGAATGGCCAAGTAGGACCCGTGACATACGCTCTTCTGGGACAGTTGTACAGGCTTTATAAATACAGTTTTTCCCTTGCAGCTCTAGGAATTAAATATTTGGATTTGCAGCTCCCTCTGTACTTGCACACTCCCCAGCCCTGCCTGGACAGCCACTGGGGGCGATACAGATAAGTATTTTCTATCTGTTGGTACTCCATGGCCAAGCCCGACCCATCACTCCTTCTCACTTTCCTTCTATTTCTAGCAATGTGGGCAGAGTACGTATACACGAGTGGTTACAGCAGAGTAATCAGATAATCTTTTGCTAAGACAGTTGCATACAGAAATTGGGATAACAGGCACACAATGGTAGCCCCCACCTTGCAGCATGTACCTTCCGAGAGCTCAAGGAGGCATTTTCAGGCTTGAAGCCCAACTTCAACTCCGAAGCAATGTGACTTCATTAAGGCTACATGCAATTAAAGACAAGGTAGGAAATACAGAGGAGACAAGAAAGAAAGACTTTGCACGGTACCTTCATAGGTGCAAGCTGGATGGGAGTGATGCATGAGGGGTCCACCATAGGCTTCGGCCTGTTGGCTGTATCCGCCAGCAAGCTGTGCCACTGCTGAGGTAGTCCTGTGAACTTCTGCTCCCGGTGGTCAAAGCCTGTGTGAACCCGATGCTCAAAGTTGGAGGGCCCAGAAATTTCCAGCCTTTTTTTCTTCTTTCCAAACATGGTGGAAAAATCTGGAGAAGTAACAAGGAAACAGGAAAGGGGGAAAAAAGTCTTTATGTTTTGTTGCAGCCTGTAGCCATTCTCTCTACCGCATGGAGAATTTCAGATGTTATTAGCTGAATACCTGCATAGGTTTTAATTTTACTCCACACTTACCACCTTTGAGGTCTATGCCTGGAAAGCACTTATCTGCCATCTGCTCACAGGATCTGAGATTGCAGGAAATTACCTCGGTCTCTGATCTGCACGCATCCGTAATACCTTGTGAAATAAGCAGCTGTCCTGAGCCCCAGCAGAGAAAGCCCCAGGTCTCACTTTCTGCTCCTCTCCCTGCTGCTCTGCTCGAGCTGCAAGGTGCATCCCAGGAGAGCTGGCAGCCCAGAGCTTTACGGCTGCAGCACTGTACAGCTCTGCTCAGAGGCCAGCACTCAGTGTGAGCAGCAATTTATTCCTACACCATTGCAGCGCTGCAAATAGATGGAGAGCATAGAGCTAATTCTAACCCTGCATAAATGCCTTCATCTGCATTTGTAAAGGGTCCCACTCACCAGTGGTATCGGCTGCTGTGATGCATTTACATCGTGTGAGCTGTCCTTCAGAGGGAGACAAATTACTTCGAGAGACTTGCATCTCCCAAGTACCTGGGTTGGTGCATGGCTGGGTGCAGCTCGCTGGCTTGTGGCCAGCACCCTCAGGTGGCACCAACTACAGCAAGGGCCTTACTTCGAGGTGGAGGAGCATAGGCAGCTTCTTTGCTCTCTGTGCGCGTGGTGCAGGGAGGAGAGAGGGTCCCTCTGCTACCAGTGCAATGCCTGTGCAAGAAGCTGGAGGCTGTCAGAAGATATGTGGCCTGCCCTTTTTGTATGTCACTGGACGGAGCTGGCTGCCCAGTAAAGCTAAGCGTTAGAACATTTACTCAGCAGAAAGTGAGACTTTGGTTAACTCCATTACTCATTATTCCTTGACATGAGCAGGGACTTGTTAATATAATGTCCTCTGCTATTCTCAAGGTGCTGTTAGCATCCTGGGAGGGTTTAACCACACATATTTCTAATAATGGAAGCTCCCCCAAACTTAATTTTTTTGCACTGGGATTTCAAATATTTTTTACAATCTCTGTCACAGCCTCATGTTGTTCCTAAAAGGAGGAGTTTGGATGAACTTTGGTGTGTGTTTCAGAGACTGGGGCATCCTTTTTTCGGAGAAAGGAGGAGTACAACTATTTACTTAGCATCAGCTGCTGGTCAGAGGTACTCAGCTTGAATTCTTTTGCTTGAAACTATTTGTTCAGAAATGCTTATAAATAGGTGTCAACTTGGCAACTTGTTCCAAGCTTGATTCTGATTTTGTGACTATTTTGGATATTTTTCCACTGTTTTCTGGTGCAGTTTCATTGTCCAAATGATGACTGGGGGTTTGTTTTCCTCCTGAGGCAGCTGGGGAGAGGCCGCAGGGGAACACAGGTAGGTTGCTGGGGCAAGAAAGGTTTTGGGGCAAAACAGAAAAAGGAAATAACTGCAAATCAAAAGTAAAGAAGGTATTTGTTCACTGTGTCAGAACAGGAAACAGCCAAAACACTCAATATTTGGATTAATCTTTGGGTTTGGTCAGTTTTACTTTAAACAAAGCAGAGCTCACTGGTAATATTGAGGCAAGTTCAGAACTGGCTTTTACAAAGGACTACAGAAAACCGCTGCCCAAGGGACAGAGAAATCCCTGGCCCAAAGGAAATGAAGAGAGGTCTTGTTGCTTTTCAGTGAAATATGTGAAATACTGTCCTGGAAAATTTGCCTGTTTGCTCTGTTGTCTTAAAAATAGTCCTCCACCTTGATCTCATGGCCTTTCAAGCTGGGCTTGGTAAGCCCTCAAGCAGCAGGAACAGAAGCATATGCCTCAAATCGAACAGCCACCTGGTGAGGAGGCCAGCAGCTTTCTAAAACCTCTCCCATCACAGGAGAGACTCAGCTGTGAAGCTGCTGCCCCAGCTTTATGATTCAGGCGGAGCAGCTGTCTGAGAGAAGCTCAGAGAAGAAAATAGAGTTGCATTACTGCTACTAAAAGAGAGATGATGATAAATCAAGTATGTGTTCTGCCCCATTCCCTCTTAGTATTTCACTAAAAGATAAGGCCTATTGTTTGGAAATTGCCTGCTGGGTGCTCTACATGTCCCCTCATCCTCTCTGTGTGTGTGCAGGTGATGTCTCCCCTGTGTGTACATTCTTTAGATGGAGGAGATTTGCTCACCTTCCTTGGCCTTTCCCTGAAGGTGTCATCCTCCACACCTCCCTCCAGCTTTTGTTCCCCTTTTCTGAACTCCCTCTGAAACTCCTGCCCTGGTTGACAGTCTTTCTCCATATCTGTTAATTTCAGTCTCCTGAAACCTGTTATAATCACTTTGCTACCTGCCCTTTTCCACTTTGAACATCACAATCCTTTTATTTTTCTTGTTGATGGCACACCTGATACCTTGTGGTACTTGCAGAAACATTTCCGGCATAGCCCAAAGTCTTTGATTGGTCTCTATTCAAGGTTATTTACTTTCAAGGCTTAAACAGAAGCAACAGCAGCTCAGGCAGTAGCTTGTACTCACTGATCATCTCCAGGGCTCCACAAGCTGCAGCTGGTGTCAGATCAATGGATCTGGATTGATTTCATTCACCCTGTGGGATTTGAATCTATAAGGACTATTGGAGTCACATTTTAAACCAACAGCTCTAGAAATGTGCTTCTTCATCTAATCAGTGCCAGTATGTGCATGGTTTCTATGCCAGACTTGCTCCCTAATGCAACTGCTGGATGCTTCAGGTACTTCAGACACCAGTGGATAAAAGCCTATCAGCTGGCACTGGTGCACATTGCCTTTTTAAAGAAGTAATTCATTACTTCTTTAGTTCAAGACATTATTGTTTTTAAATTGCTTTTTGTTACACTGCTCTCTTCCATGTTTTAAATACCATTACAGCTGGATGTAAATGTGAAATTTGGCCCAGCTGCACCTTTACTTTCTCAGGAGAGTATTTAAGTCTCATGTCTGATGCCAAGGCCATGCTTTCACACAGGGGCAGCACTTGAAGCCTGGGCAAGGGGACTCACTCTCCCTTCTGACTGCACCTCATGCTTACATCAGCTGAAATCGACCATGAAGCTACAGCAGGAGAGACAGGGATACCAGTACCTTGTACAAGAAGAGACAGATGCAGTCATGCAGGCAGAAGCACAAATGCTGTGTGTCTCTGTGGCTGGAGAGCATCTCGGGGGGCTGTGCCCATGACAGGCAGCCAGGAAACCTGGCTGACAGCAGCTCTGACCCCATGGGAGTGGGGTAGGAGGCACCCTGGCAATGCAGCCTCTCTCCTGGCTCTGTAAACAGCTGCATGGCACTACCAAGGGAGCTGAGAGCCCCAAATGGCTCCTAATGGCATCAGTAATCAATGCTGAGTGCTGCCTCTCTGCTTCATTAGCCTGCAAGGTCTCCCTGTGTCATCGTAAAGCCAAACTCTCCTTAGCACGGTTGCTCTAAATAACTGGAATTAATATATGCAGTAATCCAAGGAAACTTCTTTTCCCCTGATTTCTCCCAAAGAATACAGCCCTTTGTGCAACTGCAGGCATGGACACAATCTTATATACCCCACACATGTATGTATCTGTATTGTGGAGAGGAACTAGTTTGGTGGATTTGCACTAACCCCAAACGGCATTTGTGAACAGGAGGCTTCGTAGCAGCTGCAGGTCAGGCTGTGTACCCAAACTGTTCCCCATTCACTCTACTTTCTCAAAATGGTGACTTCAATTACTCCCTCCTTTTTCAGGCCATAGCACTGAAATGCTACTGCATGTTACTTGTTTTCCTCAACTGTCTTGAGGATGCAGGTTTGGGGCAGCCAAGCCACTGAAAACTCCTGCTCCTGGCTCAAAAGAGCCCTGGTTTGGTCTCCTGCACATCCCGAACAAGATGCCTGGTCTTCAGATCTCAAAAAGAGAAGACTTAATCTTTTAGCCATAGTTTTATTGATCTGATACAAAAAAAAAAAAAAAAAAAAAAAAAGGCATTGAATCATGTGGGGAAGTAGAAAACAGCCTGAACAAGTGAGTAAATGAAAATGTTCTCCAAGGCTTATCAAATTGTTTTGGGAATAAGAGGTACTTAGGTTCTCTAAGAGAAATGATTGACCTCTCCAATTCCCCAGGATGCTGGATGGCAGGTGTGCAATGTAAATGCTATGAAACTTCTATCAACAGCAGAGAAGGCACACTATTGAAGAAAAAGTTCATTCAGGCTCCTACCTGTTCTCTGTCATGGAGAACAACAACTGTCTTGCGGTTGTTAGGAAACCCTGATTTCCTAATGGAATTAGTTAAGAAAATATCTCCCAGGCAATGAGTCAATCGCCTGCATTTAGTGGAAGCAAAGAGAGGGAGGGGACAGCCTGCAGGGCATCCTCACCCATCCCTCCCCATGCCAGAGCACTCACCCTTAAATTAATCCCTCCTGACAGCCTCCAAGGTACTCCTGTCCATGCCAGGTCTCTCAGCAAATGCCATCCCTCTGTCCAGCTCCTCCTGCGCTCACCCCTACTGACCAAGAGGAAATCAAAACTGTCATACTCCCAAGTTGTTGCTATTTTTGTGAGGATGAACACCACCAGGATACCTGTCCTGCCTGTGTGTGCTTTGCTAAAGAACAGTCTGGCTGCTTGCAGCACAGCATGTAGCACGGGGTGATGCTCAGCGCAAGGCAGGGGCTGCCTCAACAGCTATTGCTGATGGCAGTGGTCTTGAGCTACCTCCAGTGGGGGTAAGACAAGATTAATTACGTGGCTTCAGTGGGGTGCTTCTACAGAAGGACTTCACTGATCTTTAGGCAGCAATGCCATCACAAGTAGCACGTGTGTTTTGTTTGTAAATGGGAGTTCTGAAGGAGGCTACTGTGAGCAAATAAATTAATAAGTACAATGGTGTAAGAACAAAACCAAGCCTGTTCTCCTTAGGAAATAAGTCTGTCGTCAGTTTAGAGCTGTTGTGCTGAGGGGCTGCTCTAACCCCCGGTCCTCCATGGCAAGAGATACAGATGAGGGACTTGGTTTCTTTACCAAAGGCACGCTGGAAAAAACAGATGTGATGTTTGCTAGAGGACAGCACAATGCTGGAGGGACAATCAGACAATGGCACTGCTTCCCCTTCCAACGATGGCTGAGTTACCTGCAGCAGTGCTGGCCCCAGCTGTGCTGATGGGGAGAGGAGAAAGAGCAGGGAACAGCAGCAAAGTGTGTGAGTGTGTTCAGACACAACCACCCAAACCCATTTGTCAAGTGGCAGTTAAAAAAAAAATCCAGTAATATCACCATTTTTATTTGTACCTCCTCTCAGGAAAGGAGCACTGCCCACTCTGCTGGCATGTGCCAAATGGTGGTAACAAAGCTCCATCCTGCTACCCCAGGAACACGGCAATCCCAACAATGTGCTACAGGAGCAATCACGGCACTGTTCCCTTAATGCTGTTTATTGCAGTGCCTAACAAATTGAATTAGACACAATCAGTACAGCCTGCCTGTTAGATCTAAGCCAGACTAGGAACAAAGTTCCAAGGGGCTCCCTTTTATCTTATTCCTTTCCATGCACAGAAATACTTCACTGAGCACCACAGTGCCATGAACTCCTGCACTGCCCCCAAGGTCACACATGACCTCCAACAGTGTTACATTCACAAAAAATTCCCTCTGGCTGAGATACCTGCCCCTGCGAGGTACGGGGGACAGACCAGTAGAGTAAATCCCTTCCATCAGCTACTGTCCCACCACTGTGCTGCCTCCCTGTCACAGGTGAAGGTATCTTCCTGGCTTACCAGGAGCATACTACAGCCCTGCCCTGGAGCATGAGGGTAGCAGTATTATTTTGGGTGCCATGGATGAGGGCATCTGAGCTCAGGATACCTCTAGGGATTTGCAGCAATAGCCTCCCTAAGAAAAGTTAAAGCCTTGCCTAGCTCATGTCCCTGAGTTTCTCCTGCCGATTTCCATTCAGAGATGACAGGTCACTGTTTATTCACTCTCACACCTAGGCTCCATCCTAAGGGTTTGGTAGGTTGCCTCCTCCCATACTCGAGATCAGGGAATACTCAGACAAGCTGATGAACTGAAAAGCTGAAAGCCCAGATCTATGTAAATAGCCCCAGAGAACAGAGTTTTCCACTTACAGCAAGTAAAACCTGAGGCAGTTGGAATAAAATGAAAAAAGGACACCTTAAGTTCAAAGGTTAACAGTGTTCTGTATCTTTTATCTTAAATATGCGCAATCTGATCAAACTACCAAATGAGCAAAAAGAAGTCTGCTTGGTTCTGACTTATGTAGTGACTGTAGGCCAGTAAAAAAGTGGGAGATGTTTTTTCTTCCCCTCTCAGTAAGTAGCTCTTCTTTTAGATTGAAAACTACGGAAGTAGGAAAAGTTTGTTTTGTCCTGTACCTTGAAAACTGCCAAGGAATCCCAAGTGCATCTGCAAAGCAGCACCAACTGCACTTGCCATCCCAGGTGATCCCACAGACTGAAGGTGTGTAATCTTGTCATAACTAAAAGTTTACAATAACCTTACAATTAATATAAATAATAAAGCAAGGTGGGTATTTTCACTTAAAAATGGAGCTTTTAACAACTGCATACCATAGCTACCCAAGTGTCTTTTTCTCATGACAGCCTTCCAGCAGCCAGGTGCTGTCTCCCACCAAACCAAGGGCATCTTCTGTGCTCAGCAGCAGCACCTGCTGATAACCCTGGGAAGCTGCCCCAGGGAAGAAACATTTCTTACCCAAACCTTTCACTGGTTCAGCATGTGACTGGGTTGCAAATACTCCCTCAGGAGGAGCTTGTTTTTAATCGTCTGCCTCAGCCCAGCAACACGTTTGCTTTTTAACAGCCAGCAATTAGTTTATTTTCAATTAGGAAGCGCACACTGCAGTCAGTCCAGCAGTCTGTAGTTCTTACGAAGGGGTTCCCGGCGGTTCCCCTGCTGTGCAGCCTTGCTACTCGGGGCCAGGCAGGCTATTAGGGTTTGGAAATTGGCTTCATATGCACTGAATGGTCACCTACTGCAAGCCCATATGCCTCCAGACCTGCAAAAAAACTGCATTTTCTCCCAAGGCAGCCATGTGGCCAAAACCACTGGTTAAGGTCAGAAGTGTTAATAAATTGCTTCATTTTCAAGAACTTTTAAAAAGAAATACAGATTGTAAAATGGGAGATGGGTGCAAGTTGTTCTGTAATAATTTTTAGTTACTAATAATAGTTTTACACACATCCCCCAGTTGTTCTCCTACAAAGCAAACAAAATGTAATAATAAATCATTAGCTTTGCCAGCTTCCATATCCGTTTTCTGATTAATTGTAACCTTTTCCGATACATGACCATAAATGAACAGAGTATGAACTGCGAAGCACAAACTAAATGAACATGTCAAGCCAGTGCCAGAGATAAATGTGAGCGGGCTGGTGTTCATCCTGAGGAGCTCGCTCCTTTCTGCCTGCTGACTGATGGAAGAGCCTCCCCTGGTTCTTCTGCGGCTGACACGGGCGCAACTGCTGCTGAGACACGTGGGGGGCGACTGAGCCCGGCCAGGGATAAAGGCACTAACCCCAGAAAATTCAGAACTCAAGAATATGTCTGGGAATTCAAAGCACTTGCTGCACTTTGAATCCAGGGGGTTTACAACGGCTGTTCGGTGTGACTCCGGATTGGGCTGTCTCCTCTTAAACCTCAAACCTAAACTCGCTGTCCAGCTGCCCTCACTGAGCTCCTTAATGACTTCTTCACTTTTTTCTGTCATTCTTTCTTTTCAAGGACTGGAAGAGTCTATGGGCCATCATACAGATGGGGGAAACCTGCAGAAAACATTGATTTGGATCCACACACAGTATTCTGCCTCACTGCAAGGTTTTGCATACAGCAGCAGAATATCTGAGCATACATTGAGCTACAAAAACAAGGAAAATGTTTATTAAAAAAAAAAAAAAAAAGAAATAGCAACAATAGTTTTGTATTTCTTCTTTGTCTGCTTTAAGGTTGGTTCTAAGCTGCTTGGCGGGGCTCTTCTGCTGGCTGCAATCAGAGCCTGAATTACCTCTGCAAAAAAACTTGTGCCGTAGACATATGCTTTTTAAAAATAAGTCATCTCCACTGTGCTATTTTTAAACTGAAAACACAAAGAATACTACCGTATTTGTCAGGAGACTGAATAAAAAGCAACACCTGGAAAAGCAGAGTGGGCTGAATGAAAAGCCAACATAGCTAGTGGAAAGATTCTTAAAAACCTTGGGTTTCAGATGGCTTGATGTGTCACTGGGACAGAGGAGAAATCCCAACTCATCTCCCTGATGAGATAATCCTAAATACTTCCCTAACAAAAACAGGATAGCTCTGAATGTACAGGCTGTCTTTTGTTTGGTCACTGGTCTTACCTAGAGGGAGATCTTGTTACTTCTTCATATACACAGCAGTTTCAGAGCCCGTGAAAGGCTATTTCTTTCATCAAGTGGATAGATAACACCCAATGCAGGAGAAAACCAGGTCGGTTCATCCATTTAACCCAGCTGGCAGCTAAACACCGCAGAGCCATTCGCTCACCCTCCCTCTCTGGGATGGGGGAGAGAAATGGGGAAGTGAAGCCTGTGCGTTGAGATAAAGACAGTTTATTAAGACAGGGAAATAATAGTGTGTATGAAACAAGTGATGCACAATGCAATTGCTCACCACCCGCTGACCAATGCCCAGCCTATCCCCGAGCAGCCAGACCCCCCACCCCTGCTAGCCACCCCTATGTACTGTTGAGCATGATGTCAGATGGTATGGAATAGCCCTTTGGCCAGTTTGGGTCAGCTGTACTGGCTCTGTCCCCTCCCAGCTCTTGCTGCACCCCCAGCCTGCCTGCTGGCAGGACAGAGCGAGGAGCTGAAAAGTCCTTGGCTTGGTGTAAGCACTGCTCTGCAACAATTAAAACATCAGCGTGATACCAACACTCTTCTCATCATAATCCAAAACACAGCACCCTACCAGTTACTAGGAAGAAAATTAACTCTGTCCTAACAGAGGGGGGGGGGGACACCCAGTTTCCCTATGACCCCTGCTTAACCCTTTGCTCTTCTTGATTATGATTTTAGCGTTTCAATTTAGAAACAATAGAAGAAACCTTTAGAAAATGTTCTGGTGCACCTTACCAACGAATCACGATGACAATTTTAACTGTGCCTCTCCAGAGGCAGCAGAGAGGCCCTACGAACCCTGAGCAGACCAAGCCAGCCAGCGCTGCCCTACCTTGAAAGTACTGCAGACTAAGCTCTTCTGCACAGAAATACTGTCACCGATGCAAATTGAATCACTTGTGACTGTAAAGTTTTTCCAGCCTTACTTTCATGTATTTTGGTTCAAAAAAGCACAGAAATACAATTTTCAAAGCACAACCACATGGACTTAGGCACAAAAAAAGCCTAACAGTCAACAGGATTCAAATTACTTGTCTAAATCCTTTAGATTTTCAAGGTATGTGATGTATTTTTTTGAGATGGGACAGACTCCTAAGCCATTTAAACACTGAAAATACATATTTTAATCATAGAAAAATAAATCCTGACTGATGAATCTAGACCACACCGAATAAGCAGTGAAGTGCCATCCTTTCTAAAAATGCTCCTTTCCCCTACAGTATTGTGCTCATTTCAACCTGAGGTCAAACTGGCCAATTTTTCAGAGTTATTGTGTCACTGCACAATATAATAAGAATACATTTAAACAATTACAAGCTGTCCAGCACTTGTCATTGCCCATGTTTCTTTTAAACCCCACAATGCCTTGTCTGTGGTTGAAAATTCATCACGCCACAGCCCAGCAGGATGTCTTTTGATAGCTGGCCCATGAGACATACCTAATAGAAATGCACAATGGAACAAAATACGGGAAGAAATGATAACTAAGGGCATGCTTCTAGAAAAATAGTAAAAGCTGTGATGGAGTGGCCAAACCAGGATTTATGTCCTCTAGGGTTCAATACTCATTCTTCTTATTGAAAGCTGCTCTTGTACAAGGACTCATTTCCGCACACTGACTGACACACACTTTCCTAATTTAGAAGTCGTGTGACTCCTAGTGGATTTTAATGCTCAGTAATTTTCAGCTGAGTAGCTTAAAATGCACGTATTGTAGTCAGCCACTCCCTATTACCTTACACACATGCGCACACAGCGATGTGCAGAGTTTCCTGCAGTGAATTGGTCTGCAGCAGCTCAGGGCACATTACAATGGGGAAAAAAAATAAACAAAACCAAACACCACCAACCCCTGGAGGTGACTCAAACCATTTCTAGACCTAACAAATGAAAAGATACCAGATTTTCAGAAACAATTAGTTCTTTGAGAGCTCAGCCTGAGATAATTAATGGTATTAATGTTGCTGGAAATGCTGGACACCCACAGGGAGAGAGTATTAAATAAGGTACCCATTGAGACACCCCAAATCTCAAGCTACTTCTGAGACTTAAAAGCAGTTGAAATATTTTCCTGAGGTTTTGTTATTATGACTATATTATTACATTTAATATTTTTCAAAATATAATCTAATTATGAAGAATGTAGATAAGGACCCCGAAACAGTTACTTTCTTCTTATGCTTTGAATGAGCAGAAAAACATCCAGGAAAAGGAAATGCTGCCAAGAGCAAATGCAATGGTCCATCAGGAAAGCAGGGAGAGCAGGAAACCCTGCAGAAAATACCAAAACCAGAGTGGTGAAACAGCATGACTTAATTCTGAACATCAGCATTTCTATGGGCAGGGGCGACTGTATATTAAGAACTGTAGGGAAAGGACTCAGAAACTGGCTGAAGTGTTTGGAAACTTGCTCTGATCAATCATGCCCCCAGTTACACCTTCTCTGCCTTTTAGGCCACATGCTCAGTGGGCCAACCAGCAAAGCCTCAGCAAAATGTATGGATTGCCAGAGAAATAAACAGATTGCCACTGACTTGCAACACACTGAATGGTGCACTTAAACATTCAAATCTTTTTTTTTTTTTTTCCTTTCCATGTAAAACTTCAGTTTTAACCTTCTGAAACGGAGTTTCTTCCCCTTTGCTCAATGCTGGTCGCAAAGCCAGCATTACCAACACACCAAATGGGCTGCTGGGGGCCTCCAACAGCACAGGTCATTTTCCAGCAGGCAGCCAGCAACAGGCACAAGTGGGACTCAAGGGCAATGTACACCTGTGGCAGCAGCACGTGCTACAGGGCCAAGCCATTAATCAGGCAGAGGCTCTTCCCATTCACATTTTCATTTATAATAAAATTTGCTTTGCACTGAATGATAAACAGAAATGAATGCTACTCCATGCATTATTAACGGAGAGTCTGATAAGAATGTACTTTAGGATGAAACACATCTGACCTGCAAGTATTTGCCAGTAAGTGGAACAAACTCTGCTTACTTGATCTGTCAAAATGTCTTTACAATGCAAATAAACGTGTCTGCCAATTATCATACCCACAGCAAGTACATGGAAGATTAAAATCACACTTCTTGTTATTACTGTGGGTTTCCTACCTTCATATCAAGTTTTGTTCTATATCACTCTAACATGAAGGAAAAATATTCCCATGATCCACAATAAAATGCAAATGCACAGATTCTACTTTAACTTCTTATTTCTTACATATTTTCTTGTCTTTTTACTCACTCTGCATTGTGCAGAAAAATTAGGATAAGAATTGATTTCCAAATAATTATCTACTGAATTGCTGTCATGCAATACTGATTTGAAGATCGAAGTCAGAAATTTTCTTAGTGACGAAGTATTCTTTATTGGCAGCGCTGGATGCACGGGTGATCCTTCCACCTAACATGCATACTTGAAGTGACAAACTATCTCATATTTATACAGCAAAACAATGACTATTCAATTAACGCATATACATATTCATTACCTAATCCCACCTACTCTCGCTTCGTAAGCTAATTAGCTGATCAGTCATTTGCGCTTGCGCAGATTCTTCCAAGAATTGTGGGCAGGGGTCTTCGGGACGTGGGCAGTGGTCTTTGGGAGGAAGACCGTAGGTTTTCCTCGCAGTGCACTTTTCACCTTTTGCTAAAAAATGCTGAGTCAGCAGGGTTGGCTGTTTTCCAAGCTGTATAACCAGTTTCAGCTGACAACCTGTTATCTGTCTTTCCCTATTTGGTGTGTTTTTATCTCAAGTTTCAGCCTCAGCTCAAATTCCAATTTCAGCCAGCATCCCATTATCTGTCTTTCCCCCCTTTGGTGTGTTTCAGCTCAAGTTTCAACAAGATGCTAGCAGACACAATATACATGAGGATGTCTTATTCTCATTATATTTTTACAAGATTTATTCTCTCCTAAAGTGAGTTCATACAATATCAATACTCAGTTTCTGAATTAAAAATGAGAATCTATCTCTTCAAGGGTTTGCTAGAGCTTACTGCTTATCATCTTCAGAAAGCTTATTCTAAGTTTTTTATACAGAACATCAAATGTTTGCAGTGGATCACCCATCACAAACAACTGCATTTGAACAATTCCTCAACACTGAGTGTTTCAGAGCTGAGGGACCTTACTGTGTAGACTTTGTGTTTTCTTATCTCTGAGCATCAATTAGGAAGTGATGGGTTTCACCCATTCTCAATTCAACTTGGAGATAAAGAGTTCAGGGAGGAATGGAAACCCTTTATGCTATATCTATGAAACCGATGTGGAAGTTCTGAAACCAGCCCAAGAAAAGCAAACAAAAACCATAATATAAAAATTAGATACAACTGAATGAAAAAAAAAATCTCTCTTTTATCCCTGTGATTATTTCACTTTTATTTCTGGGTAAGCAGTGCAAATCCGGAAACATACACGGTAGTGTTTTTGTTTTCTAGCTTTTAAAGGACTAAAATAGAAATGATTTCTGACTGCATGTAGGTTTTGAACAACTGGGGAGGCTGCTGCATCCTAGATGGTCACCACTGCCATCTCCTACCCAGGGAAATTGTGGTGGTGGCTGCCAGGCCCTGAGCCTTCTTTTTATATCACAGGAAAACACAAATTTAGTGTATTTGCATCTGGGATTAAAGATTCTTCTTAAAGCCTAAGCAGCAAAAATACACCCCCAATTAAGGGGGTGGGGAAGAAAAAAAAAAAAAAAAAAAAAAAAAAAAAGAAAGAAATCCCTGCATGCTGACTGTGGTTGTGCTCACTGCTGTTTCCAGGGGCAGGGAGGCTCGTTAGCTCATTCATTCCCAACTTCATTATGGAACAACTCCTACAAAGCTGCTGATACAATTGGGAAATCAAAGGACAAGCAGGGAAAGTGACTGCAAAAAGATGCATTAAGGAAACAGGTGCAGTTACCTGGGAGGTGGGGACTGGGGTTAACATGCAGTGAAAAAAGGGACTGCAAAGCTTGCTAGCTGAGATAAGAAATAAGCATGCAGAAGGACGTCAGATCCAAATGTCAATAATATTTTTACTGGAACAGACTTACTGTTCAGGGTCAAGTGAAATATTTTGTCTTACCAAGACTTTTATTCCATTTTCACTGTTTTCCTTTTGTTCTTAAATGAAAAGAAACATAAAACTCTATTAATAAACTCTCATAAAACACTATTTAAAAAAATGAAAACTCCAAAAATGTCAGCCTAGTTTTTTTCCTCATCTTTTTTAACGTATGACTCGATAAATTGCCTGATTATTTTTTATCTTACCTGAAAATTGTCTGTGCTCTACATGGGTATCAGAGAAGATGACTTACTGTGTACTTCATGGGGCAATATAAAGGTTTTCGAAAGATGATTTTAAGATGGTCATGATAATTATTCAAGACGTTGTAAATGAGTAACAATAAAGTCTTTACACTATAAGCCTGTTAAGTCTCTGCACTCGATGCATACTACTGAAAATCTATTTTATTCTTTTCATCACATTTTAAAACTCCTTCCTGCAGCAATTTGTCATAACTATCCTCCTGGAAATCCAAATGATTCAATTATCACACCCACTGAAAAGTGCTAAGCAAAATGGCTCTAAAGAACTGGTAACAACTTTTTCCACCAAAACCTGGCATGCTTTAGGGAATGGAATTACACACACTTTAAAGAGTGGAAGAAAATAAGTCAAGAGTCTCCCATGCCCATTGACATCAAGTACATATTCAGTTCTTCTGGGTTGCAAATACTGTGTACTGTGAACCCACGTCTAAATTAATGGGGTCAAAATAGGGAATGGACTTCAGAGAGCTGCTCCTTAAAGGTAAGTATGACGTGGGATGTGGATGAGGAAAACAATTCAGACCCCTCGGTCAACATACACGGAGGCTGTGAAGTTCTCAATAGTTACGCTGTTCACAAACCAAAGATGAATTTGTGAGGAACTGAAAATTTTATTTTATAACAAGGAAAAAACATGTTTTTCCCTGTGCAACCTACACAGGCCATGACCTGCCATGACATTTCACAGGTCTTCACCACCGCAGGAGGCCCTGCCTCGCACTAGGCCGCTGCTGGCACAGGCTGCTAGCTGGTGACCACACAATCTCGTTCAGACTATTTTCTAACTGTGGAAAGAACAGGCTGTCCTTTTGTAAGATGCTTTCCACCTGTTTGCCAAGTTCGTTTTCCATCTCTGTGACCAAGGACCCTAGAATCCCTAAAAATATGAAGTAACGCGACAATTACACCATCTGCCAAATGCTGGCAAACTGAATGACAAAACAGTGCAAGAGCAGCCATTTCTTCTGCTACAACAAACTCTTAGGTATTATATAAACTCTTGTAAAATATTACAGCATAACTTATACTCCTGTTCAGCTGGCTTACTGAGTGAAAAGCTGAAGAAGGAGCAGCATCCCAAGGCCTTTCACTGCTTAGCAAAAAGCTTCAAGCTCTATAACTAGTAAATTCTAAGTACATTGGTGAATACACTCAGAAGTTTCAAATAATCAATACAATTTCTATTTCCTGCAGGAACCAAAAACCTTCTGTCTGCTCCCATAAAGCCAAGGCTACAGAAGGATGTGGGATTATTTGTGAGAGGAAGGACTGCAAATGGGTTTTGTGAAGATCAGGCTCTGCACATCACTTTTGCACATAAAGTTACAGCACATGGAAAGCCTTCATAGATGTTAAACTCCAAAATCATCATCATTATCAGCCCTTTTAAAATACAGTGTGGATATTCTCATTTTATTATAAACCTGAGCCCAACACTCAGAAAAGACTCACCACCTTCTCCTGCCAAAACAGTGAGCGCGCTGCCAGCTGCAGGAACATATCCACGCACTTTGCTGGCTGTCAACCTCTGAGCAATATCTGTTGCCAAAACTTAAAGATACGTATTTCTGTGTCTCAAAATATTACAGAAAATAAAAACACTGAAGGCTATTTACATACATGCATATACACACACAAACGCAAAAAGCTCACAAGACTCAAGTACCTCCTCCCAGTTAGGTTTAACTGGAAGGCAGTTATTTCTCCTCTTGTTACAGCAGACAAGGAGAGGGGCAGGGTGCTGCACAGCGGCAGCCTCTGTCATTGCCCGGTATCAGAAACAGAAAGCAGACCTTTCGCTATGGAAGAGGTCGAGGCATGCCTCTGCCACACTCTTAAAACATTACTAAAAAAAAAAAAAAAAAAAAAAAAAAGCCTGACAACAAAACAGAGTCTGCACTGGGGAAAGCTCAGTGCCCCCTGGCTAGGACAGCACAGGAAGGTGGCCAGGGACCTTTCCTGGTGGCACCACCACACAATGCAGACAGCACAGCCCTGCTGCTGGCTCTGCTACGTGTCTGTCACTCTCGGCTCATCAGCTTCCATCCACGTACAACATCGCAGCACAAGGGGGCCCGACCCAGCCTTCAGTTGCTCTCAGTGCACCCACCCTGACTTGTGTAATCACCAGCAGCACACAGCCTTGAGTTCAATGCTACTGACAGTGCCTTTTTCTAAATGATTCCCAGCTTATTCAGATAAATGCAGGAAGAAGTCGTGGATGGCTTTAAAAATGATTATGTAAAACATAGTGGGCTGTACAATACCTCTTCCAGTAGCTCCTCCGTAGTACTCTGAAGGTTCATCACCTTCAGAGTACAGGTAATTAATCTGTTATTATAACCACTATTCCTCCTTATTATGTATAGGCTGGATGGTTTAAATGGAAATAATCTCATCTCCCCGTGTTCCTTACTTGTAACATGTCCTTGAAAGTAATCAATGCTCAGGATGCCAAAAGCTGAAGGCTCAGCTTGCCCACGTATGAGATGTGATATGAATAAATCAGTGCGAAGTCCACGTGAGCTTCTCTTCTCTTGCTTGGGGGGCTCAGCTCAGGCTGCAAAAGCTGTATCTGCAGTGGAGCTGCCAAGCAGAACTACGCAATCCTTGGTGCCATTTAAAAATCAGTTGATTCACTATATTGATTCTTTTTTATTTTTTTTTTTTAAATGTCAAATATGCAGCAAAGTGTTTTATGAAGAAATGAAAAAAAAAAAGTGTATTTATGATGGATGTTACCCGATGAGAGCAGAGCTAGGTACCTGCTACTGTGTGTTTCATACCTCCCTGAAAGTCATCTTTGCATCCCGTTATCTGTGCCCCAGTGCAGAGCTGTCTCATTGCAGCCTTTTGCTTCCTGGCTCATCATACGGGTTCCAATTCAACCACTGGTGGCTTCAACAGGACAGAGCCCTGACCCTAGGAAGAGCCAGAGCCACCTTCTTCTCTATTTCCCTCCATTGATAGCAGGATGTGAAAAATAACCCTAAATGGTGACAGCAATGCAAAGGCGCGTGTGAGAGGGCAGGTGGTTGACTTTGTTTCAGAAAGCTTATTTCCGTTTCTTTGTAACACAAGCTAGAAGAAATCTTGCACAGAAACCCAAAGTGACTACTCTTTTTAAAGAATAAAAGCTAAATGAAATGAAGAAAGATTAAGATAGTGATACACTGCTTTCTGTAGCACTGCAGCTTTGCACCCAACCCTTTAAACAGAAGCTCTCGGCATTGTTTTTCAGTGATAATGATGTGCAACTGAACATTAATCATCTGTTTGCCAACCAACTTGCCCAACGCCTTTCTCCATGCATCGGATCTGTTCTGAAGCCAGCTCTATCCCACTATCACACCATGCTTCAGCAGATGCTGAGTCCTCACTTGCAATGCAATTTGCTGGGGAAGTGAGCTGGGAATAAACAGTGGTAAAAACAGCTCCAGCCACTCAGCACACCAGTGCCTGCTTCCCTCCTGTTTGTTGCCACCGTCTCCCACATTTCAATGGAAACCAAAGCCCCAGCAACTTAAACCCTGTTCCTTCATCAAGATCTTGTGAACTCAGCGTGTGGGAAAGAAGTACAAAGGCAGGGCTGCACATTATCTGCTCTGAATCCAGCAGAGCTCATGTTCATCAGAAAGGAAAAACAATGGAAATTTCTGCCTTGGAAAATCTCAGAGCCAATATTAGTAAATAAAGTCTGATTTAATTACCAATATGTACATTTTTTTCTGCTTTCTAGCACTGAAGGAGCACACTCCTGTGGGGATAAATCAATGCCACTAACATGCAAAACCACAGCTCACCCTTTAGCTTATTGATAACTTTCTAATTCAGAGGAAAAGGCAAGTTACAGTCAGAGCAGAACAGCAATAATTTGAAAGCGAGCATCTGAAATGCTCCACTGAACTCTGCTCCAGGAAACAATGAGATTTTTTTCTCCTTTCCCCCCCCCCAATGACAGCTTTCCAGTGCTGCTGGCATCCATCACATGTGCAGAGGCAAATGCCTCCACACTTGGTAATAATCAGAGCAAGGAAGTTACAGATGGGGGGAGAAGGAACTAGGCTTTTTTTTTTTTCCTTTTTTTTTTTTTTTTTTTCTCTTGGCTAAAGGCATATTTAAAATCTGAAGAGTGTATGAGGGGAACTTTGTAGCATCTACCCCTCTCCATTTCTACTTTCTGGGCAGAGCCAGGCATCCCTGCAGCTCTTCCACACTGTCCATTTTCCAGAGCTCTCAGTTTTGCTGTGCCTCTGCTCTCTGTGCCCACGCTGCACTGGGGCTGGTTCCCAAAGGGCCACTTCTATCAGCTCCTACCTATCTTCCCTGCACTGCTCCTCATTTATGCAAAACAATCTTCCATGCAATTTCCAAACTTCATCTCAAACCCACCTACACCTCCAGCTCCATCCCTATGCTCCCCGTCACCTCCGCTTATCGACAGCCATTAGTCCCCTCCATATTTTTGACCCCTGATGTTTGCTGAAAAATAGAAAAGTTCCGCGAACTGACCCCAGGAGAACAGCTTTTCGTGGTAACATAGAAAGGATTTTTTTCAATGTCACCATATGCTAGAAGGAGTAAATACAGAACAAAGCAATACAGATGCAAAGAGGCACCGCAGGGGATGGATAGGAAACACACAAATTATGAGAACACCAAATAAAAACAAAAACAAATGTAAAAGAAACCACTAGATGCCTAAAATCATGATTAATTATTAATAAATTAACATGTCAGGTTTCAGGACAGGAGCTGTATGTACCTTTTCTGTCTAGGGAATCAGCTTTTTAAAGTCTAAGACATAAAGGCTTTATTGATCAGTGTACTTTGGTGGGATCTCATCTGTAAAATGATCAATTACATTGCAGAAATAAGAGGGGGGGTTAATTCAAGCTTCTCCAGGGAAGAGGCTTTTTTTTTTTTTTTTTTGAAGGATGGCAGAACAGCCTTCCACTCAAGCTAATCTCTTCTGTTTATTTAAAAAAAAACTCTGGAATGAGAGAAAAATGATGATGGGGCAGCACAGTAAAATTTTCCTATGGATGTAACAAAGTAAAAACTTGCAGGTCAGCTTGCTTTCAGCTGGGAGAAACAGACAAAAATTGCAATCAGTCTGCAATTCATATGGATGAATCACATGTCGATGATTCAGACTGAGTTATTGACCAAATTAGCCTAACGAAAAACCCTGCTCAGAGGAAGGCAGCAGTCCTTGACTTATTTTCGGCAGAAGGCAAAATAGCAATTTACAAGTCTGCTTTGTCAAGGGTCTCTGTGGTCAGAGCAGAAGGTGGACTCCCAGAGAAACTATTTCCATTGTTTTGCATTTTGCTCCAGAATTCAGTAGCTTCCCATTTCCTCCTTCACAGCCCCGTTTTGTCCTTGCACCTTCATGCTGTTAATGCCCAGTTATGACTTGAACACTGCCTTTAAGTTTCTGAGTCACCAATGGTCATTTACGTCAATACATTTATTTCTTCTACTCTTCTGAATATATACGGGTTTCAATGTTTTTCCTCTTCCTTTGGTCCCACTGGAGCTCCTTTCTGAGCTTCCTATTGCAAAACAACAAATGCCAGGCAAACCACACACTGTGCTGCCCATCTGCTTCCCGCTGACGCCTTTCCTCTTCACCCTGTGCTTCAGCTGCTCGCTGCTTTATGTGATCTCTGTGGCAAGGTTTTCTCATTATTAAGTCCACCTATCCTGCTGAACCAGAAAATAGGAAGAGCAGCACCGTCCACTACCAGAGCCAACGATACATAGCTTTCTCCAGTGCTAATGAGCACCAAGCTTTTTTACCCTGACACAAAGCACTGGAGAAAACTGCAGGAAAGCTCCAACATGTAAGCGTTCCTCATACAGATGGGGACGGGGCTGTGACACCACACAAGCATCAGAAGTACCGAGTCACCTTTATTTGCTGTGACATCAACTACATTGAAGGATGCTCCCAGTATTTAACAAAAAGCCCTGACGCAAGTGCCTGCAGCAAGAATGCAAGGAAAACAAAATACCTGTAGGGAAACCACGAACAGATTCTCAGGGAGCAATGAGTGCAGAGTGATAAGTGCAAATGTAGAAATTGCGCTGGGGTTTCAGAAGAAAAGACAACAGGAGCAGCACAGAGATACCAATGTGAGTGGAGGTGGAGGCTGAGGGGACAGGTGTGTAACAGAAAATTGGGTGAGGGAGGATAGGCCAGAAGAGAAGGTGCTAAGTTGATCAAGTAGCTTTGACTCGATCCAGTACTGAAGGGGAAAGCCAAGGGAGCAGCCCTTGCCAGGAAAGGAGGAGGATTGAGGAGGATTTGTCCAGCCCCATTTTACAGGGGATGAAGCGACAGTAACAGAATTAACTCCACATCACGTGGTGGCTGCCACAGGTCTGCTTTGCTGGGTCTGCCCTGAGTATTTCTCCCAGCACTCTGATCACTCAGAATTGAATTTATTAGAGACAGGCAAAGCCTCAGCAGCTCCCTTCCCCCAGTGGGAGGGCTTCATAAATCCATAAAACCCCTTCAAGCTTAGCATTTTCTCCCATCTCTCTCTCGTTGCTGGAAGTAACGCTTGCTGAGATCAGTAAGGCCCCATCTCCATCTGTGGCCCTGGGATGCCAGAAGCCACCCTCACCACGTCAGTGATCTGGGTCTCTCTGCAAACTGGCTTCTAGGAAAAACTCATTTATAGATAAGAAGCCAAAGAGGGCTCATTTTCTGCCAGAGTTTGGTGAAGAACTTCCACCCGTTTGGAGTGCCTGCGCTCTGTCCCATGCTTTTCCTTTCTCTGAAGGAGATACCTGCTTTCACAGCTGCCTCCATGGAATGCTCCAGACTCAACGTGCTTGGTTCAAACATGGGAATCTGCATTTCTTAACAACGGAGCACTGAAAACTCGAGCTGGGATTGGAGAGCTTGGCCTGGTGTCTTCGGGTTTGTCACCATCAGCAAAGACCCCGTGGGTCAACTCCTACCCCTGCATCACCTGTGCAAGCTGACTGTTGACAAATGGGCCATTCTGGGCCTCAGATATGCTTGAGAAAGTGGAGGGACTAGATAAAACTTTTAATTTGCACACTTCATTAACCTGGGCAGCATTAATGCAGTTCCTGGACTATCAAAGTGGTTAACGGAGGTGAAACCAAGTGCTCAGTTTCTTTTCTGAAACAAGCTTCAAGACCATTAAATTCAAATGAAATTCAGTAAATTCAAATGAAATTTAAGAAATTTTATCCAGTTTTCATTCTGAAGAGGAAAAAATCACCTATGGTGATATGCAGCCTGCATCTAGGGGCTGCTCTGGATTGCAGGAGTGTGCGCTGCGAGCAAGGAGAAATACATGACGAACGTCCCGGGGAGTTCACAGAAGACAGGCTGAGCACGGACCCACCTTGGGGCTGAGACGACCGGGAGGTCTCATCCCACAGCGCTAAGAATCAGAGGACCAGCGTGTTGGAGCTCACGGCGACTGTGGGCTGAAGAAACGTCTCCTGTGAGGGCAACTGCTCAGTCCAGCTGGAAAGCACTTGTCCTGTTAGGAACAATTAAAAAACTGTTAGAGAAATGAAGTCAGGAGAGACCAACAGAAAGATCAGCCATGTGTCTAACGAAAACTGAAATAGAGGTTTACTGTTTTTTTTTGTTGTTGTTGTTTGTTTGGTTTTTTTTGTTTGTTTGTTTTTCTCTCTCTCTCTCTCTCTCCAAATGGGCATAGCATAGTTGTCAAAAAAAAAAAAAATGGTTGTAGGATCTGAAGGTACTTAGGAATTTTGGCTGCATTCAGCTGCTTTCCTAGAAGTTAAGGTGTTATTCCTGAAACCACCAAGGAGGGGGAAAGAATGATGACAACTCCCATGGCAAGTGGCTGCATGGCTTAGCTGTGGCGAGAGAAGCAGGTCCAGACCTCTTCAAGGTCTTATTCAAAGCAGGGATTTAACAGAGGATCTCCAGGAGTCTCCTTACCAGGGCTACCGAGGTACTGGCGTTTGTCTCCTCAAAACACCAAAAAGTTCAGAGACTGAGGCTGGGACTGGATCAGCCACCCGTCAGCAGCACAACTCGAGCATTTCTTCCCACCTCTGCCAAGAAAGAGCTCCATCCCTCACAGAGTTGCTGCTCAGGATCCCAGGAGCAGCGAAGCACGCTTCACACCCACCAAAGCCAACAGAAAGGACAGGTGACTCCAGCAGGACCAAACCCAACGAGCTTCAAGACTTGACCTCCAACACCAAACCGCTGCTGCATGCTAGGAGCCATGCAGCTAGGCCCCACTGCTCCCACCTCAGCCTCCCAGCAGCTGCCAGCAGAGTTAACAGATGACTCCATCACCGAGCAGCAACAATCCCCTCAACGAGCAATGGTATTTCTACACACAGGGGAAAGCTCTAAACACTTGCTAAAAACACAGCCAGTGCAGACAGGGAGAAGATCTCAAGCTGACACAAGGCTTTGCATGTCACTGCTCAAATAACTGCAAAATCTGGCCTAGAATACCTTTTGTTTGGTTGCAAGATAGCATCCTGGGATTTTTTAAAAATACATTTATATATAAATCAGATGTCTTGCACCACCACCCCCGACTTCAACAAGGACTATGCTGATTCAGCTCTTCCGAGGGGCTCTGTCTGAACGCAGTCTCATTGCTACACAAGAGTATATCAAGCATCATTGCTCATCATGCAGTTATTCAAAGTCTGCTCAGGTAACGCCACCAGATGAGAGCTGCACCTGCTCCACACATGATGCAGTCCCTGTCCTGGGGGGACTGACAAAGCAGAGCGGGGAAAGAAAGAGCAGGGCACATGGCATTTGATGGCACGGTGAGGGGACTTGTCCCAGCCGCCCTTGGAGCCAGGATTTTATTTCAGAGCTTTGAGCCCACCTCTTCTCATATGAGTGTTGCTCTGGGAAGTCCCCAGTTCAGAGGTACAGAGCAGGCTGAGGGGATTTACGCCTTGATCCTACCCATATGTAGGTGTACACATAACTTTATTCCTGCTGTCCAGTCTTACAAGGGTTAATTGGACTTACCCTACACTTAAAGTAAGGCAGCTATCAAAGCTCACGGACCAAGGTCTGACTTTTTCCAAGGCAAGTGGCTTCATTTGCCAATAGCTTTCATAGGAAGGTAACTTTTCTGGCAGGCAGCTCTTTCCCATAGGTTTTGACTATTTAAAATAGTTTCAGAACACCACTGCCACACTCACTTTAACAAGCACCAATCAAATTAATATTAAAAATGACTCGGTACATAATTCATGTCTTCTAGAAACCACCTCTTACTCAACAGGCAAGCCAACCAGCCATGCATTTTACATCACCTTCTCATTCTCTTAGAAGCGATATGCTACTTCAGGAGAGATTTCCACGTATTTGTGTTCCGCTTATAACTTGGACAATGCACAGCTCTCTGCCAGGGTCCCCGTGTCAATATAAATCCAGGAGGATCACCTGGGATGGTAAGCAGCAGACTGCCAGCTCGCACAGAAGGGAGTTAGGCCGGGTTTATAACCAGGTGGAAGCAGATCAAGGCAGGATCTCTGTAATATATGTATGAGTATAAAATGCTCTACTTAATTTTTGTATGAGTCTCCTTCGGATGCTTTAGCCCAGGAATTTATGCTAGCAATGTTTGGAAAGCAGTCAATTTTATGCAATTATTAGAGAAAGTACTTGGGAAACATCTACCCCAATAAACATCAGAACTAGTACTAGGAACATAGCTGGGAAAGCTTGTGGCACCTGCAGCCATGGGGAAACCTGCCTCAAAGCACCCTAGAAATGCACAGCCCCGCAGCGCTCAGATCCTTCCCCAGGGAATCTGCATTTTCCAGCACCTTCCAGCACCCGGAGGACGGGCGCTGTGAGATCCCCACCAGAGCCACCTTCAAAACCTTCCTTCAGGCCCCTCATACCCAAGCTGAAGACCTCGATCCCACAGAGGCCTGTAGTTGTATTCACAGGTTCATTTTTCCTTTCATCAAGGCAGAGCAATAGTCCCATATTCCACCCAGTAAAGGTAGACGTTCGCTTCAAGTAATTAAATTATATCACTGAAGAGTTGCAGTAGCTCATCAGGACAATGTGCCACACAGGAAGGTACAGAAATTAAATAAAACCCATGAAAATCTGGGTATAGTACTGTTGATTTTTACAAAAAAATAAATCCAGGACCGCAGTATGTTTTACACTTAATTAAATATCTGGGTTGATGTTTATTAACAAGCAGTTCTGAGGCCCTGGATAAAATAAGATGGACTGTAAATCAAAATCATTGGTTCAGACAGCCTGTACTACCTAGTCTGAAAGTCACACCATGCTCAAGGAAAAAGGTCTCGCACACGTGGCGTGAGATGATTTGAATGAGATAATAAGCAGACTCCAAAATTAATAATTGGGAAGGCTGTTTTTCAAGAGCAGAAATACATAAATAAAACCCTATTTGCAGGCTTTTATCATGGCAAAGCACTGCCTGCTGGTTAGGATGGGGCACGGCTGCCCATGCACTCAGCCACGTGTCCAACTCGAGAGGTGTCAGAGAAAGCAGAACAGCTGCGGCGATCCTCCTGTGACACCTCCATCACGTCAAACCCCGCCATCAGGCCTTAATAACCTTCATTTCAGGAAAGCAATGAGACATCCCTCTCTTCTTCGGTTTTAAAAGGTCAGCTGACGCTCCAAATGTAGGTTATACCAGGAAGAGAATACTGTATTACTTTCTCAAGTGGTTTGAGGAATGGAGACCTGGACTGGCTTAATTAAGGTTAAATAATCAAGTTCAACTTTGCATAATTAAAATTAACACCTATCAGAATTAATAGGCCAAAAATAATAAACTGCATGAGAAGAATAAGAAAGGCAGTCCTGAAAGTCCTACAAGCAGGAACTCAGTTATTCAAGTAGCAAAGCCTGTCACTCATGCTAGCAGGAAAATGGACTCTTGGAAGACTCATGACCACAAGCAAAAGGCACCAGGAAAAAAAACAAAACAAAACAAAAAACAAACAGGAAAACAAAGACAGTGGAAATTAGAGCTTCAAATTTTTTCCAAGCAGAAAAACATCCAGCTTCAGAAATCTTGTTGTTGTTTAAATTAGTTTCATGAAGATTGAAGAGTAAAGGCTGAAAATAAGATTGATGCAGCAAGGAGGAAAATATTTAGGAATCAAAGGATACAATACAGTGTTTACATGTGGAAAAAAAAAAAAAAAAAAAAAAAAAGATGATAAAGACTTTGCTGGAAAATCTTTTCAGAGGCCTTCATCCTAAGTGGTATTTGGACAAGTCATGCAATGTGTCCCTGATGACTACAGCACAGACAGGTCATCACAGACAAATCAACCAAAATACATCAGAGAAGTGCACAGAAGCAACAGCAACTCCTGCCTCAAAGATCCCAAAAGATACAAGAGGCTCAAAAAGAGGAGAATGTTAAGAAGAGTTGAGGCATCTGATAATTTTGCTTGCTACCTTTCTGATGATGTCATATACCTTTTCTTTTAGGGTATTTTAATTATTCTTGAGAAAGCAGTGGTTTTAATTGCTAGAAAACACTGCGTGTGCAGTGGGCTCACAGCTGTGTCCTAGAAATTAGGAACAAAAACTTTTAGCTCTATCTATATAAACACTAATTGGCATTATTTTCTGCTGTTTATTTTCTGCTGTATCTTGAAAATTACAATGACCAAGAGTAAACCTGTTATTGTTACAAACCCCTGCAGAGAAGCAGCTACATCTCTTGTGCAAAAAAAGCAATCCAAATCCACTGGTTTAGTTCGCAAAATATTCTCCAAGAAGATCTGTTGAACCACCAGTAGAAGGTGATTGCCTTCATGTAACCATACAGATGATGCCAAGATGAACAGTCTTATTGATCAAGGTATTTCAAGAGTTAGCACGTGCAAGGCAGAAATGCAACTACTTGGGTTCAGCGCAAGGAGACCATTACTGATTGCGTGAGCAGGAAAATGGTGCCAGAATCAGCCAAACCAGTGGTGCTGGTACTGCTAATGGCATCCAAATGTTCACAGTGCCTCAGGAGGTATGTGATCAGATATCCTAAAATATACCAATCCCTCTGCATCTCCCTTAAACAAGTTTATATACTTCACCTGCCGTTCTCCCCACACACCCGCACTGGTCCTGATGCACCGGCACAGAAGTGTCCCATGTGCTCCCCAGCATAATTCATTGAGCTCAAAGAATAATCACAGGGAAGCAGAATTTTTCAAAACCTATGCCACTGGCCACGCTGGCTAAGATTGTGCATGTGCTTAGCAGGCATGGAATAACCGCTTGCCATCCTCTGCCTGTATCCTAGATGCAAGCTGCAAAACTCAGCTGGGCATCTCAGAAGGCTCTTTGAGGTTTGAGTGTTGAAGTCAAAAGCAGTTTGTTTTTTGTTTCCCCTTTAACACCATGACAAACCCCCTCGATTTAACCAGATGAGTGCCAGGGAAACTCATGGAGCAGATTATCTTGAGAGTCATCACGCAGCACTTGCGGGGCAAGCAGGCGATCAGGCCCAGTCAGCATGGGTTTATGAAGGGCAGGTCCTGCTTGATGAACCTGATCTCCTTCTATGACAAAGTGACGCGCTGGGTGGACGAGGGAAAGGCTGTGGATGTGGTCTACCTTGACTTCAGCAAGGCTTTTGACACCGTTTCCCACAGCATTCTCCTCAGGAAACTGGCTGCTCTTGGCTTGGCCTGGCGCACGCTTCGTTGGGTTAGAAACTGGCTGGATGGCCGGGCCCAAAGAGTCATGGTAAATGGAGTCAAATCCAGTTGGAGGCCGGTCGCTAGTGGCGTTCCCCAGGGCTCGGTGCTGGGGCCAGTCCTCTTTAATATCTTCATTGATGATCTGGATGAGGGGATCGAGTGCACCCTCAGTAAGTTTGCAGATGACACCAAGTTAGGTGCGTGTGTCGATCTGCTCGAGGGTAGGAAGACTCTGCAGGAGGATCTGGATAGGCTGCACCGATGGGCTGAGGTCAACTGCATGAAGTTCAACAAGGCCAAGTGCCGGGTCCTCCACCTGGGACGCAATAACCCCAAGCAGAGCTACAGGCTGGGAGATGAGTGGTTGGAGAGCTGCCAGGCAGAGAAGGACCTGGGAGTGATGGTTGATAGTCGGCTGAATATGAGCCAGCAGTGTGCTCAGGTGGCCATGAAGGCCAACAGCATCCTGGCCTGTATAAGAAACAGTGTGACCAGCAGGGCTAGGGAGGTGATCGTCCCCCTGTACTCGGCTCTGGTGAGGCCGCACCTCGAATACTGTGTTCAGTTTTGGGCCCCTCGCTACAAGAAGGACATGGAGGTGCTTGAGCGAGTTCAGAGAAGAGCGACGAAGCTGGTGAGGGGCCTGGAGAACAAGTCCTGCGAGGAGCAGCTGAGGGAGCTGGGATTGTTCAGCCTGGAGAAAAGGAGGCTCAGGGGTGACCTTATCGCTCTCTACAGGTACCTCAAAGGAGGCTGTAGCGAGGTGGGGGTTGGTCTGTTCTCCCACGTGCCTGGTGACAGGACGAGGGGGAATGGGCTTAAGTTGCGCCAGGGGAATTTTAGGTTGGATCTTAGGAAGAACTTCTTTACTGAAAGGGTTGTTAGACATTGGAACGCGCTGCCCAGGGAAGTGGTGGAGTCACCATCCCTGGAGGTCTTTAAAAGACGTTTAGATGTAGAGCTTAGGGATATGGTTTAGTGGGGACTGTTAGTGTTAGGTCAGAGGTTAGACTCGATGATCTTGAGGTCTCTTCCAACCTAGAAATTCTGTGAAATTCTGTGAAATTCTCATCTGGGGCAACTGCACTGAAGTCAGTAGGCTTGCAACAAGTGCTATGACTGACTGCACGCCTAAAGTCTCCCATTTCTTCCTCATTAATGTGGAATAGCCAAACGAGAGCTGCTTCTTGCTGCGGCTGTGATGGGGATGTGCATTGCCTCCCCTAAACAAGAGGGAGAGCTGCTGCAGACACAATTCTCCCATCTCCGTGAGCTCCTTGAGAAGCTGCCAACCCACCAGGACATGAGGAAGAGCCAGCACGGGCAAGAAGGGCATGCAAGACAGAAACCTCTTCAGCAGCCTCTGGTCCCTCTGCATTCCCCACACCTTGATGAGAAGCAGCAGTGAGCAGGGCCACCAGCACGACTGCTCCCCATTCCCCTAGGGCTTTAATCCCCCTCCCATCTGGTCCCCTTTCCTCTGTGCAGCAGAGCCGCTTTTCCTGGTGGGCGGCGGACTGCCAGATGCACAGTGGGGGACATCAGGCCTCTTCACATGATTATCGCTTTCTCCCCAGGAAGGATTTAGTTTATTGAGGTTGTTGCTGAGAGACTTGAGTTTACAGGAGCGAAGTGCTTTGCTTGTGAGATACAACCCCGGGGGTGTGGTTTTGGTTTTCTTGGATCAGGCGAGACTGTGAGGAATCCCTTCTGTGCCCATGGGAAAAAGGCAGAGCCTGGACAGACTCACAGGTTTAGGATATCCGCGTCTCAGCAAGATATCACGGTGGTCTCAAGCTAAAGGATAAAAATCATGAATCTCCCCTGCCTGAACTCGGGGGTTCAGCTTCATTCAACATTTTCTCTAGCATCAAATGTGCCAGAAAGTTTTTGTAAAAACCAGAAGTTAGAGATTCTCCATCACTTTTCCCCAAGACACGGAGCTTTGTATTACAATCGTGGCTACTGCTACCCTCCCACTTTCCCTGCGTGCTTTGGACAAACACCATGCAGAAATTCAGAATGCATGTTTTGTTCTGTTTCTTCCAAATTTTGGCAATTTCCATGGCATTGCAGAAAGCTTTTCCATTTTCTTCTGTGACATCCCCTCTGCTACTCACAGCTTGCTGTTCACAGCTGAGCTGCCTCCTGCATGGCTGAGAAAAGCAGCACCCAGGGAACCCTGCAGCCTCTGCAGCAGGTCCTGCCTGTTGAGGGTTCACACAAAAAAAAAAAAAAAAAAGGCAATTCCCACTGCTGCTTTGGGACTGGGTGTATACAAACCTTTCCTGCGAAGCTCCTGTCTGATGACCCATGAGCTGACACAGATATACTTTCCTTCAGTGTCACCACCAGGAGAAACCGCCTTATCCAGCTGCAACAAACCCTGCAGCCTTCCTACCATCAACACCTTCTGCTGGTAAATTTGGCTGATCTCGGCCTGCAGGTTCAAAAGTTCTCCAAGGGAGGGATGAAGATATAAACAGAGCCTGATCACATAAGCCTCCTTAGGAAGTCAGTCTAAAAAGAGATTTGGCTTTCTACAGTGCCATGATACGGTGCGTTAAGCTGGTTACAGGCACACACAGGGCAATACGGGAATTGCTGCCTCTGCCTGGGTAGCAGCAAGGGAACTCGCTGGGGTACATGTCCTGCAGTAGCTCTCACAGGAACACAGAGATATGCAGGGGGGAAAGGTGTCAGCCTGGGCGGGGGATCTCAAAAACCAACCCCAGAGGTAATACAGACAAACAAGAAGTCTTAAAAACATGCTGAGGTGCCTGTTTCCTGCAGGGAAGGCAGGAGCTCTGTTGCCTGCTAGCTGCATGCATCCTTAGAGCACGGTGCTTGTACTGATCTCGTCACTCCTGCCGGGCACCAAGACAGAGCCCCATAGGCTTCCTCTGCCCTGAAACACAGCAGCACTGATAAAGCAATTAGCTCCCCCAAACGTCTGCCAGGAGGACAGGGACCTCCACACTCGATGACACCAACTCCCCCGGGTGCAAATCAACCCACACCATACCACCACAAGCCACAGCAGCCATCCACGCGAGCCCTGGGACCCAGAAGCATCAGCACCCCATCTCCAGCCCCCTCCGCTCCCACTTTGTCTCTAAAACCAAGTTCGTGCTCTCCGCCGCTGTTTTTGTACCCTGCTATTTTCTGACTCCTTCCCAGCCAGTTATTCACATAATTGCAGCCACCACAATATTACACTAATGGCTTAAGTGCCACGTTCAGCCCCAGAGCTAACAAACCCTCCCCACGAGCCATGTGCCAAGCATTGTCTGCTATCCTCAAATCAGGGAACGAGTCTCTGCAATTACAATGTCACTATCCCTTCTGTAATTAATGTGGTGCAGTCAGAGCCGATTAATAAGTATGGTGCTAAAAAGGTCTCAGTTGCCTGAACAGGGCAGTCTATACCAGCGAACAAATGACATATTGCCCCCAGGACACACGACAACATGACCCTGCGTAACAGAGAAGGTGGCTGGAAGTACCTACTGGAGACTTCAGCCCAACCAGACCCAGCATTGATCCCCCAAGGAGATGGGCAATGGGCTTCAACGCCCACAAGTGACATCCCACCCTCGCTCAGCCTTAGATCTCGGCTGCTGCCCCAGAGCAGAGGGCTTCAGAAAACTCTTATTTTCACCAGTTTCCACTCCAGGGGAAAGCTGGATTCAAAGCAGGCCCCTCTTCCTTGCAGGTGCACATCTGAAGCAGGGATGAGGCTTCCAGCACCTCTCCTGCAGGACAGCACGGGACCATTTCGCTGGAATTGATTTTTTATTAGCCAAGGCAGTAGAGCGATAATTATTATAGCCCCCTGGGGACAACAGCTATCAGCCATTTAGAGGGCAGCAGGGAGATAAATACAGAATTTACACGTACATATAATCGTTTTATTTCTGCATTAAATATTCATTTCTAAAGGGCTTCCCAGCATGCGGGGGATTTCCAGAAGCACTGTGCAGAAACCAACTTTGCTGCTTTCTAGGGTGTCCCTCTTGCTGCATTTTTGCTCAACAGGCTGCCTGTTTTTTTTTTGTGTTTTTTTTTTTTTGTTTTTTTTTCCCTAGCAGACTGCTTTGGCTTCGGCCAGCTTTGTGTGGTTGAGGCAGGACCAGCCTGGCACATGGGGGAGCTGCAGGCAGCACAGAAATTTCTAGTGCTGCCCCGCTACACCAAGTTTCATCTCTTCCAATCTGTTCTATATGCAGAGTTTTGGGAAGCAGGAGGGCAGCAGTATGTGGAAGGGCTGCGAGTATTGCCAGAGCTGCTCCTGCAGCACGTGGCAGCCCACGAGCTGTCTCTGCCTGCTGCTGCCTTGCTTAACTTTCAAAAATAATTTGTATTATCCTCTTGGCTTTACCCTTCTACCTGCACAGCAAACCTTTGGTGCCACCGGTCTCAATTTCCTGGTCCCAAACATCAAGAAGTTCTCAAGTGATGCTGTTGCACAGCTTGTAGCACCTTTGTCCCCATCTTTTTTTTGGCTGTTGCCTTTCCGGCCTCTCAGGACTGGTGCCAGATGCCTGAAGTTTGAACTGCCATTCACTTTGGTGAACACATCTGTGCTTTCTGGGGAACCCAGGGTAGGCACTGCTTCTGTACCACCAGGGACATCTAATTCCTCAAATGCCAATGGATGTTACCAGATGTCCTATACTAAGAAACTGTTTTGGAAACCATGTTTCACCCCCAAATTGCTCTGATCATTTTTCCTTTCTTCAGAGGAACCAAACCAACTTGCAGCTGCACCTTACACAATTCCTTTGGCCTAAATCAAACCTCAAGAACAAACACCACTGAGCCAACCAGAAGGGTGTTATTCTCGTAATAACAAGTCTCTCCGAAGCACAGGAGTCCATACGCCCCTCCATGCAACCCTCGCCCCAGCATTTTGCAGCAGCTGCTTTTGCAGGGATAAATACGGCCTCATGGGCAGTTCCATCTGCTGGCCCGCCAGAAATGGTAACATTGGGGAAAAAAAAAAAACACAAACGCCGCCATGAAACTCCCCGAATCTATGTTTTGCTCCAGTGATGACACATTCATCCTCCCAGATGCCTTCTCAGTCTCTCAGAGGCTCCAAGACTTTTGTGAAATGGTACTTAAAAATGCTTTTTATCATTAGCTGGAGAGAGAGGAGGGATGACATAGCAGGGAAAGAAAGAATGTCTGGTCTGAGACTCTTGCAAAGTGCCAAGTTTACTGCAAAGGACAGGAACAAAACCTAACAAAGTCATCTATCAGAAAATCCCAATGCTTTGAGAACAGTATTTTACCAACAAGTCCCCTGTGAAGCCAGGCACACAAGGTACAGCAGGTCAGCACAAGCACACAAGTTCCCATATGCTTCCCTGGCTGGGAAGCAGCTTCAGACAAATTCACAGGTTTTTTACTTCTTTTTGCACCAGAGACTGACCAAGCCCACACCGATGTCTGTTTGAAGAGCTTTTGCGAGGCTCATGGGATCAGAGCACCCCACCACCTAATTGTGCTTGCTGCAAAGCCACCAAGAGCCTGAAAACACTCACCAGAACCCAGAACAGCTCACGTTGTTGGGTATTCTGCAGCCACTGCCCTTTTCCAATGGAACTATAAACTCTCCCTTAATTGAATTTGACAACTGCAAAGTAAAAAGATTTAAAAATAACAAATGGTCCCCCCCCCGCTTCCCCTGCAGCAAGGTCAGAGACATGTATTGAAATTCAGCTGCCAAACCAGAACACCAGCAGGTAAGGAAGCGTTAGGAGTACCTGGGCTAAGTTAGCAACTCATCTGTCTCCAGCAACAGCTCTGCACTGTCAAACTTCTGCCTTTTTTTTTTTAATAACTGAAAAAGTAACGTAAGGAGAAAACTATCACACACCGCAAGAACTGCAAGGGTACCTACTGAACCTGCCACAGCAGCTGGTAACAAAACGCCCCGTGGAAATATTCAGGAGACCAGAGCACAACTACCCTACGTTATGGGGGATGTTCTGCCTAAACCAAGTCCCTGCAAAACGGAAATGCAACATGCACGAGCTGGGAGACAACTTCACCTCCATGTCACAGTTGTTGAGGTGGATCCTGGAACAGCACAGACGCCTTTGGGGTCAGCCTTCACAAAAGGATGTTTATAAATGGGAAGGATACAGGAGAAAGCTGTAAAAACGGCTGCATAGAAGGAAAATGTCTTAGAATGAGAAATCTGGAGCTCAATCTGTTCAGCCAGGTTAAAGCAAGACTGAGAGGTAATGTGATTACTGCATAAAGCTCCCTTCACCAAGAAAATACCGTGTAAAAAGGGCTTTGTTATCACTAATAAGGAATAAAAGGAAGCACTGGCTGACAGCTGAAGGTAAGGAAGAGCTGATAAAGCAAGCATTTCCATACAGTGAGCCATTAATTTCCATCCAGACAAGGCTCTCAAATAAAGCAGCAAATGCTGCAGAAGAAAGCGCAGTCAGACGCAGGATGCCCCGTGCCAGGGCAAGTGGGAGGAAAAAGCAGCCTGAGAAACAGTGGAGACAGGACAAAGTGATTCCAGGGGCTCTTTGTGACCGACCTTCTCAATCTAGGCAAAAGTGATCGGTTTAGACACCTTGTGTAGACAGGGAGCAGCATTACATGTACCCGAATGCACTTAGCCATATAAAAGTTGAAGAGATCTGCCTTGCAGAAGTCAGGTTCTAAGACAATCTGCAAATACAGGTGCCACCGTTATGCTCTGATTTCATTCAAGGCTTTCCATGTATTTGAAAATGACAGGTAATTGAGGGAAAAAAAACCTGCTCTTAATTGCCATTTCCTTTCTTCGCTTTCCTACTCGCTAAGTAATTACGAGGGATATTAAACACACAAGGTAAAAACATTAGCTGCTACCTTTCCTTTCCTCCAAGAATCATCTAATGTTTGCCCACACAGCATCAGAAAGAGCATCTCTTATGCTACTTATTAAAGTTTAACCATGTTTATTTCACATGGTAGCGCTGCTCTTTGATAAGTAATGATCCAGGTAACACAAAGATAGCTAACAAAGAAGAGCAGCCAGACAAGCTTGGCTTTGTCATGGCGTTCGCAGAAGCCCAACAGTTACAGGAAGGCATATCCATGCCAGAAAAAAAAAAAAAAATGGTGAAGAGCAAGAAGGAACATTTTTGAGCCAGCAGCATAGTATTTTACCATTCTCTTGTACTAGGGTCCGCTTTAGTTTCTGAGTCTAGGGAATGCTCTACCCTACAGAGGCAATGGGTTTTGTGGGAACTGCAGCAACACAGACAGCACAGACTGCTGCTGGCAGCTGGTAGGGAGGCAAAACAAAAAAAATAATTAAGGTGGAGGTTTCTAGGAAGTCTTACAGGAGCCAGACCAACCCCTTGGTCTTCTTCCCTGTTTAAACAGGGAACCCACATCCTAAACAGCCCCTCTGACATGTGTTTAATCTCAGTACCTGAAGCAGGCAGTGTTAGCCCTACCTACCTACTGCAGAGGTGTCTGCTTTGCATAAGGCTCATGTAAAACCCATCAAAGCCCTCAAACGAGGCTTGAAATGCTGCTGCAGCGCACAGGATTAATGCTGGTCCTTCTACAGAGGGGTGAATGTCATTTACAGAACTGTGTTAATTCCTGATTTGAATTTAGATGATGTTTTTAAATAAGAAACAAGCTCAGAACATCCACTGGGTATCTGTGACTTGGATAAGCCTTAATAAGTCACTAAATACAAGCAAGAAGTGCACTCAGACAGCAGTGCTGTACAAAAATAATAACAACAAAAAGGAAGATCACTTCTAGAGAATAATGGCTTCAGATTGCATATTATCAACACAGCTGATGTGTTTAGAATGATGTGACAGCATTACTGAGCTCGAACTATAAAATATGCTCTTGTGAAGAAAGAGGAGTAGGACAAGTAGGAGGTTCTGTCTAGGGTTTTCCTACAAAAAGCACTTTTCTCAAAGGAAGGCAGCAAGAACTGGGAGAAAGAAGGCTATGGAGCAGACGAGATCAAGATGAAGGAGATGAGGAGGCAGCAAAGGCTCACCTTTATTCCAGCCGGACTCTCCAGGTGCTGGCAGCTGATGCTGCATGCCTTCAGCAATTCCTCCTGTGGCAGATGGGTGGTAACAAAGCTCACGTACCGCTGAGCTCCCCCAACATTTCAGCATACCTAATGTAGGAGCATCTTCAGATTATTATTCTCTTGCAGGATGATTTTCCAGCCCAAAGCAAGCAGCACTTGCAGGACCATTAAGTACCAGAACCCACCAGGGACGTGCAACTAACAGGAGCATCCCAACGCTGCTCCTGGCTGCCCCAGCCCAGTGTCATAAGCCTCTTTCACACACTCCAGTTTGTTTTGGTTTAGTTTGAAATGCAGGTGCTACTACACTACCCAACAGCTCTCCCCAAACTGGTAGTGTGTTAAAAGAAAAGACAGTTGTACACTTATCTAGGAGGTGGTGGTGGGGAAACTTCCCATGAGTGGAAAGGCAGCTTGGCATCTCCAGCTGGATTAGCATGCAACCCACCTCTTTGCATCGCTCCTCGGCACGGGGAAGGCTTTCTGCAGAGAGACGTGGAAGAGGCAGCTGCACTGAAGAATTAAATTTAAAATACATTTACTTCCAAAGTGGGTGAAAAAGTGTCTCTTAACTCCTAATCTTTCATATCGTGGACTCAAGCAAAATGGATGATGGATGTTCTTTTCTTTTAAAGTAATGCAATTTAATGTAATGCTTCCCAGCAGGCTGCATTTGTTTTAAATGTTTGCATTCAAAAATGTGGAACCACTCCCTCCTCCCCTTAATTTTATCCAGAATTATGAATACTTCATTTGCTTAACTATAATCAGAACAGATGATCCTCAGAAAACCACAGCCTCAGACTGGGACCATTTTCTCCACCCTTCAGGACATAGCACACAGGAAATGCTGCAGAGGGACTCAGTAGCTGCTGTCCATCAGGAGGGAGAGGAGCCTGCAGGCAGAACTTGGGGCTTCCGTACAGTGTCCCCTAAAAGGCTCAGAACACCAGTGAACTGTTATGGAAGAGGCTGGGAACAATGAGGACTCAAGCTGATGTGGGGAGCAAGTCCAGCCCCGGGGAGGAAAGGCAGCATCCCCTCAGCAAACCAGGACAAGGGTCTGGCTTGGAAAAGTCAGGAAAGAAATCTTGGAATCTTTATGAGTAGTTCCTATAAACATCTACCTAGTGCTCAGCAGTAATTGAGCTGAAATAGATAAGAATTCTTAAGAGATGGAGAGAGGAAACAATGCCAGCAAATGCCCTGATGAGACAGCACAGGTTGAGGCACTGGCTTTGCCGAGAGCTAGGCTCTGCCTGTGCCTGTCTGGGGCTTTGCTGCAGCTTATTTAACTGTACCAGCAATTCTTCTATTGACCAGGTGGCTTATCTCTGTACATCCTCGTAACGCTTGTTCCAAGAGTACTAACAGGCAGATATTCTGCGGGGAACAAAACAGCGATGATCTGGCATGAGCAGGCAGTGCAGAAGAACAGCACGGCACCATGTGGCTGGGCACTCCCAGGCAGGGGCACAGGATGCCACATAGCAGGGTGCAGGCACAGGAAGACAAGAGAGTGGGCACAGGATGATGCTGGACACCCCACAGGCAACAAAGCAAAAGTCCCATAACTATCTTACTATGAAATGCAGAAATCCTGACCTTGGCAAAATCAGTTGTAGGTGCAGCAGAAAGAATAAGGACCAAGCATCCAACATGCTTAAGGTGCTCTACAGGCAATAAACACAGAGGGATATGCAGACCTGAAGAAAGATGATGGTGCTAAAGCATGCTGGAAAACAAATACAACCCCAAGCAGATTCCACAGCCAAGAGGAAGAAACCATCAACCTCAACCTCCTGTTCCTCCCAGCAGGGAAGAATAAATGCCACTGGCAGCAAGATGTCCCTCCTGGAGGTAGCATGGGATGCCAATGACTCACCGCATTTTTAATCTTAGGAGCAGTCAGGACTAGGAGCAGAAATGCCTGGCTGCAGGAGAGGCTTCTGACTTTACAAGAGGGTTGGGAAGGCTCAGTGGGTAAAAGTCCCCAACAAGTGCTACTAGATAGTAATTTCCGTCAGCAAAATCAGCCTCTCAGCCTGCACTTCAGCTGAGCCTCTGTGAAAGTCTCTGCATCTGCTGGTTGCACCCCCATTTTGGGGCAGGCTTTGATGGACTGTACAGAATGCCAGAGACACCTGCAGAAGAGCCAAGAAGGAAGAAAAACATTCAAAAGAACAACCCTTACCCCAAATCCAACCCCCTTTTTCCCAGGAAAGTAGTGGAAAGGTGAGCAGAGAAAGGAACAGATAATAGGTAGAAGAGTACAGCAACCTTTAAGTTATTCCTGAGTCTGCTTCTGTAGCAGTATTTTTTTATTTCCTTTTTCTACAATAACTTGATCTGTACTACTAACAACAACCATTTCACTAGAGGGGTGCAGTTTCACAATTCACCAGCCCTAAGTTCTCAGCTTGCCATAAGGTGCATTTCCTTTTGTTCCCAAAAAAATTTCAAGTGCAGCACTGAACTAGTTACGCCAACTTACAAAACTTAAAATGAAAAATTAAAAGCTGAGAATTTTTATTTATTTACTTAGAAAGAGCCTATATTTTAGTAGATTCTCTCCCCGTTTTCCAGTTTTTGAACCAGGATATATCACCAAACACCTCCATGCCAATAAATCAAGAAACCTGTAAATTGACCTCCCTCTACGGCAACACCACCCATCACTAGTTATTGTCCTGCAAAAATCTCAAACTTGATTGCCACAGGGCAACACTCAGGGCAGCAAAAGAGCCTGAAGACTTCCTCAGTTTTCTAAGCTGCACACGAATCCCATTCCCTGCACGTTTCTTTCATCATTCTGAGGAAACAGAGGACAGAAACAGTGTTGAATGCCAGAACCAGCACAGAAACAAAAGACAAACTGATTTCTGAACCCCCAAACCATCACTGTGACAACACAGAGAACAACCAGGGATGAGAAGCGGATTGCCACTGCACTGAGAAGTTATCTTTCAGGAGGATATTTGCAATAGTACTCGAGGACTCAAACAGGGACATTAGTTGGCTATTTTATGCAAGAAAGATTGCTTGAATATTAATTTTTTTTTCTGATGTTGCCATGTCTTTTCATTTGTTAGCGTGGAGCATAATTGCTCCTTGAAAAGCTGAATGATTTTAAATTAGATGGAAAGATGGTCACTGCAAGCGAAGATAATTTTGAACGTTCCCGTCCAAAATTGAAGGTTTATAAATATGAGTTGAAAAGAGATGGAATAATTAATCTGGCAGCATTCACTTACTTTGTCCCCTTTCTTTTGCTTCTTCCCTGCTATCCAAGTATGCACAACCCTGGGTAATGAAGAGCAGGAAAATAAATCAGTTTACCTAGACCAACTCCCTTGCCAGACCTGGAAGCCATCAGCAGCAGTGATTAAGCACAGATTACATTAAAACAAGTTTGCTGTGTCACTCATAAAACTTCCATTTGGCATTGGCCCAAGTAGTTCTGTTAGTCTTTATCCTCTCTCCAAACACCGACCAGTGCCATGGACTCACCCCAGCCGAGGGACCCTGTTCACAGCAGGACCAGGGCAGGATGCTTGGGGCTTGTTCTGCCTGTGGTTTGAAACCCCCCCAGGGACAGAGATGGGATCAGTCGATCCCTCATCTGCAAGCTTTCTGCTGGCAGGAACTATTTCCAGGCACTGAAAATCATGACTCGATTGCTCCAGCAACTGAAACGACTCCTTCTCACCAGCTGATTCAGTTGAGCTCTGCTGTCATGCCTTTTCTTGGTTTGCTTTACGTATTTTTCCCAAGTTACTCGCTCTCTTATTTCCACTCCCCCCCATCACAGCACCATATTCCTGAAGGCAGCTGTCACCCTTACCAGAGGATTCTGCAGTTGCTATTTGTATACAGGGGAACTCCACGGTGCTTTTTCTCTGCAGACGCAAATCTGCTCTTGCTCCACCATGGGGCGAGCCCAGCCAGCAAGGAGCAGAGAAGGCGCTGCCAGAGGAAGGGCAGAGAAGCAAAGGGCAGTAGAGCCTCCACATGCTGCCCTGGAGAGGCTTGCAACTAGCAGCCACTTGAAAACTTAAGGGAGATTCAGGGTCATTTCTTCTCCCGCGAGTGTGCTATGCCTTCAGCCCACGGGTGAGCTCTGCTGCTGAAGATGACGCATCGGGGAGAGGAGATTTTAGTAACTGGGGCAGAGGAGGAGAGGCAGTGAGTGGTGAGAGGAGGAGGGAAAAGAGCCTACATAAAGCAGCAAAATTCAGAAAGAGGCAAGGCTTTCTTAGAGAAGAGAAATATAAGAGGGAGAGAGCAAAGTCTGGGGAATTTGGGAGCAGAGGGGTACATTTGGTAAGCAAGCTCCAACCCAGCTGCATCTCCCAACACTCAGAAGATCTGCCTTCATCCCACTGCTCCAATTCAAAACAGAGTGACATCTATCCTGCCACCCTGTGCAAATGAACAAGGAGATTTTCAGGCTCCGACTCTATGCCACCACAAAAGGCAGGAGTCCAGAGGCCTGCTAAGGTCTGAAATTCAAGCAAAGCGTTTGCAGAGTGACTGCACTGAAACCAAAGCTTCACTGGGCAGAGGCACTGGGGCCATAAAGCTGGGTAACGCACATCCCCATGTGCTGGCCCGGCAAAGTGACAAGCCCTAATACTACCAAACAAATTAAAGCATCCCCAGCCCTTCCAGCAGAGCCTCCTGAAACCTAACATGGAGGAGAGGCTGAACTGGGGGAGCAGAGGGACCAGGGAGACCGGCTAGCTGCATATCTCAGCCCACGAGAGCAGCACTGTGGGAGGGGATGCTGCACTGTGCTCATGGCCTTGCTCAGCCAAGGCACTGGAGGAGTTTCCAGCAGTGGGTACCAAAAAAAAGTCAAGTCATCTGCAGCTTTTTTTTTTTATTGCTGAGTTTTTAAACTTAACTAACCACAGGTTCCCAATGTCCATCTTTAAGAGGCGGGGGAGTGAAGGAAATCTCGCCTTGATTCATTACGGCGCTAATGTACACATCTCACTTAAAGTGCCTAAGTCCAACTTAATTCGGTTTGACTATGCTTAAATTGCTCAAGGAATAGATAGCCCAGTTAGTCCTTGGACTGAAATCTGGGACCATGCAGATATTACGGACAATTTCCATTTACATACTTGCTCTTCCGGCTTCAAAGCATAGAGGTGCAATTGTTTCTTCTCAAAATAATGAAAATGTAAGATGGATAAATATCCTCCCCTCACCAGTCCTTCTGGGAAACAACCATTTCACAGAAACTTTAATCCAATAAGGTCAACCTAAGGCAGAAGTTGGCAAATTTTGCCACCAAATAATTGAAATTTGGGAATTTGAGGAGCTGTTGGTAGGGCTACAAAGCACGAAGTGCCTAGCACACCTCAGTTATGCATAGTCTTCACAAAACGTGGCCAAGGACACAACCACCAAAACAAAACTCAACAACTGCTGATCTGAGCAAGATGCTTCGATGTTCTGCTTTGCAAACAGAAAGGTGAAGTTGCATTTGCTCCCCATGCGCTCATCCTTCCCACACAAGGCCTCGTGCTCTCGCGGTGCCTCCAAGCAACTCGCCAGACCCAGTAGACTCGCATATCCCCAGTCCAGGCACAGCAACTGCCTTTGCACCTCAGGTACTGAGAGCCCCCTTCTCTGGAGCAGCACAGTCTGTACACCAAAGGGTAATCAATGCTCTGTGATGCTCTTAAATAAAAACCAGTTAATGTGGGCTGTCAATTAACCCCTAAGACCCAAATCCCCTCCTGCCCAGCTGCCTGTCTGGCAGAGGGAGCTGCCTCCTGATCCATTCCCCACACACACCCCAGACCCACTGCCCTCCTGCAGAAGCAGAGCCTGACACCTCACCCCCAGGCCAAACACTGTCCCGGGGGACATCAGTCCCCGAGGGCTTTCCTCTGCCCAAACACCCATTAATTTTTACAGGACTATGACCTGAAGTCTCACCAGTTTTAAAGGAGATGCGATTCCAAGTGCCAGTAAGCAGCTAATTCACACTTTACACAGAAAAAATGGTGGGGGAAGAGGCACGACTTTTACACAGCCCCACAAGGGATGGCAGCAAAGACTTAACAGAAAAGGGTGGCAGCAAAGTCTCCTAAAGTTTCATTACTCTTACATAATAGGCTATCACGCACTTCCTAGCATGCTGTGAAGAGCTGCCATAAATATTTAAGCAGCGGTGACAAAGTGACCATGTTGCAGCCCATTTCTGCACTGTGCCGCCAGCTCTCTCAGGCCCGCAGCAGAGAAAGCAACACTGTGCAGAGGAAGGACTAAAGCACCACTTGCAGACCAGACTGCACACACCTGCCCTCAAGTAAAGCCAAAAGAACTTAACCGGTCATTAAAGGTCTTTCCAAACTGGCGTCTCTTGCAGTCATTGTTGGCAAGTTAGTCACCATCGAGGCTCCGCTCCCCAACACTTACCTGAGTGCATTAGTTATTACATCTGATGGCTTTATAACATTATTTGAAGCTTGCTATTTACCTAGTTACACAAGACCCAGCAGCTTAGAACCTGCTCTCTGCCTGGGCTGCAAATCTCTGCAACTACCTCCAAAATAGCCCAGATTTTATGTCCCATTAAGCTTAATGATAAACCCTTGGATTTATGTTCCAGGCTAGTGAGCAGCGGGAGATCAAGGGCTAAGCTTTGATTTATCCACAGGCCAGGGGAGTTTGTTATTTATTTCTTTATTCTTATTTTCCTCTGCATTTGCCACAATGACTGCAATGCTTTGCTATGACATCATGGCACTTTCTAGTGTTATTTATGTCACAGGCAAGGCCGCACATGGACCTTTTGTGGTGCCGGTACGACCTCTCCCAGCAGGACGAGAGTGCTGCCAGAGAGCTTGTCCAGCTTTTGCCCAGCCTGAGCCGAGGATCCTGCTACAAAGATGCTAACGTCAGACCTCCTTGGTGGTGGGCAACGCAATGGTTTTCACCTGCTGGAGGCGGGGGAATGACCTGGGAAGGAACACTGTACTGCTCTACACTGGTTTTGTTCATTTGTAGTGCTTTTTGTGTGATGCCACTGGTGCCTGAGTTGAGATAAGCTCTGCTTCATGATGCTTTAAATCCAGAACCATGAAAATAGGCGTGCATTATCCAATCTTTGCCTTTACTGACAACTTGACAGCCTTTCACACACTTAAAAAAGCAGGCACTGTGGGGAGATGCTACTCAGCATGGTCTGCTTTTATTATAAATCTCCTGTTTTAAGGGTTTCTCTGGAAAACCTATGTTTCTGGAATCAGGAGATTCCAAGAAAATCTTCAATCTGCTCTCAGAATTTACTTTAAAAGGAAATAAGGAGAAAATTAAATGCCCTGTGTGGTAGAACAAAGTCTTGAGAAACTCTTCATAAGGACTACAACTGTTCACACAACTCAAGAGTTTCACACTTGTGTGGCTTTAAATGCTCATCACAAAGCGAGACCCTCCTAGCCTAGTCTCCAGGCATTTGTGTAAGCCCACTGCCAGCACGGCTGGTTCTTAGCTCTAACACAGGCAGGTGGCTGCATCACCAAGTGCCAGGGCAAAAGACTGGGAAAGTGTTGATGAATACAGCATTACAAAGCTGATCGCAACTTCAGTTATTTTCTTCCATGATTATTACATCCATTGTACTGTGCTGCATGGGTCTATGAGATTGCTTAAGTAATATGGAGAGAGGATAGGAAAAGTAAACATTAAAGGGCAAATTTGGAGAAGCTGAAGCTTGCAGAATGAAGAGGATGTGCTTTATAGTAAGAGGCACCTGTCAGGGGAGCCGTGCATTATCCAGTCTTTCTCATGATTGACAACTTGACAGCTTTTCACACATTAAAAACCCCTTCAAAAAGCATTAGTTAGCAATTATCACTAATTTTCCCATTAAGTCCATGAAGCAATAGTTGCAGCTTAATTTCAACTACATCAGGACAGTTGACTATTTTTCTTCTGTTTGCACAAAATTGGGAATTGATGAAAAATTGCAAGATGCCATTTCAGCAATAAGAGAAAGATGTCCAAGAGCAAAGTAAATAGCAAGAGATACGCATTTCTCTTCCTAAGATAAATTCTAATTTATTAGAATAAAAATCGCAAAAGCAGCGCGGGGGGGTACACGCAGAAATCCTTTAGCCCTGAGTTAAAGATCTCTGACGCAGCAGCATCAGGATGTCACTCAGACAAGCCGACAAGAAGAGACCGTGGGCCAAGTCCTACCAGATACTGAGGAAATAGTCAAAATACATCTTCAAGCACAAAGTGATAATAAATGTGAGCCTGTGAAGGAGCCACAAGGCTATCAGGTTTCTCACTCGATACATAATCCCAGGAGCTTGCTGCACCGGTGAGGTCCAAAGTCAGGCTGGATTGCCTCAAAAGAAAGCAGTGCTGGCCTCAGCTTGACTTCATTGCAGCAAACCTTTCCCTTGGAAGCAAGCAGCCCTGCTGATGAATGGCATGGCCCATACTCCTCTCCCCCAGAAGAGGAAAAATTCACACTTACCATTAGCCCTTTAAGAGACTGTAAACCACTTTTCAGCCAGCAATGCTCTGCATCAGTAAATTATTCATCTCAGCCCTTGTGCTTTGTAAGTACTCAAAAAGGCAGCACTTACTCTCCCCATGAATCCTGAGAGCACAATGAGATGGTCCTCAAAGAGACGGGGATGGAAAGCAGAGACCGGGACAGAGAGCTAAAAAGTCCTGAAGACCCAAAGAGGTGATTCCGGCATCATATCTCTAGTGTACGATAGTGTGAGGGACACACTTGCGTCCCTCATAAAAGCTGTGCTCCAACAAGCTGGTCCTCAAAGAGATGGGGATGGAAAGCAGAGACCAGGACAGAGAGCTAACAAGACCTGCAGACCCAAAGAGGTGATTCCGGCATCCTATCTCTAGTGTACCATAACATGAGGGACACACTTGTGTCCCTCATAAAATCTGTACCCCAACAAGCAATTCTCTTGGTTCCCCAGATCAGGATTCCACTGTCAGAATTGCACCTCAGAGTAAAGGCTTCTCATTCTCCACGCTGCTCCTAGGAACAAGCCCTGTGGCTTTGCTCGTGCTTCCCCTGGGTGGTCTTCAGGGTACATATGACACTATCTGCCTTACGCTGAGTCCCATCACCGATGTTTAGTTTTGGCATAAGGGCCCCTGGCACTAACAACCTGAGTTCCCTGCTGACCCCTCCCTCCCTGACTCCCAGCAGGATGGGACTCTCCATAGAGCCACACGACTGCAGTCCCAGACAGCCACACGTGGGCTGTTTCTAATTTGTTTTCTTTTCCACTTCTCCTCCTTCATGTACTGTCCTAAAAACATCAGCATGGAGATCAACAACTTGAAAGGCAAGCAACCACTACACCTGCAACTGCTGTAGCAATACTGAACTATTCTGGCAGCCAGGCCTCTCTCAACACCGCTGTCAGGGCACACGCTCGGCAGACACAGCGTATTCCTGGGCTTTGGGCTGCATTGCTTCCAGCTTCTGCAGAAAACATGGAGGTGCCCAGCCATTTCCTAGAGCAGCTGATGGCTGAGATCACAACCATCACCTTGGCACTGGAACGCTTTCCAGTAGCGCCCTAAACTTGGTTTCCAACATAACCTGCCCCCCCCACCCCGTTATGTTCCTTCCCCAAACCCTGCTGGCACACTCCTTAGCCAAGACCTATCTCCCAACCTGCTGCCCCACAAGCAACAACGTTTTCAGCCAGTTTTCCCTGCCCTTCATTTTTTAGGTGACAGAAAACACAAATGGCAAGACATCCTCAAAAAGGGGGGTTCAGTGCGCAACTTTTCTTCAGCACATGCTCCAAAAATCTGGCACAGCAGCACAGCGAGGGGGACATTCACCTTGCACTCACCTTGTTCTCATGAAAACCTTCCTGCTTCTTCAGCCTACAATAGCACCCCCCTCTGTAATGCATTAATAAACCAAACATCCTCCAAAATCTTAACAAAATGCAGCAAATCTGTTGCCTTTGGGGCCTTTAAAATCAAGGCAGAAACAAATCTAATAGATGTAAGACCAGGCTCCCGCAGAGAAGGTGGGATTTGGTCCAACACACAAACCATTTAAGTGTTCTGACATTTTATTTATATTTTCTAAAATGTTCAGGAACAACCCTTGTGAACCATACCTGTTATGCATCCCTCAGTTATATCTAAGCACCCTTCTGTGAGAATTCCATAGAGGATTCAGGAGAAGTCCTTTAAATGCATTTATCTATGTGGCCCAAACAGCCCAACGAGGCATTAAGCATTGTTTTCGTAATCCTGCGAAGTACCAAAAGCCTCCTGGGACAAACTGAATAGTTTCAGCTCAGGACCAGATAGTTCTGCACCTGTCTAATAAAGAAAACTAAACATCTGAAAATACAAAAAAAAAAAAAAGCCTTCCAAAGCAATTATCATAATCCCTCCCATTACACAGAGGTTAAATAACTTTTCCGAGGTAGCTCAGCAACAGTACAGCCTGGATTAGAGCCGTGGTGCCTCCTGACTTCCAGCTCCGTGCTCAGCTCAGCGCCTTAAAATAGCTCGAGTGCAAGGAATTAGCTCTGTGCATACATCCAACTCAGGGAATGGGAGAGCTGGAGTACAACTGAATAACAAAGTCTACAGAGAGTCCTGGGAGAGAAGCGTAACGCTTTAATTGGTACTACCACCCAAACCACCTGTATGAAGGCGTAAAGCTAGTTTGTTGCCACCAGTTTTGAAAGAGTGAATTATTCACACCTAGCAGAGCATGCTGCAATAAAATGTTTATAGCTATCAGCAGGATCGTTCTTGTGGCATTTATTTGTTCCAGGTTTTCTTTGTTGGCATTTCTTTTGTCCTCTCCTTTGTCAACAGGGGTCTCTCCATGCTCCTCTTTTTGGGGTACCTCCAAGGCTATAAAAATAATGAAGTTTTTTGCTATGGGAGGAGTTCAGTGACACTGCATATTTTTATGAGTGTTGTCATGTTGCATTATTATGTATTTCTACAGTCATTTCTGGCCCGCGTGACTTTCCTCTCGGATGTGACTGCACACACGTGCTTCCACTACTCCACTGCCTGTAGCTGCAGAGTGCTCTTTTTTTTTTTTTTTTTTTTAACTTGTCAGCTGCCTCCAGCAGAGGACAATAAATCTAAAACAGTCTGAAAAAAAAAGGGAAAAATCTCTACTACTACTTTTGGCATCCAAGATCTTTGGCTTAACCTATTTCTGGCAGAACATCTTTGTTCAGCAAGATCAGAGCTCCCACCCCGTGACACCAGAGCACGTCCCGCTGCTGCCAGCGCTGCTCCCTAGCAGCGAGCTCTAACAGCAAACTCACACACAGAGAGAGCCCAGAAAGAAAAGCACGAGAGTCAGGACTTCCCTTTGCCCCTATCTGCCAGGTGCCATGCAACCCTCAGCGAGGTGTGCTGCTCCTCTGCCTTCACCCCAGCACATCACACACAAACAGCCAGTGCACCTCATACAGAAAGCTCCCCGGGGTAAAACATGTCTCACCCAGTGCCAGCAGCAGCCCAGCTGGGGTGACTCATGGTATGTAAACAGAAGTTGGTGTGTGCACGTCTGGTCTTCTAGTACGCACTTTGCATAGAGGATAAGAATGGTCAGAAATAGGAAACAGCAGCCTGGCCTGTAAAAGAACCAAACTTAGTACATACATTTTTGTTTTTTTGGTTTGATTTAAGGAAATAATATTTTCAGAGCTCTGTCTGCTCTGAAATGCAGTTACCTTTGTACTACAGGAGCATCTGCTGAAAGTGGTAGCACTCTGACTCGCCCCATGAAAGCAAACAATTGGAAATGATGCAAAATAGGTGACTCTACATGTTGTAGCTCACTCCCCAATGGGAGCACGTGCTTCTCACGTCACTGCAGGAGAGGCACTGCTCGGAAAGGGATAGTCCCTGAACATTCAAGGCACAAGGCTGGGTGCAAATTCTGTGTTTGGTGCCAGAGCTGCAAGACGGCTACTTTCAACAACGTAGCTGAGCCTTGTGAGAGCCAAATGCAGTGGCAGATCGTAGCCCCGAAGGCCCTGTGACACTCCTCTTTCCCCAGGGAAAAAATAAAAAACAAAGTAAGAGAGCTCATTTTGATAGCAAATATTCCACCTTCCTGGCAGGAGAGAGCCCTCCAAATGCAACACCAAGCCCTGCAGCCCCGCTGAGCCTGGCAACAGGCAGGCTGAACCACTGCACTGACTGCAGCTCCCCAGTGAGTCGGTGTGGTCTAATGGATTAACAGCTTAATTACAGTTACCTGAACATTAAATATCATTAGAGAGCCATGAAGTTTGCTCTGTTTTTCTCCCCCTTTAAAAGGCCTCGTAACTGACTGGTTTTTGGTGTTCTGCTGTTGATGTTTTTGAAACTTTCCAGTTCTCAGCTCTCCCCTCCCACCCTGGAGAACAAAGCTGATGCAGGTGTGCTCTCTCCGCCAGGCAGGGCTCCCCACACTCCTCATCGCCAGCTGAAGCTGGTCATAATAGGGGGCAGCTGCCTCAAATCAAGTTCTGTACCAGGAGATTCGGGAGATACTTTCTGAAGCTGCCACCAAGCAAGAGAGACAAGCCCCTATCAGGCACCTGGGAAGCCACAGGAACCAAGGCTCTGGTGGCACTGCCGATCAGTTTTTTGAGCAAGTAGTCATATAAAATGCCTTTCACACTTCAAACGGCGATTAATAAGACTGCTTGAAAAAATTTAATAAATAACTAATGGAGATAAGTTAATAGACTCTAGTACAAGATGGTGAAATTATATATCCTCCAGGTCCAAAGGACATCAGCCTCATGACATTTCCATCGTTGTGCTCCTGGTTTTGCCTGGCTGCAACCACTGAGCATCCCACACAGGTTGCTGAGGGTTCACTCAGCTTCCACCAAAATCTAGGGAAAATCAGCCAAATCCTGCAGAAGGCTAAACTCCCCTGAGCTGAGCAAGGAGCAAAGCAGAGCTGGCTCAAGAAACCCCATCAGGATGGCCAAACAGCACCACGAGCCAAAATGCAACACTAAGAGCAGTATATCCCAAGGTATTTTAGCAGGAGGCTTTGTTCAGGGTCTATGCAGACTGCAGAAACCCTTCACACGTACCATGGTACCCAGAGACACCTGTTAACAGCTTCAGCGGATGGCACACTGCAGACTGCTGGGTTTAGATTTTGCAAAGTAAGGCAGCAAACATGGAGAGGATTTCTGAATTTGAACAGGTTCGTGGCAGACACTTGAGATCCTTAATTGGAGCAAGTTCAAAGCAATAATTGAATTGAAGTATTAAGCCTGAGTGGGATTAGAACAGAGGAACAGGGATGCAGATGCTTCCCCCCCACACCTTTTTCCCCATTCATCCTTGAAACCTCAGAGTACTCATGGCAGATCTGTGCCAGCATCACCTTGTGGGCAATGCCCAAGCCACAGGAGCTGGAGTCTTCCTTTAACACAACTTTAAACCCAAATTATGTCCCCAGATGATGCCAGAAAGTACTGTCTGCCCATAATGTCTCCCCTGTTTCAGTACTGAACGGGGGGTTGGAGGCGAGGCCGATAAGATAAAGCAAGACTCAGTTCCTGTTAACTAGCACCACAAGAAGTTTGTTCTTAGCCAACTGACGACAGGAATTTATGCTACTGACCAAGTTTTCTTGCAAAGCATTTTATTTCCCAAACTCACAGAACCCTGGTAACGTATTTTCATTGTAGCATTAGCCATCAGGAACTGAGATTTCACCGAAAGCCAAATATTCACCTACTATATTTGGGATTGATGAAAGTAGCCAGGAACAGCAAACAGGGATGCCAAAGAGCTAAAGTAATTACACAAGCAACAGGATTCACTACACACACACAATGACTGGTTCACTCTCCTTTCTTTAAGGTAAGGTTAAAAAATGCAAAAACACGTAACGCTGCTCTCAGCTGCTGCACAAAGGCGAGGCAGGACCACATCAGACTGGGCTGAAGTCTTCTGATGAAAATTAATCTCTTCTTGAAAGTGCAGTTTCACCTCAATCAAAAGCATTTGTAAAAAGAGTTTGAAGCAAGGAGAGAAAACAGGAACTTTGTGTCAGCACTTTCAAAACGAGTGACACTGCCTTTTCCTCAATTCAAGCCACATTTTTATTTAGTCTGCCTGAAATTAATTTGTTTGCTAGAGCAAAACCTTAATTCCAGATTGAACAAAGGCTTTCCGTCAACCTCAAAGGAACTAAAATACAACAAAGCCCAAAAGCAGCCTGCCCTAAAAGCGCAGCCCCTGCAGCTCTAACCCCGTAGCAGCAACTCAGACTCAGCACCCAGCCCCGTGTCCCTGCCATGGGGAGGGCCAGCGGCCCCAGAGCAGCAGGACAGCGCAAGTTCAGCAGGAGGAAACAATGCAAAGGGCCTTTTTGTGAGCCTCAGGTTTTCAGGTAATGGAAATGTTTCTCTGCTAAACCTCACTCGTGGGTGTGCAGGCAGCTGGGAGTCCTGCACGCCCACCAAACCCGCTCTCCACATTGGGATCATCCTGAGGAGATGCCCAGGGCCTCGTGGAGCACCACCAGGTGGGTCCATCCCAACGGCAGCAGCGACACTCACACGGGAACGGGGAGCCTGGCTCCCTGCTTCGGTCCTGTGCAGTGTCACTGCAAGTTTCACGGTGCGATTAGGGCAATAAAGAGATGAGGAGTGACTATGGCTCCCTGGCAGCCGGCACCTGCAGACAACAGGGACGCATCCTACCTCAGGTACCGGCTCTCTGCCCTCCGCTTGCAAACAGCAGAACACGAAACCAACAATAAACGCAAGGAGCAGAGCATCAAAATGACAACACACGTTAAATTAACGGCTGCCGGACGGGTAGTGACCCTCCCGAGTAGGCAGGCACAGAGCCCCTAGCAGGGTGGCAGCCCCTCGGCTGGCGGCGGAATATCTGAGGGCAAACCTCGCGGTTCTGGGCGCAGTGCCGGTGCATAACAAAGGCAGGGCGGGCGAGCGGGCTGCGACGGTCACCGGGCAGCGAAAGACGCCGTCCTGCGGCCTCGCCCCGGGCTGCTGGCCCCGTGTGTCCCCCAGCCCCAGCCCCAGCCCCAGCCCCAGCCCCAGCCCCACCTCTGCCGCCGCCGCGCCCCCGCCGCCATCTTCTCGCGCCCGCTGCATCCGGGCGGCGCCCACCGGGCTGGGCTCGGCTCGGCTCTGCGGCGCACGGCCCTCAGGTGCCACCGCCGGGCCCCGCCCCGACATGGGCGGGCCCCATAGATAGATCACGCCCCCTGCCATGACCACGCCCCCTGTCATGGCCACGCCCCCCGGGGGGGGAAGAGCGCGCCGGAGGCGCCGGGTTGGGGTGGGTTAGATTTAGGCTGTCTGGAAACCCAGAACTGCTTTAATTCAACCCTCTATGTGGGAAGCTGGCAGCCAGGCTCGTGGGCTCACGCAGTGGGTGCCAGTGGTGAAGCCTTCCCCTTGCTGCTGCTCTCCGGTGGTTTCCGGAGGTTTTCTGGTAGCCATTGAAGGATGTTCAGGCTTCTGAGAAACTAAGAACAAAATAATAACGATAAAAAAATAAAACAAAAATTGGACCCAACCATAACAAAAATGTTATCATCATAATAAAAAATCCCGTGCTTGGATTTCACTGCAAAGCCAAGGACTGCCCTGGAGCCCCCGAGCAGAGCTAAGGCAGGACGAGGCGGAGGTTTTCCTCGCTCCAAGGCAGCAGGAACGTCATGTGTCTGCAATATAAGGTGCTGCGCTTCAGCTCCTGGCGCTGTACATGTGGCATCTGGCAGGGGAAAGAAAGAAATCGAGCCTCTGCTATTTTATTTTCAGTCTCAAGCGTGGTTTGGAGGAAACTGTCTGAGTGAATTGTCACAGCGGGCTGACGACTGCTAAACTACAGTGCGGGGACAGGGGCCCGGTGCTGGGTGCTGCTCAACGAGCGCAGAGAGAGGAGGTGGCAGGAGCCCTCCTCTGTCCTGCTGGTGCTGGGAGATGGGGGCAGAGGCTCAGCAGCGCAACTGGCTGTGAGTCTCCCAAGAGGAGGCAGGCACAGCCATCAGCAGTGACAAACCCCGGGCTGTGCACCCCAGGAGCTCTGGACGTGATGGGCAAAGCCAACAAGCCACCTGGGTACCTAACCTGGAAACTAGCCTCAGCTGAACTACCTGAAGGATGAGCTTCACTATTTAACATCTTCAATCGGAAAAACGGATATATGTGCGTACTTAGACCCCAAAGCCTTCCCAAAGAGGTTCACTTTACTTTTGGCTTTTTCTTACGTGGTGGCATGAATCAGAAATATGGCTCGTCCACTCACCATAGGTGCCCTGAGGTAGCACTGATGCAAAAACCAGGAGGATGAAAATGCAAAAATCCTTTTCCCAGAAAAATGAGAGCACGGGATTTTAGATATATATATATAAATATATAGAGTAAATGTGTCTTCACCATTTAAAATTCAATGATTTTAAATTAAAATTGAATTGATGGCACTGAATATTATGGCCTAGCCTGCATTGCAATAACATAATAGACAGAAACAAGCCACTACAAATTTTATAAGTCGTCAAGCTACTGAAGTGACTCAGGTATTTGCTAAGCCAGTTACAGATGTTTCTCCTCCACAAGCCCAGAAAGATGTCCCTTCCTTTAGTTCACTAAGCATGCAGAAAACAATCAGGAACCGAACCCAAAGAGGTAACAGGTTATTTTACTTTTCCCAACGTGAGCCCTTATAAGGGTTTGGTGATTGGAAAGTCAGTCTGGTCTGCTGGCAAAAATATTCTGTGTTCAGAACGTCAATTTCAAATGCAGAATGTTTTGGTAATTGCACTCTTCTCCCTACATTGTATATGCATCATATTTAAGATTTTTATTGTGACTTAAATTAGAAGACATTAACTAATGCATGTTTCTTACTTGGCTTGCACACCTTGACACAGATTTGCATTAAAATTAGTCACGTAGTAGAGGTGTCAGTCATCAGTTTGGAACATAAAATGAAAAGCGTTAAGTAATTTCAGACTTACCATACAGATTCTTAAATAAATATGGTAATGGCATATCCTGAGCATTAGTGAAAAGAGAGCACTAGGCACCAGTGAATCACTACCATTTGTTCCTTTGGAAAATAATTAAAAAATACAAATGAAGAACAAGATTAATTTAAATAATCAATTTTATGTTTCCTGCTAGCTGATTTAAGCCATGATGGAAATTGTTGATTAAAGTCCCTCATTTAAATCAGTGCCCCTTAACGAGCATGCAAGCCTATGAACGTGTGCCCATAAGAGTAAGAAAAGACCCTTCACGGAAGAAACAGCTTTCACTAGAATACTTCCAGGGCTGAAAGAGCATCGTCCATCCCTTGCAAAAAGACAAATAAATCTTACTAAGCTAAGCAATTTTTCTCCCTTAAGCTCTTAACACTGCAAAAATAGTAGGAATAGGACAATAAGTCACAGGCTGTTCCCAGCCATATTATGTAAGTACAACTGACCTCGCAATGTGTTTCACTAACTGCTGGAAAGGAAGATGAAGTATGGATGGAATCATTCAAAAGACGGCTTTGAGTTCCCTAAACATTGCAGATGAATGTCCTGCCCAGCTATTCATTTTGGAAGCACTCAGCCTTTCAAGAGCTGCGAGTAGTTGCCTGGGGATGACGGCCGAAGGATGCTGGGTAGAGCGGGACTGCGCTGCCCCAAGCACCATGGTGCTCCCATCCAGCCCTGGCCTCTCCATAAATGCTGTTGAAGGGCAGCATCTCTGGTGCTAGAGCAGTTAGTCACCTATCTCGTCTATACTTAAGATTCCTTTATTTTTCTTATCAGTCAAGAATCCAGGCACAAAAGGATTTACAGTGAAGTCACAGCAAATGCAGAAAACTGTATTTCACTCAGGGCTGTATGGGTATCATCAGCCCCTGAACATATTTACACACCATCCACTGAAGTGCACTCTTTCTCTAGTCCTAATCCACATCTCTTCCTATTCATCTCTTCCTATTCCTCTTGCTTTCAGGAGATTTGGGATTGCTGCCTGCAGGGAATGTGGGTACAACTCCACAGCCTCTGTGCGTTGGGGGGGGGGTGGGGTGGCAGCAATCTAACACCGTGCCACCCAGCTCCTGGGCGTGTCATGTGCCCCCAAACATCTCTGCCTTTTCAGAGGGCATGAAAGGGATGAAAGCTTGAAAGCACGACCTTCTCTGCACTGAGATCAGACACCAAACGACAAACAGAGAACAGATACAAACATGACAAGGGGAGCTGTAAAGCCACGGTATGTTTTTGAGGTGTGGAATGCCTGGTATTGGTACTGCCAATATCCTGATTGCTCAAGTATCGAGAGATGGACAAAGTCTAGAACTAGGGGTATTTCTTGTAGAACTTTTTCAGTGTCATCCTTACACCTCTGATTCCCCCCTTAAAATTGTATTTCTAAGGGCAGCAATGGGGCCATAGCCCTCCTACAGAGAGCACGAGATGTTGGGTGTGGTGCATCCTCCCAGGACACCGGCCACAGCCTTAGCTTCTCCAACACATGGGACAACCCCAGGACATGCGGGGGCCTCCAGCCCTGCAGCGTGCTGAGTGTGGCCCTGTCCTGACCACAACCACAGCAGTGCCAGGGCTGCATCAGGCCCCGATCCCTGTTATGCACGCTGGGGTGCAGAGCCCTGGCATCTGCGCGCAGGAGCTGCTCTGGGTTGTAGCAGTGGTTCCTGAGCAGATACTGTCTCAGGGACCTTGTAGTCTTTATGATAAAGCTATGGTGATCCAAGAGCACAATTATTTGTTGCTTTTCTTCCTCCAGCATTTTGCAAAAGCAGTATTATACCTTTGTGTCATGCTGCCCTGCAAATCTGCTACCAAAAGGCTGCCTTCTTTCTTCAAAGAGTGTTTCCAGTGCTTAGCAAGATCTCTCAGAGCCCTTGACTTTGCAGCTGGCAAAGTTTACATCATGTTTACAATACCCTGCATAATTTGGCTATGAGATAATGTATAGTATAGTCCTTCAGTGGTGCACAGTGGGAGAAGAACAAGTGAAAAAAAAAAAAAGGGTGATGGAAAGCCAAGAAAAACAGATGGTAGCAAGCTCTCCAAGGGGTGAGAATGAATAAATAACTGCAGATTTTTTTTTCCAAGGAAAAATATACTGTCAAATAAATAATACAGATTTTAGGAAATGCAAACTCTATCGAAAGTGCATTTTTTTCAGTATTAAACAATGGTACTTCATCAGGACCGACGGTCTGTGCTGCACGTGTTTGCCTAAATGAAACAGAGAGAAGCAAAACTAGCGCTTCTCAGAAGAGTTCTTGTTTGACCCAGGGGTTAAATTTCATGCTTCCTGGAAAGCTATACTATAGATGACAGACCAGATCTTTAGCAGGTGTAAGTCAGAGTGGCCTAGACTTACCATGCCATTTAGCAGCATTATAACTTTGACAGTCTATGCCAGGTCAGCCATTCTTAGGGAACAAAACTTCCCAAATTTTATGGGAACTTTCCTGTGCCTGCTATTAGAGCCACAGGAAACTATATCTACTTAAATCATTGTGCACACACCTAAGATGATTAATTGATGCATTTTTGCTGTTTTTTTGACCATATTGTGTCAAGCTAGAAGGGGAGAAAGAGTTGCTTAAACAACCCCCAAGTATACAAATAATCTTACTTTCTTCCAGCAAAATATTTTTTAAGTCATGCAGAAGAAGCCAACAACATATTGGAAGCATGAAAGTTGCTCTCTGCAAATCCATCGATCCATTTTAGCAATGCCGTGCATCAGCCCCAGCTCTGTTATTAACACAGACTTCCCTGCGCAGGGGCTGCCAACTGGCCCACAGTCAGCTATTCGCCACGAGACAAACCATCTTCTGCTACACTGATCTATGAGCCCGAGGAAGAAAAACTGCAAGGCATCAAATCTCATGTGGGTCTGCTCTGAAGCCATGGTGCAGTCTCTGATGCTTGCTCAGTCACCTGCTGGCAGCAGGAGAAGACAAGTGAGCAAGCATCAAGCACAGCTTTTTCCAGGGGCCAGGCACAGCGGTGGGTTAGACATTAGACAGCAGAGGCTGGAAGGAGCTGCAGCCTCTGCTAATGGGCAATAACCTCCTGACACAACAGCTGGGGATGAGGACTGTCCTCAAGCCTGCACAGTCGGGTCCTCTGGGCTATGCCAGGAATGGTGGGTTTGGGAACAAAGCAGACCGAACCCAGCTGTTGTGCAAACCTCCCGGTGAAGGTCCCCAAAGAGTTACACCTGCTCTGTCCCTTTGCATAGCAGCAGCTACAGCCTCAAATTGGAAACGAGCAAGCGTCAACTCCGAAGTCCTGGAACACCATCACACGTCAGTGCTTCCAAACTATTGCTCCTTCCCTGCATGCATGAAATGGGAAGGCTCCCTTTTTGTTTCTGTTTCAGAAGATCTGGGCTCAGAGGATTGGCAGGCTATAAAACTTACTTTTCTTTTACCAGTGCTTCAATAAATCACAATGTTCAGGATACTACTTGGAAGCCAGAAACTAGCATAGGCAATGGGAATGAAGGGTCACCTCTTCATGTTAATGCTTTTCCAGAGGCAGTCAATGCTCAGTTATCAGGCCCACAACACTTATGATGATATTTTCATCCAAGCCCCGTTTTCTATTCTGCCCATGCAAACTCAAACAGCAAAGTCACTGCTATTATTTTAGTTTTAACTCTTCCTGCAGAGAGTATAACCTGAGCCCCTCCTCAAAACCACGTGCTCCCATGTTCTGGCACTGCCTGTTTTTGCTATGTAAAGAGAATCCTCTCTAAAAATCCACGTCTTTCTCATGAAGCAACGAGCCCGTAGGCGAGCTGCCCGGCTGCCAGGAGCCCTGGCTCCCCACCTGGCAGGTACCAAGCTCTCCTCCTTCTAACAGCAGCTCCAGAAGAAAAGCTGATCCCAAGGATTTCCAGGGAGGGCAGGACTCAGAACTTGCAGCGATGCGGTGGGGTTCATACATCTGTGCACAACACTGCGGAGTCGGCAGGATCAGATGCTGCTCCTTTCGAAGCTGGACAGGTTTCAAAGGGATGCGAGCTGTCAGAAGAGGCAGTCATTGGGAAAGCCTCCAGCTCCCACCCCAAACAGCAAACCAAAGTACTTCCTTTTGTTTCAGCATATGGCCAGACCCTGAGTCCTACACACGTTGTAATGCCAAGAGTGACTATTAGCTTGGCATCCTGCACGGCAAAGGAGCCAGCAGGAGTTTTGCCCAAATGAGAAAAGCGTGAACACAGGCAGTCCAGCCCGCTGCCATTTCAGCATGCTCTGCATCTTCCCAAATGCCATTTTACAGACGTGCCACCTGGCCCCGATCCTGCCCGGCCACCACCCTGTCCCTGCATTAGTCCAGCTCCCGCTGTTCTTTGCTCTCACCAGTCACTTCATCCGACACCATGTACACTTGTACTTCACCCTTACTTTGCAGTGTACAAAGGACTGCATTAAGAGTATTTGGCAACCCAAAGCATTTCTTGGTTACAAGTTTTTGCAGCAAATCCTAGGTAGGCTAATATTGTAGAATGGCATAATTGCAATCACTTGGTAGAATATTTCTATAGTTCCTTTACCAGTATCAAAGTACCCTGAATATATTCTCTCTCTGTTACTTAAGCCTTCAAAATTATACTGATCAGAGCAACCTGCATTTATATACCGACGTGCTCCTGCATTCAAGAGATTTGCCAAGTGCTGGTTTCTCACTACAGCCAAAATCAAATTCAAATTCTAGCTGCCTCTGCTAATGCGCAGCAAAGGTTTAGCAGTACAAAGCCATTGTTGTAAAGCAGACACCGAAGATGATTATATTAAACGGAAAGGGGAATTGGTACAAGCCTGAAATTAGTTTGCTGAAGACACCAGCACTCATTTCCTTCCTCTGACACCAGAAGCCACCTCGTGTCCTTTGGCTGTCAGAGCAAATGGGGCAGTGCCTTTGCCAAAACTTCCCTCCCCTTCCCCAGCAGTGTGCTGCCTTACAAATCAGCTCCAGCCTTTCCTGTTCTAACCTTGGTGGGTTAATGACAGGATGCTGAAACCAGCACTGCAGTTTCAGAGAGATTTCCCATGTGGATTTTGATCCATCTCCTGCCTCTTGGCAGGATGCACTCTGGGAGACAGGCGACCTGAAGAAGTAAAAACTCTTGGGATGTCTTTGTGGTCTATTTTCAAAGTAAATGAGTGTCCCATCTCAGGAAGAGACACTGATTGGATCAAGGTGGAAAAAACAGGAAGGAGCCCACATTGGGCTGGGTGCTTTGAGGAGATGTGGAGTGCACGCAGGAGCAGGAAGGTGTCTGAGGGACGAGCAGGCGGTTACTTCCTTGGCACTGCTAGCCTGGCTCTTTTAAAGCTGTACTAAAATTCCCAAGGTAAAGAAGTTCCTGTCCACAACTGTAGCAAGAAAGATGATGGGTTTTTAAAGCATATGGCAGCAATAAAAACCCTTCACCTGTCTCCCACTCCTCCCCATTAGCTGTTATTCTCGGGCAGCATTATCTCCTCTGAGCACCCTGCATGCTATACAATTATGCTGATGGCCACACACGAGAGATGGAAAACAACCTGCTGCATACAGGGATTTCTCTAGGCTACTGCAGAACAGTGCGCAGGGTTGCCAGGACACCTTGTTCTCCCCCTGCAGCCCTTCTGCTGGTACCACTCTGGGTCTCCTGTCAGCACAGCTGGAGGCAGCACCAGGCTGTCTGCTCTACTTGCCTTGCTAATGGTCGGCTGACCTGGTTTAGAAAGCAGACCAAGACCACCGATCCCATTTGGCACACACAACAAACCAGTCCCGGTTTCAGAGGCTTACACACTTACAGCCCCATTCAGGCACTTCTCATGCAGCATCCCCTGGAAGCAGGCACTGGTGGCATGCACACAGAATTCACTCTGCAACAGCGTGGCTGAGCATGCACGAAGGAGAGAAAGGGAAAAACGCTGTCCCTCAATCCAGCAATGAATGGCAGAGATTGGGGATCAGATCTTTGGAGGTATTTACTGAATTCCTTTCGTTATCAGGCAATGAATGCTTTAAAGAGGATCTTGGCTGAAACAGTCTGTCCTGCACACAATTCACACTGGAAATATTAATGGATCAGAACAGCCCCCTGCACTGCTGCAGTCTGTTCCTGTGATTTAAGCAAAGGGCACCAGGCTCTTGGCAGCTCTTATTACGTTGCTTTCCTTTCTGCTGTGCTTCATCAGTGATGTCGCTTTCAGAGGGTGGGTTCATACAGAAGGAGAGAGCTTTAAACTCACCCCCAGCCAGAAGAGCAACATGGGGATGACAAAGACCTGCAAGAAGGGCTCCAGAGGCTCTGAAAACTGTAAGCAAAGGCACATGCAAAGAGGACTGATCTGACCCCAGTAAACAGATTGTGCTGGACTCGAAAGCCAAGGTGATGAGCCCCCCCTGCAAGGCTGGGGCAGTGTGCCAAGGGGCCTTCAACACTGACCAAAGGGAATAATGGTGATAGTAATTGGCAGTAACTGGGGCCAGTTGCAAGAGCCAATACGGTCCATTAATGCTGCAGGATCTCCCAGCAGAAATATGCCTCAGCTGACATAAAGGCTTTACTTATACTATAGGTGTACAAAAATCCCACATGATAGGGATTGGGCTTCAAAGAAATGAACAAGATAAGTTGCACCTTGCTGGAGAAGCTGGGTTTGGCATACTCAGTACAAAACACAGAAAGTTACAGTCCCTGGCCTGGGGAACTGTCACCAAGGCAATAACTACAGGTGTCCTCGCATGGCTGCAGGCCAGCTTACCTCTGGGGAGCATGGGGATGGCCATAACCAGCTTGTTTCTGTCAACAGGCAACTTCTCTGGCTAAAGGCTTGGTCGGTCTGTTACAGCAGAAGCAATGTGAGAGCACCAAAAGGACAGCTGCAGCAAACCCTCCTATTTGTCACCTGCCCAAGCCATGTTTTACACAGCTCTCACCTGTAGGAAACCGCCCACGGCTTGAATATGGAATTGCTTTTGTAATATCTTCTTTTCTGCGGGGTTTGTGTTTTCAACTACTTGAGTACATCTAAGACATGGGGCAGGAAAAAGGAGCTGCAAACACGGGTGAAGACCGAGCTCGGGGCTGGCAGTGCCGCACTGCCCTCTCCTGCCGTGCTCCCCAGCAGACACTAATCCCGCTGTGATTACATTCTCTAGGATCTTTAAATCCTTCATGGATTAAGGAGTCCCCCTTCCCAAATGAGGGATTCCTCCCTTAATTCACTCCAGCTGGCACAGCAATGCCAGGGAAAAACAGTGTTTTCTGGGGAGCGTGGTCCTGGCTCTTTTGGGGAACGCTGTGCCCAACTGACCATGGCTCTAGAGCCCTTCAGCATCACTCCTGAGTCAGTCTGGCTACAGATCACACCTTGTAGCCATGCCCCTGCTGCACTCTCTGCCAGGTGCTGCTGTGGGGTTATCTTGGGTCTTCCATCCCAGGGTATAAACCCTGCTGAGCCTTGCTGCTCTGGAGACATCCCCTCCACACAGGATGGAGCCTCTGGGGTTTACCATTACTGCTCAGCACCCAGTGGCTGAAGCAAGTAGAAACAAAAACTGAGGAAAAGTGCCAGCACAACAGAAATACGGTCTTATTTGTCCTTATCCTATATTCACCTCTTAAGAGGTTTTCACCAGCTTTAGCCTGTATTTCAATGGCAACCAAACACTGTAGCAAGGCGATCTTTGACTTGATTTTCTCTCGATGGGGCTGGCTGAAAGGGTCCCCCCCACCTGCTGTACCTGCCCCGGTCTGTGGGACAGCTGGTGGGGGAAAAGGACATCAATGGTGCAAGGCTGTATCACCTAAACCTGGAAGTTCAGTCATCCCAGCTCGCAGGGTCATACGGCTCTAAGAAAGTCAGAGGCCCTATGTTAAAAGTTATATACATATATATACATATTCAAGACCTAGTAAGAGTGTCTAAAATTTATGTCAGGCCCATTTACACAGGAGAAAAATAACTTGACTCTTCAGGATCTAACACCTGAAAAGAAACAGTCTGTCTTTCAGCATCTGCTATTAAGAGCATCCTGAAATATATCTGCTTTTATGGTTTTGGGGTGTAACTCGGGAGGGCTGGAGCATGCTGCAGCGCTTTTTCTGTCTCAGGAGCTCCCCCCAGTGTGGCAAGAGGCAGCTCCAGCTCTTCCTGCACTCCTGGGCTCATACCCACAGCAGGTTTGTGCATGGCCCTTCCAGGCCCATTGCTGTCAGAGGTGCAGAAAGCAGAGGAGGGCCCAGTGGATACCTCAGGACCCCCAACTGTACTGCTTTGAGCCCCCCATTAGCAGCACCTGACAGCAGCCCTGGGGCAGAGCACCCTCCATCTCACTGCCGTATACCCATCTGCAGTGGCATGGATGAGATTTCTTTTTAATCAATTTTCACTCTGGCATGTTCCAGCTTAGTGTGTGTGCTTTGCTGGGGGAAGGGAGGCTTCATTTGTGCCAGAGCTGGGAACAAAGACACAGAAAACAATTGCTCCCCCCATTGCTCAGAGCCCAAGTGGGGAAGGGAGCACAGCACCAGCTGGCTTTTTTCCCTTTTTCCCCTCATTTCCTAAGGCTTTGCCCAGCTATGTTTGCACATGGCACTAGCAAGCACTCAGAGGCAGCAGCATCACTTTAAGCTTTGAACTGCCGCTTGCAGAAAGAAATGTTCATCCCGACAGGCTGATTGTCATGGCAACAAGAGATCCCCCCCCTCTTCTGCGGGTACCACTGCCAGAGAGGTGCTGCTGGGGTGGCACATCCTGGGGTACTGAGCCTGCAGGTGGCAGGCATGAGGGCACCCGACTCCCTGGGGAGCATCGCTGGGGCATGACGTCCCCCTTGTGCCACAGACCCAAGGAGAACATGGGGATGGCTGAGTTCTGCTAGCTTTGCCATCAGGAGGTACCAAGGGGGAGGTGATGGCAGTCATGCCTTTGGATAATGCTAGGTAATGGCTGTGGACTTGATGAGTTGCTTGGATTTAGGCCCAGGCATGGTGACACTGCAGTCACTTGCACAGGGTTGAGGGCTAGGAGATCTCAGCGGTTCCAGAAAACCAACACTCTTCCTCTTCCAGGCAACAGTGGAGAACCAAGGCAGGGTGGATCTGGTTACTCAGCTTACATTCTCTGGGAGTCCAGATACCCCTTATTTCCAGTTTGGCACCTTGTCATTAAAGTCCCCTTCCTTTATCTGACCCTTCTCATTTAAAAATACAATACACTAAAGAAACATACACACCTCTTACCACCATAGCAAGCTGTGATATTAAAATGAGGATCACAATACTCATTATTATAATTGCCTAAGCGATGACAGTTGTGCTATTACTGATTATTACTCTGCTTTGCATGATCCTTGTGTTTTCTGTGCCTTCCTGTTGCATGCACACAAAGCCATATGCCAGCTTTGCTCTCCACAGAAGGTTTGGAGCTTTGTAGGTGTTGCAGGCTGCAAATGTATGATTTATAAGTTAAAATTTTGGAGATGTCAATCTATTAAGACTATGAGGCTACTAGCTGGGACAGATTCTTTTCTCCCTTGCTGTGATGTCAATAAGGAAGCAAATGTGAATATCGTCTACAGCAAGTGCTTTTCTCGTCAGCTACAAGCCAAATTGTCCATCCAGCAACCTGGACCTCAATAGTCAAGAGGTGAGAGGGTGAGAAGCATAACAGCTTGAGCAGAGTGCCTCCCCTGACAAATGCCACCTGCTGCCCCCAAGCAAGAGAGCCACAGAGTGCATATAGAAGGGACGCTGGTAGTATTGCTTTAGTGTTTTGGTACCTGGATGATTCTCGACAGAACAAGGTGATGAGGATACAGCTCTGCTGTTTGACAGGGGCATGCAGGTGTCCTTCAGAAGCTCACACAGACGGAAGCCGTCGTAGTAGGCACGGTGCAGACGATGCACAGACAGTACTCATCGCTCTTGGGAACTTCCATCTCAAAATTTGGGTCATTTCCACAAGGACGCCAGACAAGGACCTGGAAGCAAGTTGAGAGCAAATGACGCAGCAATGTTCTGCCAGGAAAACATCATTAATACTGGAAAATACACAAATACCCTGGCAATACAAAACATTAAATGAAATCAGTCACTATTTAAAGTCTACCACAGCTGTCTCTAAATAAACACTATGGTACTGACTTCCCCCATCTAGCTGTCCTGGCAATGATTGTTACTGGCCACCAGCATTCAGCTGGAGCAGAGCAGGGCAAGATTTCCCATCCCCAGAGCTGCTCAAACCCAGAAGTCAGCAGCTAACAGCCAAGATGACAAATTCTGGACAAGTTAAAGAGCACAAGCATCATTTGCCACAGATGCTACATTGATTATAGATGACAGAAGCTCACCTGAGCCAATATAGACCCCAAAAGTCCTATTCGTTTGAAAAAATGCTCAAAATAACATGCCGCTTCTCCAGAGGACAGGCTGCTGTTATCTGCTCTGCTTTGCCGGGGTCTTTGCAATGCCACTTGTGGGCAAACAGTGGGAAAGAAGAGTTAAGTGTTCTGCTCTTGTTTTCTATCACAACTTGTATCATCACACAAGAGCTGAAATGCTGCCCATTTCACATAGGATTATTGGCTACAGTAAGATTTCAGTATTTGCAAATAAGAGCAGGATTTGGCCCACACAGTACATGTAATGGCTGGTCCCTACAATGAAAAATTAAGTGCATATCCACTGGTTTATTCACCATAGTACAAAATAAATAGTCTAGCACAGCAATCTTTGGTCTCTGTGAATTTAATATCCCAGAAATCATTTAAAGTATTTCTGGTTTTACATACTTCATGCTTCTCCTGAGAGTGTGCTAATGCAGGGGCAATTTAGAGAGGTATTCACTGCATGCTAAAGTGTAATGTTTTTTGGTTCCCAGGTGAACAGTTTTCAGTTTTAGACTGGTTCTTTTTCTATACGGCTCCTCAGATTTACTTTCCCTGAGAATTTTTATTCAACTTTTGAAGAGCCATTAAGATGCCGTAAGCAAGAGGGAAAGCTTTCAGGAAGACCAAAGATAAAAACTTCTCAAGAACATTTAAAGCAAACAGAAAGTAAACTTGAATTTCCTTGGTCTCCACTCCAAGGCTAATAAATACAGTGTCACTGTGAATGGTTAACCTTTGCTGAATGTATGTGATTTCTTTCTGCCTTTGTAAAGGCAGCATTTAAGAATACTGCTGCACAGAGGAAAAAATAAAGGGGCCTCTGATATGCTGCTAGCACTGGGGTTTGCTAAGTACAAGGAAATGCAGCAGATACAGCATCTTCTTACCTTGCTGCTCTAGCTTTGAAAGAACAAGCTAATCTGGAGATGGAAAAGCAGGATGCTTATTACCAGTAAATAAAATGAGACACAAGGTTGAGAGCTGCTGGTTAGAAAAATCAGAGGAACATAGAGGCCATAAACTGGTTCAATTTGCTGACTTCAAGTAATACTTCCTTTTTGCTCAACAAACCAGCAAAATATTTGATAAGCTTTTTTTTTTTTTTTTTTTTCTCTCCATCTTTCTTTCTGAATCCAGTACAGTTAATATTATTTCATTCAACTGAATGTCGCTTCTCTGCATGTTTAATTGCGTTCTTATTTCTACCCCAGAGCTACTTGACATGAGTTGCCAGGAAAACAAAACACAACCAAAATACCCAGCCCAAGTAAATCTTCTGGTTAAAGCGTCAGACAATGAGGAGTCAACATGAATAAATACACACATTGAAGCAATTACAGCTGAGTATGGGGTATGTCCTATTACTTAGTGAAGAGGCCATATTTAATTATAAATATACACATTTGAAAGATTAGTAAATGAGAATGGGCATTAATTAGGTGAATGGCAAACTCCAAGAATCTTGGTTTAATTTCACTTGCAACCAGAATAACCTCCACTTAAAGACCACTTGCCTACAAGCCCATTGATGAAGCCTCCTGCATCTTGGCCACTTTGAGAAATTCACCGAGGCTGCTGGAGAGCTGTGATCACCAGCCAAGGAATTCTTACACACAGGGACACAGCCACTAGTTACATCCTGGGCAAAGGGCTGAAAAACCCGGTAAACTGATTTTGCCTGATTTTCAGGCAACAAAATATTATCAAGAAATTGTTCCCTAAACAATCTTTAGGGAAGATGAAATATGCTGGAAGAGCCAAGACAGCCTAATTGTTTCGTTGGCTCTGCTCATGCTTTGTACGCATCAACTAAGACCAGCCTTAACAAGCATCCACTTACGTAATGGTGGCTCTGAGTGACTTTAATTACCTACTTTCACTGATGCTCAGCTCAGTACTAGTAGAGGCAAACAGGAAAGGCACAAGCTAACAACCAGCTATGTATTGAAACAAGGACTTGGAGCTGCACCTCCAAAAAGGTGTCCAAGAATTAACTGAGGACAGAGTCTGAATTCAGTTTCTCTTTCAACACTGTAGGCATCCTGATCTTAGCGAATGTCAGCCATAAAGCATAATACACTAATTTAATGTATACATATCCTTTTATTTGCTGAGATGCAGCAGGAGCTATTTCTGCTTACAAAAAAAAAAAAAAAAACAGTTATCAGTGAAAATAACTCGCACCCCAAAGCAATGATGAGATGTGGAATTTATTCCACTGCACAGACCTGTTGATTAAAACCATCATTCACATCACTGAAAAACGAACTGCCATAGAGACAAACGACCCTGGAGCTTGCTCTTTCATTCTGTAGTAATCATTCCACGTAATTATCTTGAAAAGTTGCTGATGACAAGGCTAAAATACAAAAATATTCAAGAGCATCTCCACGAGCAGTTTATTGATGTGCTTGCTAAGTTTTCATGCACACATAGGCTGGGAGAGGTCTTTGTCTGCTTGTCTACATTAACAGTTGCTGTGCATAAGAAAATATGGGCTTGATTGTGTTAATTGCAGCTCTTTCATCTTTCAGCTTTGAGCTGCATTAAAACTGACCTAGCTTAAATATTTAATGCTAGAGAGATCCAGAAACAGAGGGAGATCGATGCCACAATCCTATCCACTACCTTACGCAATGTTCCAAGAGATCCTCCCATGGGGGCACCAAGGAAGAAGATAATCATACGGTCTACATTGGACACTTAGATAGGAGCCTGGTCTCTACCAAAAGCCCTTGGAGAAAGGTGGATTTTCCAGCAGTGAAGAAGTACCTGCTCTGAATTGACTTCTGCTGGAGATGGTCTGATGGTTATGTAGGAGGTTAGGTGACCTGGTTTGCAAGAGCGCCCTTCAGCCTTATGAAAGCGGAGCCTTATCAGCTGGGCCATTTACTCTGACTGTGTAAACAGAAGCCACCAGTGCTCCAGGCTGCTGCTCCTGCTGTTTCACACGTTTGACTGGTGAAGGTGGAAGGCCTCTCACCATGCTGAAAAAAATCCCAGTTTCCTATCCCTGGCCTCCTCGCTAGGTCACAGCTGTCCACCTTACTCAGCACACTAGCTTGGGAGCACATCTCAGTACAAAACAGGTGCCTTTATGCTTCCACAGCCTGGCTCAGGCAGGGCACGTCATCACAAGAGTGCAAGACAGGTAAGATGTCAATGCCTGAAAGCCCTCCCTTTTAAAAAAAGAGTTAGGTTAACTCTAGTAATCTGGAAAGAAGAGAGGCACGGGGATATACTTTAGTACTTTTCGCCTGTCTCCTGCAAACAACACACCTTCACATGAAATTCAGGGATTTGGGTTCGGGTCAAGCCCCTCTGGAGGTGCCAAACCCTGCCCGGGAGCTCGAACAGAAAACTCAGCACTCAGGAAAACACTGCTGGAAGAGCACAACTCACCCATACCTGAGCACACAGGATTTTCCAGGTGAAGTGACTGATTTGAGGCTGGAATAGATGGAAATTGCACAGTGCTCTGGTGCCTTCTGGAGGTGAAGGGTGTCCGCAGGCTGGAGCACCTTTGGTGCTGCTCTGTAATTTGCCCAAAGCAAAGACAGGAAATGAAATCAGGCAAAACATTGGATCATCACAGGTGGAAAGCCCACCTAACACACACACACACACACACACACTTGGCTGTTGCTATTAAAGAGGAATTTTGTCTGGAAGACTCACTCACCATGGCTTATTAGAAGCAGAGTGCTTATTGTACCTGCTCTCTTCACTGCAGGCAGCTCCCTTTGTTCTCCTGCACAAACAAGCCTCTGTGGCAGAAGCCACTAAATATACACTATATACTGGCACACATAACTAGAGGATGTGTCAACAGGCAAGGCAATTTAATTTCAGTCACGTACCATTTTTAAACCCCCAGCACCTGACCTTTGAGAAAGAGCTTGGCTATGGTGAATGCAGAAGCACATCTGTCGTCGTGCTAGGGAGAAAAGTGGGAAGCCCAGAACTAGAGCACAGACATTTTAAAGTTAGCTGTTTGTATTTTTTGCTCTATATTTAATAAGCTTCTGACTAAAGAAGATTTTCAGAGGTTCCTAAATATAGTTTCTGCTCCAGCTTATGTCAATGTGCTGTCTGAGTGCTCAAGAAAAGCCCATGTGTTTAAGTCAGAAAATCTGCATTAAAAATAAAGTTGAACTGGGAAAGGAATTTGAGAGTTGGACTGTTTTGCAGTTTTAAGAAATTTATTTAAAGGTGTGTTTATCCAAAGAGGTAGTGTTGTCATCATCCAGCAGTTCCAGAGGACAAAAAGATGTGATGCTACTGGCTCTTCCAGTGTAGGAAGGATGCAGCAAACAGCAGGACCCAACCGATTATCCCAGCGTGCCTCCACCCTGGTGAGCCACAGCACTGCCAGATGTAGCAGTCTCCTTGCAGATCTCCTGATAACTGGACCTGCTCTGAGCAGGAGCTTGGACTAGAGAGGTTCTTTCCAACCCAAATGATTTTACAAGTCCACAACAGCCAGGATCATAATTACAATGTCCTCTGTTGTAGACAAGCTTTCATAGCAGCATGGACTCACTTAAATTCTGGGTCACTGGCCTGTGAGTCAGCCTAGGGCTGAAGTTGAGAGAAAGGGAAAATGCAGATCTACTAGTCACTGGGCAGCTGCAGGGAATGCTCCGAAAAATGTTGGGTATTCATGCTAGGGCACAGCTTAGGGCTGTGAGGTTAATCCCAGAGCTACAGCCTGGCTGGGGGAATACCTGGAATTGACAATTTCTGCAAGCAACACTGCCTCAGGAATAGCTCGCCTCTTAAGTTGTTGGGGATCCAAGTCAGAGAAGCATTTAAGGAAAAGCAGCAACATGCATGGCAATATCCACAAGATCTACCGTAAAAAATTACTATAAGTCCCCTGTGGGTAAAAAACCCTCTGGCAAAACCTCAGAGAAGACACAAGTTTTCTATTTCTGCCAATCTATTACCCAATTTAATTAACACAGGACTTTGTTTCTAACTAAAGGACCCCAAACTGACTGATAATCTTTGTGAAGGTTTCAAAGATTTCTGTAGCATACTAAAAAAAATAAATAAGAAATTGTGTGCATTTAACTCAAATGAATATTCTAACTGAAAAGGTCAGTGCTTACAAGTAAACAAATTAATGAATTAATGCCATCAGTGGAATATGTTTGACCTCACAATGTATGCGTCCCATAATGCAGTCTTTAATTATGTGCCCACAGCATGTTTTTCAGACATTGAGGGCCATGCGTCTTTAAGTTACTCTTAGTGGAGCCACACGTGTCACCAGCGCACCCTGTGCACACATTAGAGCTTGCTGCTCTACCGCTCCTTATTAACTGCCTTGTTCGTTTTCTCCTCTGCTCCCACTCAACTCAATTAGTGGGCTACAAGTGAGCAATATCGAACAGTGAGCGAGGAGCCTCAAGTTAAGAAATGAAATTTGCCTTTAGGAAAAAAAAAGGAAGAGGAGCAGAGCATCTAAGAAGATTTATAAATCAATAGGTCAGCTACTTCTCAAGTTGCAGTGGAACATCTGGGATGTTAATATCTGCCCAAGCTGACAGCTTTTTTCTTTAGATTCACATCCAGAACAGCAAAGTGTATCAAACAGCAACGGACATCCAAATACCTCTATTAATAAGCAGCTTGAACCTTTCTGGGGAGTCAGAAAAGACTGAGCTGCCAGGTAGGAAGCAAAGGAATTGTTTTATGACCATCAACTATTACCACTGGTATCAAAATGGAAAAGAAAATGCATTAGGAGCTCACTATTTTTACTCCCCTTTAGGTAGTCTGAAGGGTGAGGTAAAAATCATGTCAGAGCACTGCGAGATATAAATACTTGCGAACAGGCTCGTTTCTCAGCGTACAATTTCTGTGGACTAACCAAACTGGGACCAAAAACGTATTTCAAATTTTCTAGCAGTAAAAGAATTCCAGAAAGAGACGACAAGTTTATTCTCCGCCCCCCTTCCATTCTTTCCCATCTTTTTTGAGTCTCTCTTTTTCAACAGCAATATGATAAAAGGAAATGTGAAGGAAGGAAAAGCAAACAAGAAGGGAAAAAAGCAAGCGTAATTCCTGCATTTGGGAACAAAACAATGCTTTGTGGCTTTAAGCAAACAACAGAAATATTATTTTTTAAAATCCATTTTTTACATTCACTGAAGAACAGAATTCAATTTATCCAGTGAAAACAGAATTTTCCGATCACCTCTCATGCAGGTATGATGCTTTGCAGTAAGGATTTCAATCAAACAGGAAGACAGAGAAACAGCTTCAATAAGAGTTACATCCTAATGGCTCCCCAAAGCTACTGGACCGCCTGGACAAAGCTGCTGACCACCGGTGTCCCCGAGTGCTCTCACTGCTCTTGTCTCGCAGTTCTCAGATCTCTGCAACCTTCCCAAGGGCAGCCCAAATCAGGAAAGTCAAACTGTACCTTTGCACCCTTAGCAAAAAGAGCCCAAAACATAGGAATGAGATTTCAATACCAATACAGAGTTTAACATAGTTGAAGTGTTTACTTTCTGCATGGTATTCCCTTTTCAGAGAGGGGTGAAAACAGGCCAAGCACAGCACTGAGCCCAGCTCAACCAGCACGCTGTGCAAGCAGGACAAACCCGCCCTGTAGCAATGGTGCTGAGTTACAAGGGCAAGCAGCCCCTGGACTCGTCCTTTCCAGCTCCATTTTTCTCCTGCCTCGAGATGCCCACTGAATGGGCACTGTACTGCAGGCAGCAAAATGATGACCAAAGTAAGACCACACTAGCCTGAAAGTGTTGGGCCCAGCAATGGGCTTGAAGCTGCTTGGTGGCACTGCAAAGAATGTGGATTTGAAGAGAAGCACCACTTTTGTTGCTCGGTTAGCAGCACCATGAATACGATGGTGGTATCAACTGAAACCCAGAGCTTTAGGATCTGTTTAGAAAAGCCTTAAGCTAAGTCTCGCTCATTATACTATGCATTATACTATAGAGGCTAACTGCACTCTCAAGGTTTTTAAAATGGTAGAGCTCCCTATAACAGGCATTTTGAACTGCATAGCCAAATCAAGCCACAGTCAAAAGAGAGCGAACATCCACAACAGAGGTATCCCCTTTTTTTGGGGGGGAGGGGTGCGGGGGGGGTGAGCAATCCTCAAGTCCAAGCTAATCTGATCTGTCCAAAATGTTTGTATCCTAAAGAAACAGCAACAGCAGATCCCCATTCTCCCAGAAGAACAGTTCCTAGACACCCCACAAGAAGAGCAAGGGGAAACCACTCACCACTGGGAGACCTTTTGCAAAGTGAGGGACTGCCCAAACCAGAGCCTGCCTCTCCCCGCAGCTCTCTGGGTGCCACGGTCACCGCATCACTGATCTGTCCCCCTCGTGCAGCACACAGACGGAGGCACCAAGCAGCACTACAGCAACAACATTGCCTAAACTCACTGCTCCTCCTCATGGGCCTCTTTTCCTTCCAGGCAGCGGCAGGACAGTAGAAACCCTTGGAGGAGTTAGCCCAGTAGTGTCAGTGCAAAAACGAAGCTGGGTGCCAGCAGTGGAGCTGTAGGATATGTCACTGCTGCCCCACGGATCACCTACCAGCAAAAGTCTTCGTGCCCCAAACAGGGTAAGCTGACCACAAATAGGCAAGACCCAGGGCAGGCCTGAGGTCTTGATTGCTCCCAGATGTTGCAGCAGCGGAAGAAAACCTCGCTACTTTTGGAGCATTTCCATCACGCATAACAGCACCCTGCTTTTAATGCTTCTCCCCAGCGTGAGACGAGCCAAAGAGCAGAGAAATCACGCACTCATTCCCCTGAAGAGGCGGCAGCAAGCAGCTCCCGGCGGCGGGAGGCGGCCCCGGCCGGCCCCCAGGTGGCGCCGTTGGACCGCCGGGAGGCGCCAGGGCCGCGGGGTGCGCCTGCTGCCCAGCCGAGCCTCCAGGAGCATAGCCCCAGAACCACCCAAACCCCAAAACGCACTTTCAAATGTATTATTTTTATATTTCTTTAACAAAATGCCAAGTGCTCTCGTTTTCCTTTTCGTATTGAAGGCTTCAATATTAAATGGGAGCACCGAGGCTTTTAATAGTAAATCCAGCAGACATATTTTTCCCCCTTTTTTGGCAGCACGAAGACTGTAGGCTCGTTGTGGCCATGCCCGGAGGAGAGGTGAGGTGCAGGCTGCTTCCTGGAAGCCACCTGCAATGCCCCCATGGGCCCAGTGCCCTCACAGCTGAGGCAAGGAGCCATCTGCACCACCAGGCACATTGATCAGCTGCCCGGCCTTCTGGCAAGAAGGGTTGGAAGATTTTTAAAAGCACTGGGTGAATAAGATAAACCCCACAGTACACCCCACTGCCTCTCTCTGCTTATGAACTGGGTGTTTGCCTCAGTTGTCCGCGTGGAATAAAGCCCTGTGTGTTTGTGCACACACAGGGTGGGGTGTGCAGGGTGGTTTTGGGATGCAGCTAGTAGTAACTCTGTTCCCAAAGCACCTGGAGCTGGATCGCTATCATAACGTGGTGCTACCAAGCTGTGAGATGGGAGCTGCATGCTTGCATGGTGGGAAACAAGAAGTACCGGTACAACACCTGTGGGTCGTGCTGACAGCCTGTCCCACGTACCCAGTGCCTTTCCAGTTCGAGTGGGGAATAAACACTGCACCACCTGTACCACAACACAGCTGGCAGCGCAGACCTTCTCGGGGATAACCCATACATTGATCCACTTCAAACAGAAAAAAGGGGAAAAAAAGGAGATGCCATTTCAAGAGCAGTTTCTGACACCAAGGTTGTAGCTGATCAGCAGCGACCTCCACCCTGAACAGGAAGGGAAGGGTCTTGCTTCCAACTTGCTGGCTGCTTTGGAGAAAGCAGCAAGAGCTGGCAGTTGGGAAGCAACGAGCTTATGTAGGAGCTTTCATCCTGACCTGCTGTTAGGGGCTAGCTGAGCCTTGTAGCTGCAGGATTTGCCTTTTCTCCTCTTGTTCTTAAGTCTGCTGGGCTCCTCTGATCCTGCAGGGGCTACAGCTGCAGCGTAGAGCCCTGCTGTGCCAGGGCATTTCCCCACTCAGTGACAAATGCACCTCTCTCCGTGGCACTGCTCTGCTGCCCACTCTGCCAGCAAGAGAAATAGCAGTACCCAGCCTGAAATCTCTGTCCTCAGTCGAAAAATCTCCCTCTCAGGCACCCAGCTTGTTTCTCTTGTCCCCAATGTGAACCAAGTCTCCCTGGGCTGGTGCTGTCCCTCCAGCCAGGAAACACAAGCGCACCATTTCCAGCAAAGCACGAGCAGTGCCACTGGGCAGTTTCCAGCTCTGTGTCCAACTGGGTCCTTTCCCAGGCGTCCTGAGACTGCTTTACAACAGTAGTGAGAGTGGTTAATTTAAGAGAGTTGTAGAGTGCCAAGCAGATACATGGGGATTATTTATACTCCGTGGCTTCCCAATGCCATACACACACTGCTGTAAGAAACCCCTATGCACACCACTGGCCCTAAAGAAGGCATGTTGGAAAATGTCCTTACAAAACGAATCCTTAAATTTCAGCCTGGTAGAGCATCCAAGTGCGCAGCAAAGCCAAGACAAACAGAGCGCTGCTCTCTCCTGAAAGCATGTGTGGTTTGGAAATCTCCATTGTTGCTATATCCAAGACAATGATTCATCCTCCCTGGGGAGTTCTGCCTTGCCTCCGCATGTTTCGCAACACTGCCCAGCTTTATAACAGTGTGGTTGCACACCGTGACTCCTTGCAGATTTCTCAGCTCGCCTGCGCATGAGGAGGAGGCTAATCCTTCTAATGATGATTTTCCTCTTCCAGCACTTCGTCTTGCTGGCCGTAGACTTGTTCCTTGCAATGACACTTTCCTGCCTCCTTTATGCCTTTGCGTTCATTTCCATCGCATTTTTGACCTGCTGCATTATTTTCTTGTCCTTCGGCATTGTGGAGAAGAACATTGACATAAAAGGGAGAGCAATTGTGATTCTTGTGTCCAACAGCTCCATTGGGAGGACATTTGCCAGGAACCTGGATAAAGCAGGTTTTAGGGTGTCTGCTGCACACTGGCCTCCTCGAGAGGAGGGGACGACCACAAAAGAAGAGTGTTCTTCGAGCATGGAGGTAGCACAGCTCCACATGACTGACGATGAGTATCAGAAGACAATGAAAACCTTCATAGAGAGCCACTTGTCCCTGAAAGGTAATTCAGAGAGCAAACTTGCAGATTGTACCTACAGTATATATCAAAATGCACAAGATTGTGAGGTCATTGCAATTCACCAGCAAACAAGGGAGACAAGAATGCTGTAGGAAATGGGCTATATACTGTAACTGCATTGCTTTTTCTTGTGCAAAACAAAAATTTTGCTTTTTCCAGGGGAAAGAGCCTACTCTAGTGGCTGTGAAAGGCCCCAGTAGACCCCAGCCCTGGAGGAAGGCAAGGTAGACCAAGGAACAAGGGGAGAAGGTCCCACCAAGGCACAGAGGGCTGGACTGACCATGGGGAGAAAACACAGGGATGAGAAAAGGGGAGCAGAGACTTGAACAGTGACCTGTGTCTGATTTTTAACTTCTTCTGCATTAAAGAAAACCTGAGGTTCCTCTTGGCTCCTTGCCTGCTGTGGGATTCATAAGAGCCAGGTCTGAGGTTTTGCTGGGACATCCTGAACGCCGATGCTGCTGCCATTTCTGTGGGGCTACAGGACTGAGAGCGACTGCAGAGCTGCCGGGGGGACATGTGTAAGCACTCCTGCCAGGGAACACCCCCTGTTCTTTCTAGGTGCAGGATGAAGGGTGCGGGTGGGCAGGCTGGTTCCTGCCCCCGCTCTATTAGCTCTGCTATCCAGGAGCCTCTGTCCTCACAGCCAGAGTTTTGTGCCACTTAGGAGTAACCGAAAATTCAGCCTTCGCTGGCCGGGCTGTAACCTCACCACTCACAGGGCTGTGGGGTTACAAGGGAAGAGGCCAGCCCTCTCCTCCACCATGAACCTAGTGAAGGTATGTCCAAGCAGTGAATCTCCGTCACTGCTTCCCCATTGTGCCTCCTTCCTTGTCCAGCATACCTATTTCTCTGCTCCTTGCTCTTCACATGGTGGTTTCTGAGGCTCCCTTTGAGGTCTTCCCAAGGCAGCTTCTTTGCCTGTTAACACTGCGTTGAAGTCTGGGAGCGTCCGTCTCTCACCACGAGCAACAGCGAGACCCCTCACGTCGCCGCCCAGCGCTGAAGGTTCTCTCTGTGCTCCCAGGCCCTGTGCAGGAAGGCCGTGCTGGAAGGCAAAGCACTCACTAGGAGCCGCCCCTGCTGCAGGCTCCCCCCAGAGACACGGTAGGGAACCCCAGCCAATGCCTGCTGCCAGCTGCAGCTGCCTGTGACCCAGCGGCACAGGCCATCTCCCGCTGCTTCCCTCCTCAGGCGCACCCAGCAGACCAGAAGTGCCCGTGGTCGGATCCTGTGAAACTGTACTGGTAAAGCTTGCCTGCGTGGACAAGGCCTGACAGCTCCCAAACCAGTAAGGCAGACTTTCTCAGCCAGTACGGCTCCAGGGGCCTATACTGTTTTAACTACAGGAGGATCTGGCCCAGTTATACCTGCTTTTCTTTAGGTTATTTTGATCACAGTATTGGTTAAATAAAGGCTCTTCCAAGTCTTTTTTTTTTTTTGACAGGGAACTCTGCTGTAGGATCTGTGAGGTTTTGTTTTCCATTTAGGATCTCCTGCACCGTGTTCACATTATAGACGTGGATGTATTAAAATGTATTTCCCATGTGCTGACCCAATTGCATAGCACATCAAAGTACCATGCCAGGAATTTAAGGGAAAACAAACAAAACTTAGAACTTTTCTTACTTTTCCTTGTTAACGGTTTCAAATGAGTGCTGGTATTTATTCTGTAAGGTTTGCTGTAATATTTTGGCATGGGCTGGGTGAACGCCTGCCAGCACCTGACTGATAGTAAAACAATTCCAACCAAACCGAATCAAAAGACTACACTGGTAGGTCCCCATGTGCAGCATGCAGCTTGGTCGGCAAGGCCTGGACAAGGAAAGAAGAGAGTTTGCGTTGTGGGGACAAGGGACAAGACATGGCAGATCAATCATACAACTTCCTCCTTTTAAAGATTTCTCTTACACACTTCATGTGTATGCAACTTTTGGTTTCCAAAGAAAGGAATGTTCGTATCTGTGTATTTTTTTGTTTGTTTTTATATAGCCGGTACCCATGGGAAATCTTTAGTGCTATAACTCTGCTATGTAAATAAAGACACTTGTTTAATATAAACACAGCTTCTAAAATGCAAAATGTGTCACTCCCAAAGTGACACAATGCAGAGAGATCCCCTAGCCACAGTTCCTTCTAAAATTAAAAGGCTTATTACAACTGAAATCACGTATTTGTTATCCTGGTACAGGCCCACAGATCTAAATTTCCAGGTAGGCTAACACCTTTATTTTGAGGTTGCAGTACAAATGATTAAGGTACTGTTAGGTGTAAAGAGAACCTAAGGATACAGAGAAATGCAAGCCAGCCCCCTTCCAAATTCATAATATATTGTTTGCAATAGCCTAATTTTGTGCATAGTAAGTCTTTTGTTCTTACACCTTTTTTAACTTGTGCCTTTAGATCAGATGTTTAAATTCTCTGCAACCAGGAGTCCAAAGAGATAGGGGGGAGAAGGGGAAAGAACAAGTCTTAATTGTTCACGTTTGGGAGCTGGCTGTGTACTATCAGACATTGCAAGAGCTCTTGGCGTGGCATCCAAGTGCTCTGGGATCAAGCCGCTTGAGAAATTGCTGTGCCGTGTTGCTCTTTGGGCACGTTGCCTGGAAATGCTGGGAATTGCTTCACGGCTTTCAGGGCTGGCTGCGGTGAGGGTGGGGCAGGACAAGGAGGAAAAGATGTGGAGATGGGCAAGGCCCAGCAGACCAACGCAAGAAGTGTTCAGACAACCCGAGAGCTCGTCTAATTAATTGCTGCAGCATGTTGGCGTTCAGCTAATCACACGCACATGCACAACAGACATGGGGCTAAGTGAAAATAGTACATACTGCTCCCTGCCCGAAAAGTGTCTGCCTTGGGCTTTGCCAAGAAGTGCAAGCCTCAAAAAAACTGTCAAGTGTCCCTGCCCTGCCAGCCTGCACAGAGTTCAGCTCCCCACATTACAGTGCTGGAACAAGACAGAGTAGAGAAACTGCTGTTTCAACCTACCCTCAGCCTACTCGTGTTTTAGAGATGACTTGAACTGTGCTTTTTCTTCAGCTGCCCCCAAACCACTTCTGCTATCTTGAGGATACAATCTCCTCCTTTCAGTGTCTTTAACCTCCCTCAAGTCTTTCTGTGCTCTAGGCTGAGCTCTGCCTGCCTTTATAGCATCTGCAGATCTGTGGATGGCCACCGGAGCGCACAGAGCAGCCATCATGGCAGAGTGTTTGGGGGACTTCCCTTCTTGCTGTCCATACTTCAGGGACCACTCAAAGTTGGTTTCCAACTGGCTTGCTGGCTTGCCACATTTCTTCCCATTCCTCTCCCACTCCTCACAGTATTTCATACTGTGCTGCCAACCATCACTCTTCCTAGCTGTTCCATCTACTTTCCCTTTCCTCGTTTTTCTTCTGCAGTAGATTGCAGTGATAAATGCTCTCCTGGTACCTTCATTTGCTGTGCACCTCTCCCTCAGCACCCACCTGCTTTGGTTAGCCATGCAGCTCAGCCCGTGGAGGCACTCTTGTGATTGAGAGAAGATGAAAGTGAGAGCCCACAGTGTGTCTGAACGGGAGACAGGCATTTAAACTACTCCTTTGTGCAGCGGAAACACTGTGCAAATTCTTTCACTTCATAAGGACAGAAGTGCAGTAGGTCAGATAGTTTTACTTGAAGATAACGCTTCCTCACTCACTTCGCCATGTTACACTTACCTCAAGACAAAAGGCTAGGCCATACAACCATTCCTAAACTCAATGGAGGGAAAGTTTAGTTTTCTTTTGCAACAGTATGGCTTAGAGCATGGCACAAGCAAGGGAGAGCCACAACAACCTGCCATTCTGGCTCCAGAGACAGATCGAAGAGATGTGATAATCATTGACGGCACTAAACTACCAGGCAATAGGAATTATGAATGAATAAGACAAATGAAATCATATACTCATGCAATTTTAAAGAGTACTGCATTATTTAACTTCACTCAGCGACAACAACGGCCGGCCACCTTGGATAAATCAGGCCACTTTCCATGCTGCAAATGCCTATGTTTGGAGTTATGAGTCAAATGATTGATATTTGTAGCTATGTTTTTGTGCCTTTAATGTGGGTTATCTAGAAGTCTTTGAAAAACTGGTTTGCAACTGTATTGCCTTCCTATCTCTTGGGGATTTATTAGAACTAGAGAAACACTTTGATGCAGCAGTAATCAGAACCACACAGCTACTCAGAGAAAGCAGATCTCGTTCTGAAACTAGAGCTTGGGAGGAGCTATTTATTTTAGGATGAAAGGGAGAATAAGAGCTGTAGCATGAATCTATGCATCATCTATACTGGCTGCATTTTCTTCCTCCAAAAAGAAGCTATGTATCACCACCTATGGACATTTTATGAGAGGCTGGTTTTCCCTTCCCTGGAGTGCTTTTGTCATTTTCTTGTTTCAACAGACAACTTCTCTGCCAAGCACCCTGGATGTACACATAAAACAAAACAAAACAAAGCACACACACACACACACACACACACACACAAATGATTAAAGAGTTGCACAAGCAAGAAATGCTGCAGCAACACTTCTCCTGCTCTGTCCCCATCCCTCGCTCATCGCCAGTGGGCAGAGCCCAATGTGGGCTTGCAGCCTCTGTCCCTACCCCACATCACTGCTGCTGACACTTGCCCAATGCTACCGGAGTGAGGCCACGTGCTGGAAGGGGCCAGCACGTGAGACCCTGTACTGAGTCCTCAGGGCTGCAGATGACCACAGCCTCTAATCCTGGCAGGGCTCAGACCGGTCAGCTACTCCAACCTGTATTTTATACGCCAGGGAATCCATCAAGATTTCAGGATAAAACAGGCACCAGCTATGTGGAAACACAGGGGCAGGGAAAGAGGGAGCTGAGCTGTGAACAAGTTTGGCTTGTTGTAAAAAGTATTTTAAAAGTGGGTTATCTTTGAGAGCGTGTTGCTGTGTTCACCACTAATATACTATGGAAAGAGAACGAGGTAAAAGAGCCATAAGCTGCCATTGCCTTTTTTTTTTTTTTTTTTTTTTTAAAAAAAAAATCTTTTTATCCATATCTTACGTTTGCAGATGGCAGGAATAAAAAGCACATTATTTCAACAAAAAAACAACTGAACAAAACTCAGGTAGTTGGATGCTCTTGTTATACTAGCTCCTAATTCTGCCAAAAGCCTCCTTTAGCATCCTAAAGTAGCATCCTTCTCATTGTGCCCCTGCCTAGCTCATGAATTGTGCTCCCATCATGTAAGTTTGCTTTACAACAAACCCCAGGCAACGGTTTCCAAGCTTCATCAATCATTAAGTCATACAAGGCTGAAGAGTTTTTCCAGAAATCACCTGAAAGATGGCTACATTTATGAAACATAGTTCTTGAAACAAACAACACATTTTCATACATTTGCAGTGGTAGGATTAGAGATGCTAAACTAACCTCTGGTCCTGTAAGTCACTGGAACTATTCCGAGAGGTAACATAATCTTTATGCCAATGTAAAAAATTGTCCCAAACTTTGTACCAGTTTAGAAACTGAGCATTGGTTTTCATTAACCAGAGTTGGACAGCTTCCAAGCAGAAAAATATTTTGGAAAAACACCAGGATTAGAGCTCAAAGAATTGTACAGTTTTATTTCCCCTCAGAGATAACGCAGTTTTCAGAAAGAGTATTAAGAGTGTGGATGCCTATATCTGTATTTTTTATCACTCCAAGCCTTCAGAAAAATTTTCCAGAGAAGGGTTTTTTTTTAGGGAAAAGGAACCAAGTGAAAATGTTATCTGGAATTCTGTTTTCCCATGTTACAGTGCTTAAAGGTAGAAACCTTCTGAGCAGTTCTATGACATATACTTATAAATTTAATTTAAATTACGTAGGAAGATTGAGCATATATAAAAATTGAGTACTTCTGTAGATGATAATTAAATGCTTCCCTAATACACACAGATAAACTACCTATTTTATTAGAGATCTCCTGAGTAGATTATTTTAAATCTACTCTCTTGGAATTCTCTATCAGACTGATAAACTGTTTTCCCAGTACTTACTATGCTGCAAGCTCCCAGGTAACACAGACGAATTGCTGTGGCATTTTCAGTAAGAACAGCTGGGCAGGAACAAACTACTTCGGAGCCCTCCTTGCTGCAGCACGGAGGACTTGGTGGGCCCAGCTGAGCCCCAGCAGCTTTGCTGGCGGCACTGAATTGTGCCAGCAAAATCCAGATTTCCTCCCCTGGAAGGAAATGTCTGACAGGTAGAGTCTGTGCTACCAAAGCTGTGCATATCCCAGCTCAGAGCTGAATTGCACCCCGAGGAGGTTGACTTAGTAATATTTGCAAAAGAATCTCACCAGTTCAGACCGGGCAACGGTCTGCCACAAGAGGCTTCAATCAACCTGTTTTTCAGGTTGATTGAATTATAAATGCATGTGGTGAAAACCTCCTCAACTTGGTGCTTTGTTATAGTTAATAAATTGATTTGTTATGAAGAAATTGTCCATAACCAGAGCTTTCTTTCTATTCTTGGGCTGTTTGCCCTAGTTTCTGGAACTGCCTTTATTACCCAGAGGTATTCACTGCCTTGGTTTGGTCAAACAGTTTGAAACCTCTCAGCTGTCTGAAGTCTCAACTGCTCTTTGGGACATGAAATGATCCTGCCAGATAGCTACACCAGGTAGTAATAATTTCTAACCCCAGACTAGATGCAGTTAACTTTTTAAAACAATAGACTGATAGATAACAAACTATTTTTCTCTATTGAAAATATTTCCCCCTGGAAAAAAGCTTGTCATCAGAGAGCTATCCCCAGTAGCCAAAACCCACACTGATGTCCAAGTCCAACCAGTGCCTGTGCACGACTGGAGCAAGAGGCTTTTCTCTGTGTATCTCAGTGTTGTTTAAATTTCATTTTGCCATGTCTTAAAAGGTGGAAACACAATGTATGCACTGTGCAAGTCCATTTAGGCCTTGGAGTTGTGCAAAAAATCCCACCCCAAACTAACCAACCAAAAAACACTCAGAATTTATATATTTTTAACTTTTATAGCGCCCCCAGACCCATTTGGTATTTGAATCACCCTTTTACTGTAAAAGGGGAAGTGCCTGTCCCCCACTAGAGGCTTGTTTTCCCCACTCCCATTTTAAGCAGTCATCGTGAAATTAATTGAGATGTCATTAATGTAAAGCTAAAGCTCCTTTCGGGTCATGTGTCTTCCACTCCTTCCTTCTGGCTATCTTTGTGGTTTGATATTTGCATATATTAAAATTGCATTTTCTCTCTTTTCTTGCTACCCAAGACTCACAGACTTAGGCAAGCTTTTAGTCCTTATCAGAAATTCGAATTTCCATCCTGCTTTCAATTTATGGAGACCACATTTTCCAATGAGTAAACACACTGATAGAAAATTCCCAGTCAGTTCCCATAACCATGCACACAGTGGTGACTGATTCACCAAGTCACAGCCCATAAAGGGAGGGACCATTTCCTTCTTCCCTATTCCTTCAAGAACAGCAAGCTTTAATGTTATTTATAAAAGATCCACAAAATAAAAATGCTGGCAGAAAGATCAGAATAAATGACATCCTTTTAAATAACATGACCCCAAAGTCCCCAAATGTTTAGGTGCTGGGAAAGGAGGTGTCAGGAGGAATGCTTTCTTCATCCGTTTGCTCTCTGCACCTCTCTTTAGATATCTCTACCAGATCTTTTATTCATGCTCCCAGCTCCGGGGCGCAGGTCGTGTCTGTCTGTGTCAGTCGTGTGGAGTCACAGTGTCTGATTCAAAACAAGGCAATGCATTCAACTCTGCAGCTAAAACATGGCAGCAGATAAAGTGAGACTAAGTCTCACTGCAGTTTTCCCAGAAGCAGAGGGGCAAAGTACCGGGGTCAGGATGTGTCTTTCTGCCCAGGGATGCCCATGGAAGGCAGTCAGCCCAGGCACAGCTGAAATACAGCTGGCACTGAGCTTTATGCATCAGGCACAATTAAGTGAGATATGACACACATCTGATAAATGAAAATGATGTAATGGGTTGAAAAGCAGGATAGACAGTTTGGTCTGGGGTAGATATGCACTGAAGATGTGCAGACTCAGTCACTTTTTCTCAGGGCCAGCATTACAGTATGAACAGACAGATAACAGGAGCTGAGCACTTAGTTTGCTCCAGCTTTCAGACACTTGTACAGCTCTCAGCACGCATGGCACAGAGAAGGCCAATTCTTGGCCACAAAAATTCATCCAGAGGTTTCCTTGAGCTCTTCCTAGGACACTAAGGCAATACTTTCCTCAAACCTCATTCCAGCTCTCTTTCCCTAAAGCAAGACAAGACAGGTCACTCTTTTCTCAACTCTCTAACCAGCAATCACCCTTTCCCTAACATGCACTGTCTGGAGACAACTTCAAGCAGACAGGTTTAAAGGAAATATGGTCCTTAAGTAGACATTTTCAATGGGTCAAACCTATTTTGAAGCTAGGTAAGCAAACTGATAAAAGTCACCTCTCAAAGATTATTCACTATACCACAGACAAGCAGGCCCCGATTCTGATAATTTTGCCCAATAAAGCAGAAAACCTTTAAACCTGAATTTGTCCTTGGATGATGTTCAGATGCAAGAGCTTACCATTAAGAATGGAGTAAGTGCCTTCTTTTCTATTAAAGAGAACAAGTCTCAGTGAGTGACGGTTTCTAATAAATGCCACTTGATTTTTCCTTGAGTATTTCTTGGAAAGTCCTTGCTTTGATTCTAAGAAAAAAAAAATTGCTAATGTTTGGCTGGTCATAAAATTGATTTGACCTTGTACAAATGATCTGACATAACTGCATGTTGCTGAGCCTTTTGAAGTGCATTAGGTTGTTCATACAATAAGGCTTTTTTCTACTTATTCTGTACGGTCTCTTTGTACAACTGACAAACATTTCAAAAGCTTTCATAAAAATAACTTCAAATAACTAGTAAAAAAAGAAAAAAAGAAAAAGATTCTGAATTCCAATGGAACACAGAACAACAAATTTCAATGGGTGGGAAGGAATAGCTGTCTCTTGACCAGCTTTATTTCTAATAAGTCTTGCAAAAGATGGCCTTCCTAATCCCTGGCATGGATGGCTGCTACAGAGCTCATTATATTCAGGTTTTTAATTGGAGTAATTGAAAGTGGCTATATTTCATCTGCACCCGTTATGTCTTCAGAGGAATGTCGTGACGTAATTCAAGAATGAGCTGTATGAGTACACTTAGCTCATACCTTGTTAATTTGGCAGGCATGTACGGGCTGATGAAGAAGCCATCAATCTTGATATGGGAAGAAGAGGAACCAGACACATGCAGGTTACCCGAGATGAAAACCTCTTACACATGGAAAAGGTTTATCAAGAGTCCAGGTAGGAAGCACTTGTAGAAGTCAAGTACAATTGGGTACACTGCATTTCTCCAGCAATGTCTAGATGAAGGGGGAAATGTCTTTAAAGTGATTTACCAAGTGGTTTGTTTTGTTTTGTTTTGTTTTTGTTTGTTTGTGTTTTGTTTTGGTTTTGTTTTTGTTTGTTTGTGTTTTGTTTTGGTTTGTTTTTCTCCTTAAAAAACAGTTTTAAAAACATGTTAAGTGTCACTGAGTGTTCAATATCTTAGAAAGCAAAGTCCTTTTTCTACATCTTGAGCCTCACAGGGTTGGTGATTGACAGCTTAAAACAAAAAGTGTTAGCAAGTATTCCAGAAAACTCTTGCTGTCCCAGGCTGGGCTTGTAATAAAACTACTTCGTTAGTATAGAGCCTGTATGTGCAGAATCAGTGCTGCACAGCCTTCCCTGTCCTGGGAACCACCTGAGCTCCCTCCCCTGGGGATGGAAAAGATAGAAACATGTAGTTACTATCAACAAAACACAGTTCAGTAGCTGGCAGCACTGTGATTTATCAAATGGTTAGCTGTTCACACAGAAGATACTTCTGCCTTAGCACTCACTGTGAGAACTGTGTTACCAGGGCTAGCTGTTCGCTGGAAGGAGGATTTCCCAATTTGAAATAACCAGCTAATTAAAGTGTGACTTTAAGTACAAATTAATGCTTCATGTAAATAAGCAGACTAGTCGCATTATAAATTTGTTTGTATTATAAATGACATTTCCTTGCATGCTAAATCTCCTTGGCAAGACTTGTCACTGTTCTGAAGTGTTCTTCAGGCTTGTAAGAGCCTTGATGCTGAAGGCAGACTCTGGCCTCAAGGAGATGTTTCCAGCCACAGCATCCCAGTGCTCTTTCCTTTCTTAGCAAAGAGAGTGATGACAAAAAGCTGGAAGAGCAGGCAGACAAGCTCTCCTTCATGAAACAGGAAAGCAAGTGGGCATCTTCTCCTTTTCCAGGTCATATGCAGTAGATATAGAGTATGTCCCAAAAATAGATGGGGCAAAGAACCAAGAAACCGTCACCTAGCTCCCCAAATCCTCTATCTTTACTCTGGACATTGCCCTGCTCCTGACCCCTCACCATTTTTTTTTTTGTTTTGCTTTGGTAATCCAAAGCCCATCCGGGCTGAAGATGCGTTACAGTTGTTATTTTTTGAACAGTTTAATGTTTCCTTTTGCTGCTGGGCTAGTGGTTGAAACAGCATCACTTTTCTGTTTGCAGCCCTCTGTGTTGCTGTCCTCTTCTGCCCTCTGAACTGTGCCCTGGCTACCCTGAAGAAGAGAGCTCTGCAGGTCCTTGTGCCCCTGAAGTCCAAAAACTGAGAGGTGAGGCAGCGTGCTCACAGCTCACTTATATACACCTGACAGCCAGCCAGCATCTCCCGCAAGGCCTGCTCTCAGTGCTGCTTGGACAGAGGGCTGGGGGGCCAGAGCACAGCCCAGAACAGCTCCTGCACCTCCAGCGCTGACACCTGAAGGACGCTTCCTTTCCTTGCCTTTCTGCACTGATCTGGCTCTGAGGAGTGCGGCCTGGAGCACAGCCGCACGCAGCCAGCCACTTGGGGAGCTAAACCAAGCCAAATTATCAGAGGCACAGCGTTAGGTGCTCTCTGGCATCTTGCTGGGATTTAAGATGCATAGCAGTTGCTTTTGAAGTGCAAAGCGAGCTGATGCATTGCTGGATCATCCTGCCCCCATTCCTGTCTTCTCTCTGCTGCTCTGATGTATGGCCCGAAACAACTGAAACAGTGCACTCTTACACGTCCCTGCTTTAGGCAAAGCACCCAGAGCCAGCTGTGATTCACCCTAGTTATTAATCCAGGCTTTAGGACAGAGGAAGGGGGGGGGAGCAAGCTGTTGCATGAGAAGGATCCCCCGGTATGCCAGCTGGTTGGTCTGATCTTTTCCTGCAAAAGGGGGAAGAGCCCCTGGGTTTCCATCGGAACCTCTCCCATCAAGTGCCTAGTTCTCAGCAGCACCTTTGCTTTGATCTCTCTGGGTTGGGATCAAGCTATGTAGCTTGCTGTAGATGCCATGTTGAACGTTACATGGAACTAAAGTCCATTCCCCACGCTGCAAGATGTTCAGCAAAGGCAGCTGTAGGGGCAGCAATACAGTGCAGGTGTGATGAGGGAGGGAGAGCAGGCAGTGGCCTAGCCTGAGTGAAGCCAGATGAAATGACTGAACGGCACCAAACAGCTACAGCTCTCCCAACATCTTTCAGCAGGGAAGGAAACCCATGGAGCAACACATGTCGATTTTGTAACTGCACCATGAGAAGACGCTACAGGAAGGAGCACGGCTGGGATCACAGGTGACAAACTCCTGGCAGGGGAGAATATAAGCAGGGACTTCAATCACAGGACAATGAAACACTCTGCAGATGAAGACAGAAAGCAACTCCTGAACTGTGAGACAGCTCTCTAACTCATTTGCAAGTCTAATCTGTAAGGAAGAGGACACTAAAGTTCTGGGGTGTACAGTACAACGCTGTACTGGACACACTGGGATACACCCAGAGAAAGAAAAAGCATATGAAGTGAAAGGGAATAAAGGAAAAACTCTGCTGAGAAGAAAAATGCTAGGGCTCGGTTTTCATTATCTGAAGCCCCAACTCAGAACTGTTCAACTGATGGTAAGAGGAGCCACCCACCCAGGAGCTGTGTCCAGAGACAAAATAAAGCTTTCACAACTGCTTCTATAAGATACTAAATCAGCTTGGTATCCAGCCAGATTGAAAACAAATATTTTCATTCCAGAACATCAAAGCACTGGGAGAGAACATGCTAAAGCAGAGAATTCCTGAATGAAAACCTTGCGGTTTTAGTGTTTATGCATTTGGCAAGTGGCCCATTACATGAATAATGCCAATGCCATATATTCTGCAGAATATCCCCAGAAAGGTTTCCTTTGGCCTGAACCCAGTTTTGAGCCACAGCTCTCAGCTCCCTCTCCGAGTCATCCCCTCCTGTGCACATAACCTGTGCAATTGCAGCTGATAGCCATCATTTTCTCCCCCAGAGAACTTGTGTGGGCTGCTACATGATACTGCTTTTCCCCCCAAAGTGACCTTCACTCAAAGGCCAACACCTACCTGTGTGTACAGCAGCATTCACAGTCTGCCCCTAGAGATGCTACACGAACAAAGCTCCCAAAGATTTCCCTGGAAGTTTTGCGTGCCAAAGGAACTGAGGATGGCCTACCTGTTTATAAAGCTTCCCAGTCCGTTAGGATACTGAGAACTACTGCATGCAAGCATAAAATCGACTGAGGAAATACCACCATGAGATAAATTATATCATAGCTGAACTTAAAAGTGTGTTTAACACAAATCAGTTATATTGAGCTAACACTGAAGTTATAGACTAAGATTCCTGAAGCTGACTAAGGGATCTGAATGCCTTGTTGCTTTTAATTTGAGTGGGAAAGAGGGATTTGAATTCCTTAAACAGACATGAGTATTTCATCACCAACGTATAACAAAAAAGTAACTTGATCTTAAAGCCTAAAAACCTATAGCTTAACCAAAAGATTTTACCAACATAACTGGGGAAAACCTCCCCCCATCCCACCCCTAAATTATTGCCGTTAAAAGTTTTCCTTGCCGTTAAAAGAAACCCCTGTAAGTGTTCCAAGTTTTCAAGTACTCCAAGAACATTTTCAGGAAAAAACAAAACAAAAAAAAAATACACAACTGCAGCAAATATTTCTCAATAGATCACATTCACCATTTAAAAAATAAAAAAGTAATTAAAATCTATTTAAAGAGAACAATCATTTCCTTTAGCACCAAGCCCTCTGTCCTACATCTCAGGATGGAAATAACTGATCACCCAAGACCTGCCTTTTCTCCCTGACCTCCATTGCAAAGCTTCCATAATTTCTAACCTTTTTAAGAAAGCATGGAATTGGACTTTATATATAACAGTTTTGTCTGGGCAACACTATAGAATTATTTCCTGACAGAACTGAAATGTTAATGATGGAGAATCAGAGGGATCCTGGTTACATGAACACATTTTTTCACCATTCAAAAATATGTTAATAAAGAATCTGATTGATGCTCTTCCTTCCTGGATGTCTGTATGCCTGTCAAGAAACATTAAGACAGCATCCCCCTGGGATAAATACTCCTCAGCATTGCTGTTCTCTTACTTGCAAGACCTGTCAATTTTTTTTCAAGCACTTTTCTGGAGACTGTCCTCTCCAGAGCAGAGGTTAGCCGCACAGATAGCTGCACTGAAGCCAGAGCCCAACGTGCAGGTACTACTTGCCTTCACAGCCAATGCCTGGGAGGATTTCCAGACAGCCAGAGTCCCTGAGATGAGAACATTTCATACCTTACATGTGTTTACTGTATTCTAGAAAAAGCATTCAGGGGAGGAGAAAGAGAGAGGAGAAGGCAGGAAAGCAAGGTAATAACAACAAGCATAAAAGGATCTGCACTTCTTTATTAATAGTTTAATCAATATAAACATTTACTGAACCCTCTTATGCACTTGCCATGATCAAGGTGCTTTTTGTTTAGCTTAGCACTTGTAAGCCCTGGTTAGCGTTGTCTGCATCTCTGCTGCCCACTTCCTTCTGCCTCAAAACAGCAATGGCTGAAGCCTGGGGCCAGGACCTGGATTTCCCAGTGACTGAAAACCCCACCGTGCTCCAGTGCGTGCTGGTTGTGCTGGATTCCCCACACACACAATGTGGAGGTGACAGGTCTCGGGGCATGTGGGACTTGCTCTGTGTGCACAAGTGAATCGCAAAGGTGCTGTGCTCCAAGGCACCACTTGCACCATACGCAGGGTGCTTCTCACCTGTGCTGGAGGTGGGCCAACACTTCTCAAGCTTTACAAATGACACTCAGTTGGATCCTGCACTGCTCACACAGTCTTTCCTTAATGCAATCGCTTAGCAGCAGCACCTGCTTTGAGAATTCATTAAGTATATGCTGAGGGATACATTAAATATATAAAGCAGCCAGACACAGAGGGCTGGGCAGGATGCTGGTGGCAGGGTGGGACAGCACCAGTCCCACATAGCTGCGTGGAGCAAGGCTGGTGGTGCCACAGCTGCTTTGCTGGATTTTGTCCCAGAGCAGTTGTATTTGCTTTTTCATACCAGGACATTTATGTTATATTATTGTTATCCTATGATAAAACATAGCATATGCCCTATGGAGCCACAGGCCTCTCTTAAAATCCTTACTGTTCAGCTTGGTTTTAGGCAAAGAGAAAGATTGCCTTAAGTTTTGCTTTCATCTCTCTACATAGATAGTGCTAAAAGCACATAAAAATGTCCCGATGGGTTATCAGTTATAGGGCTAATTTAAAAGACTTAAAAATGGCTTTGAAATAAGGTGAGAGCATCTTCAAATTGATGACTGCAAGGGGAAAACAACAACAAAAGCCAACAAGAAGCCCCCAGTTCTGCAAAAGGCAGATCTCCCTGCAGACCAGCCCCCCCCCTTGTGGAGCTCAAGGGGGGACATTTGACCCCACCTGAAAACCTGTCCCCAGCGACCTCAGAACAGGGGAGGTTGTGCCACTTATACATGCAGACACACATCGCTGTAGCAGTGAATGCCACAGGCAGCATCTGTGCAAGGACTAGATACCATGTTCCAGAACACAGGAATGTGTAGTCACTGGATTAGTTGGCTGTAACATCTGATTTATTTCGGCATTTCCTAGGGAAATAAATAGCAAAACCAACTAAAGGCAACGCTGCTGTATCGGTTCTGAGAAACACAGAAAAACACAACTGCAAGAAGTATGTCTTCTTGGGTTGCATGATTTTATTTTTACATTTTTGGAAAGAAGAGGAAGAAAAGCACCTTTCTGTTGTACCACATGGATGCACTTTGCAGTGCACAGTGTCACGGGTCAAATCGGGCCCGAGACTAGGCCTGAAATACCATTTCCCACTGGAGCTTCAGGCTTCTCACCACACAAAGTATCCAAAGAGAAGCAGACACTGATAACTCAGCAATATAGAAAGATTAATTCAATAAGAAAGATTAATTCAACTCACCACCTCAAACAAGTTGGGGGCTAACAACATGACCAAGGAAATTCAAGTCTAATCAATTCAAGACATCCCAGGAGCCCAGCAGACATACAGCCACGCCAGCCAAAGCCAAGTGGAAAGGGAAGTTTCACAGAACATGCAGGGAGGATGGCGTAGGGCTCTTCCACCCCCGTGTCATCGCCATGCGTGGAGCACCAGCTCCACCCCGCCTCCCGAGACCTCTTTTGCTCCACTGCGGCCACCACGAGAAGCATGCACAGAACCTGGGCACCTCCGCTTCCACCCCCTCCATCCCACCCGAGGAGAGGTAAGTCATCTCGGTTGGCTTCTTCTCAAACAGCTTTTAGAGAATGACTATCCAAAGAGAAGCAGACACTGATAACTCAGCAATATAGAAAGAGTAATTCAATGAGGAGGATGGGAATAACAGCAAACCTGTCATCCCCAGGGCCACGCTGGGGCAGCCAGCATCAAACAGGGGCTTTGTGTCAGCACCAGACGTCTCTGATGTGCAAGAACCTGACCCCCTGCCCAGGAGTCTGACAGAGGGACAGAGACCAAATTGAGGGGGCTGGATCCCTAATGAAGTATCCTGGGAGCCATTTGTGTTTGTTTCCCAAATGAGCTTTGGGTAAATCTGCTGAGCCATTGTCTCTCAGTAGTTGAACTCAAATATCTCACTCATGGCTTAGATAGAGCCTTTCAAACGGCTCGCCGAGTTTGGTGCCAGGAAACTCAGATCAGGAACATCTGATGTGGGTTATTCCCTCCATTAATCAGCTCGCCTAAAGAGAAGAATTTGAGAGAACTGTTCTGTCAGGAATTTGTCCATAACAAGAGTGCAGAAGCTGAGCAAAAAGTTAATTATCTTTGTTCTTCCCTATTCATGGTACTCCCCTTTTTGAATGCAAAAATTCACTTTCTTAGTTGAAAGACTAAGAAGTGCTCTATGATAAGTAAAGGAATGAAGCAAGAAGAAGCTGACTTAAAATGTCCTGGTAGATTTAAATATCTATTTTCTTAAAAATAAATAAATGAGTAGATAAAGAGAATTCCCAGCTCCTGCAGGTAATAGGAGCAGGGCTTTCAAAGAGAACACAATCAAAATGATTACAGAATCCCATGTAAGTGAAACATCACATAGCCAGTTTCCTACTTGCACATTTAATGGAGCTGTTATGTGCAGACAGCTGTAAGAAAGAAAATACCTTTGAGTAAAAATAAAAAGAAAGCTTGTGAATCCAGAAATTTACTGCAGGAGAGAAAAATGATGCAAAACATTAAGCAGACTATGAAGCAGTATAGATGAAAAGAAAGAAGAGCTCAAATGCTCACAACACTAACAGCATTCAATGGACCATTAGATGCTGAAAATCTCTGTCTAGTCATCAGCTTGTCTGCAGTTATGAGGCTGCCATCTTCTATGCTTTGGGGAGCTGGAAGAAGCCTGCTCTGCATTACTTTCCTCCATCAGCCGCTGAAATGAGCAAAATTCAAGGGGCTGAGGCAAAGTGAGATATGAAGCCAACAGCTTTTAGTTAACGGGCTAATTAACAAGTGAGATTCAGCTCCCAAGATTCAGTCTTGGGGCTTACTGGTTGTTTTGTGCACTCTCCTACCATGTTCCTCTCTGTGCTTGTCCCAGTGGCGACAGTGCTGCTTATACGTTTGGTGTGTGCCCTTTCTGCAAAAACATGGCATTGTTCATTCGCAGTCAGTTTTAAGCCATCAAAATCTTTTATCCTGACTGATAAATCAACAATGCACATAGCTGTTGTTCTCCAACCTGTTAGAACTATATAATAACCCAATATAAGTGTTGCAATACATAAATTTATATTCAGCAGAGGGACTGTGCACTGTCCCACTCGAACGGCAAGCTGGTCTTGTTTTTCAGCCACCTCTCTAGCGTGCTAAGAGCATACTGAATTCTAATCCCATCCCATGTGCTCACAGCCTCTTCCAACATTGTGTCAGCTGCAAACTGAAATCGCAGCCCTCTCTTCTTATCAGCCAGTTCACATACAGAAATGCAAGAGGCGTGAATAAAACAACCCCATCAGAACCTCCCTCAAAGACCTCCTTCTGGCAGTTTGCCACCAGCTTTAGTCCCAGGTATTTTCCTCTGTGCCACCCTTAAAAGAGTGCATATGAAACAGCTCCCAAAGTCAAAACAGTGTCAGCGTGTTGCCCTAGTCAGGGGGAAATTGGATTGGTCTGAACCTCTGGCATCTCAAAAAGGCCAAAAAAAAAAAAAAATCTACACTGCCTGTTACTCACCCTGTTGTTTTCTTCCAGGTGCTCACAAAGAAATTGGTTATTTGTTCAAGTATTTTTCTAGGAACTGAAGCTAAGATGACAGGTCTGTAACTCCAGACCTGCTTGTTAGCACCACTTCTGTACCAATGAGCTCGAACATGCACCTCGTAGTGCTGGGCTCTGCTCCAACAGACCACTTTAGCACACACTTGCTAAAGCACACAATTGCAAGAGTGAGAGACATCTGTGGCTGCAGAGGGGCTGCAGAGTCACATGGCTAATGTTACACGTGTGTTCGTATATTCCTCTAGTTCATAACCACAGACACACCAAGGAAGCCCCCCAAACCAAGCAGAACAAAGACAATACATCTTCATACAGTGCTTATGACTTTAAGAATGCAAATACCAATAAATATCAAACATCAATCACCACGGTTGGCTAAAAAGCAGAAGTAATTCGTTGTTACCCTGTGATCATCTCCACCACAATGAATTCTGTTGCTATTGTTGCTTTATTGTCTAGTTTTATTATATCTTTCTCAAGTCTCCTTGTATCTTAGTAACATTGTGCCTCCAGCAAATTTTTAAGCCTTGTGAATCCTTTCATCTAGGGAGTTAATGAATTTATCAGACATCACTTAGTCTAGCACAAACTGCTTCTGATATCTCTCGCAGCACCTTCCTGTGCATTTTAAGTGTATTTTTATGGTTCTGCAAGACAGAGTACTGACAGCTGTGGAGAGCTGGACTGATCTCACTCATAGGTCAGCTCTACCCAGCTCAGCTCCAACCAACAAAGCTATTAAACCTTGCACTTCACCTCCCAGCTGTAGGATTACCTGTGGCAATATCCCAGGAGGAAGCAGCGTATTGAAAACACTCAAACACATGATGGGGTTAGCACACAGGAGCAGGGCTCAACAGCAGCCCTGTGCTGCTCTCCAGCCTTTCCTCTAGCTTCGAACTCCGGGAAGCCTTTGCTGATCAAGTCAGGCATCTGGCTTAAGCATGGCCCTTGAGCTGACTGGTGGTGCTTCATCAGACAGACTGTTCCTGTCTTTGGAGTCACCCATCTCTACTCCATCACACTGCCATCAAATCTCTTCTTGCTCTGCTCCATTTCCCTGCTTCCTGTCACTGCTCCTTGCTTGGTTCTGGACGTACTCAGCCAGGCAGGCCTCCTGCCACACCTCTCCTAGCTCATTCCTTCATTCCCACCACACAGAGCCCTTCCCCAGACTAGCAAAGAGCCCTCAAAGCACACTGCTTATCCTGGGCTAAATTTATCTTATCCATACAGAGCCAGGGAGGAATTCCAGCTACCAGAGCTCTCTTGCAAGCTAATTATTCTTCAAAGAAGTTTTAGGCAGTCCCAGGGAGCATCTAACTATTGATTTTTTACTCTGTACAATTTCCTTGTAAAATGTAATCATTCTCTTCCTGTCTCGCACTGTCACTTGTCTCTCAGAACAAGGAAACAATAAAAAAAAAAGAAAAAAGGAACAGGGCACCAAGAAGGGCACTGTAAAAAAATCTCTCTGTACAAGCAAAGCCTGTACAAGCTAAACCAATAAATGTAAGTAAATGTATGTAAAACTTGTTAAATATTCATCAGCCAGCACTGTATAACTGAAAACCAAATGTAACTGTTATGAAAATTCAGGGTAGAAGGAAATCAAATGGGAACAGCATTCTAAGGACTCTGGCACTGCCAAATTTCTCATTTCTGATTTCCAGCATAAATGTATCATGGAGAGAAATTTTATTGAATATATTGGTTGCTTACAAATGGCTAAATTTGTATATAAATTCACCTCTTAAGAAAAAGAGAGAAAAGAGAAAAAAGAGAAAAGAGAAAAGAGAAAAGAAAAAAGAGAAAAGAGAAAAGAGAAAAGAGAAAAGAGAAAAGAGAAAAGAGAAAAGGAGTTGACAATAAGAGGCTTCAAAGAAGAGGCTTAGCATAAATCTTATTGCTAGCACATGGCTTTAAGGAACAACAAAATAAAACTGGAATTGAGACCAGCAAACCTAAAACCCCTGCTGTGCAATATTAAGCTGTATTTTCTTCCCTGAGCTCCCTGCCTAAAAAGTACTCAGATGTGTGATTATCTTCATGAACACCGAGAATGCCTTTTGACTTCAAAAAGCACCTTTACATCTACCTGCACACTGAATACTTAAACAGAGTGAGTCTTTTGTGCTGGTGCTCAGGTCCCCTATGTTTGCCACAAGCTCCAGCCCGCTTACAGGCAGCTCGGAGTCGTTTGTCGTTTCTGCCTGGTGGATCTGTGGGGCAAGGGATGGGCAGCCTGCGGAGGAGCCAGAACCACTTTTGCTCCAGCTGCCCCGCACAGCCAGGGAGAGAAACGGGGAGAGCAGGTTGGGCTCCCAGTGGCACTGCTTTGTGCACGTTGCAGAGCAACATACACAGTCACAGTTCAAGGTAGGTTGTTTTCTAACTTCAGAAATTTTCAGAAATGCTCCTTCCTATTTCCCTTAGGAAAACAAATCCTTATCAGAAGCTATATAATGAAAGAAAGCAAAACCAAAAATGCCTGTTGCTGACTACGAAAAAGTAGCTGAGCAAATTTTGGTAAGCTCTGTCCCACTGTGCCTGCTGCTAGGCAGAGAAGTAGGTGCTTGGAAGAAAGCTTCTTTTGTGTGTCAACACTTCGCTGTGCATCCTGGTGTTTGTTATTTAACAGACTCCATGTGACACCTAGCTTTTAGAAACAAGGTATTTAGCAACCCAGATAAGAACTCAGCCCTGAGATGTTCTCCCTGCCGGCTGAGCACACCCCAACAGCTTCGCCTCGCGTAGATCTGAAAGCTCAACTGTGCGGACAGCCCTGTGCACCACCACCGCCAATAGGCTCCGTTGTAACCAGGGCTGGTTTCAGAGGCAGAAGCACCATCACAGAACTGAGCAGCTCTGTGGCATGCTGAATTTGAGTCAAATTCATGTTCCCTTGTCTTCTGGCACCCTAGGAAATGTGCCAGAAATCAAAAGCAAATGCCAGAGTAAGGGAATGGTCAAAATCCACGTGCAGAGTTTATCATTAAAACCTTAGATCCCAACTTCCAAGTGCTTAAAGTTATGCTCTTAGCTTCCTGTGAGGAGCATTAAAAATGACCTGGTGCAGAGCGACTGAGCAGCTGGAGTCCTCTCAGCAGCCTTGAACATTCACTGTGCTGCCCCAAGGCAGCCCCTGGAGGCCCATTCAACCGGTGACAACAGGCCACAACCAGAAGAACAAAGCAGTAGGACCTAAGCTCAGATCAGACCTGGAGGATTTAAAAGACTATTTTCAGTTTCCTAGCATTAACAACAGCACTTCCCTCTACACTTTCAGGCACCTGCATGCCAAGAGATGAGGGCACAATGCACAGATGCTGCAACCCAAAGGAGAGGACAAACTGGGAGGAATACAAGCTTCACCCCGGAGCAGAATGACATTTCAATACATTATGCTTGGGAGGGTGCCAGTCCAAATGATCTCCTACGCACTGCCTCGGCTGGAGAAATGAGCCCCCATACTTCTGTAATAGTGCAGTTACAATTTCTTACTAGTGACGCAACGGTTAGAGGAGGGAGAGATCCCTGAGTCAGGAAAACTGCTCAGCTGAGGGCTCTGGGTAAATTCAGCTTCTGAAAAATGGCTCCCACATTTTCTCACTAACTTAGGACTACAGGAGTGAGCAGGGAAAAGGGGTTAGAAAATGCCCAGAAGAACAACATTTACATCCTGGTGTGGACAGAGACCTGGTCCTGCCAGCCACATCCTCCCACTCTGAGCACACACGTGGCTGTACACACTCTTTCTCTTGCTGCAGGGTCAAGAAGGGAACCCTGCGCCTGCTTGGTAGCAGTTTGGGGAGCTGCAGATTGAACGATATTAGAGAAGCCAAGTCTTTTTTTTTTTTTTTTTTTTTTTTTTCTGTGGGCTTTTACTTTTTAGGAGGAAACCAGACCTATTGATTAATTCCTTCCACACAGTGTAAGCAAGATCTGGCATCAGGCGCAGGTAGCTGAGCAGCACCTGGTGCCTCTTGAGTCATTCTCTGAAGGGCTCAGACTGCACCAGTGTGTTCAAGGACAAACTTCAATATCTGCTCCTCCTCATAAAAGCCCCCTACACTGTCGACAGTACCTCTCCTTCTCTTGCAGCCCTCCAGCTCCATGACAAAGTTGCCTTTTGACTTCTTAAAAAAAAAAATTAAATCGAAAAACAAAACAAAAAAACCCTTCCCCCTCAAGGGGAGCTCATTCTGCACATGGGGCACTCAGTAAGCAAGGAGCCCAGGCTTCTCTGTCACACTCGGTCTCTGATTTGCCCAGTGTCCTCAGGCCACTTCTCCTCTACTTCCTTACCCATCCTTGTACACTCCCTATCAGCTATCCTACTGCTAATTAGAGGCAAATGATACTCAATTAAAAAATGCCGAGTAATTCCCATAGGGCTGTTTCTAGTAGAAATCAGTGTCTAGGATCCTCCATTTGGATGAATTGGCAAATTGTGTATCATGTTCAGGGTTGTCCTTGAACAACTGAGCACAAGGACAACGAGTCCTCATACCATCAGCCCTCTGATTTATGCCTTTAGCTAGTGAGGGATAACAGTAAAATTACCCGCAACCTCACCTTTACTGGCAGTAAGTCAGTAAGTAAGGACACCATTCTGCAGGCTGACGGATCTGCTGGGTGGGTGCTTACCCAGCAGACTGATGGAATACCTGAAAGCGTGACCTGTCTTCATGGGAATGTCACATGACTTTACCAAGATGCACCCATCTGTGGCTAGCCTCACCTACACCTTTGTCCCAGGATGAACAAAGATATGCCCTGCTGGAGCTGGTAGGCCAATGGCCCTGATGTGCAGACCAGCAATACTGCTTTATGCAAGGCGGAGAAGGAGCAGCACCCTCCTGTGCCCCTGTGCATTCAGTGCACTACAGGCTCTCAGCAGTTTAGCCATTAGTCAGCAAGAAGCTTTTTTTTTTTTTTTTTTTTTTTTTCAGCCTCTTGGGCCTCTTTCAGGGATGCAGCTTTTCTGCTACACCTCTAAAACACTGCAGCCTCCCTGGCTTCTCTGGGGAATTTCCTTGCTTCTCAGCTTGCCTCACCTGGGGGACTCTGTGGCACAAGTGGGCGCTGGCACATCCCTATCCGAGCTGTCCGAGGCCCCAGCAGACGCCACCTTCACCTGCAGAGGACAGGTGGCACGGTCACAGGGTGATGATCTCCTGCAGATATAAAAAGATCGGGGGTTTCTGCTGCCCAGACTGCCATCTAGTGGGCTTTGTCTGGCACATGCGTCTTCCTGGAAACGGCTCTCAGGACCAAGAAACACCGTCCTGGCAATATTCTGCTCTGCTGGGGTAAACATACTGCAAACCTATATATTTCTTACACAAAAGCTAATACATGGAAAGGAGGGAAGGTCCTGGCACGTCTTATATATCTTTTAGGATACTGCAGCTTGAGTCAGTTCTCATGTTCCCACCTCTTGCACTGTGAACATTGCAGAACCAAGTCAATGTAAACGTGCCCTCTGCTTTTTCAGGCCATTACTACGTAACATTAAGAAAAATTACTGAAAGTTGATTCTGGGTAAATTTGGTGTGGGATACTCGGGTAAAATGACTTTAAAATTTGCTAACACTTATGCTTTGGCATCCTAAATCTGTTTTACCAACTGAGTCCAAGTTTACAAAAAATGTGCAATAAGATCTTAATACAACTCATCACATCAAACAGGACCAGACATCCTGTTTAATTTTCAAAGTCTAGATATTCCCCATGCACAGCCCACATGCAACTGCTCCCATCTAATTCCATGCAATGACAGTCTCTCTTCCTCTGACACTATAGCTGAGCATTCGCTGACTGCGTCCTGAACTAGGACGCACAGCTTGCCAGCTCTAAAAACTGCATGCGTTTCTGCTCAGAATGTCTTTGGCTGTCTAACTGCACCAAAAATACACTGATTTAATTCTCTTCCTGGAAAGTTAGTTTCCCAGTCCTGAAATGCTTGCCTGCAGAGGCAGCCTTAATCTCAGCTCTCTGGATAGCTGCAGCAGCAGTGTAATTGATGTGCTAGCACCAGAAGGCAGGAATGCAAACTTTTATCCAGATGGGCTGCTTCAGGAAGAGTTCAGTGTTTTCTCCTGTTAGATGAGCATTGCTTTCACTGCAGCAATACCAGAAGTCCTAGCTAAGGTCAGCAGCATGCTATGCTATTCCCTATAGGATAGCAAGAGTTGAGCTAAAAGGTCTGGAGCCTGAGCTGGTGAGGCACAACGGAGCAAAGAGAAGAGTCGCATTCATGCTGAAGTGAGTGCAACACAGCCAGCTCCTGCTGGTCAGAAATCCTGAGCCTGCACCCTGGACATCATGGCACTGGCTTCAAAAGCACACGAATATTAAGCAAAAGAGGGGGCTGTGTTTGTCATTTTCTAGATTTGTTTGGCTATTCGGAGCTTTTAGGAGGCAGTTGGTAACACTCAGCATTTTTCTGAAGCTGTAACAGAGACACTTCACACCAAAATGCCTCCTGTGAAACCACAGATGGCTTTGCAGTTACCTGAAAAGGCATCAATTTCATTGTTGCTTCAGAAAATAAAAAGAATAATGACTTCGACATGACACCAGAGAGTTGAGGCTGTAAGAAAGACATCAAATATCATTACTCCTCCTCCCCACCACTGAGAGTGGGTACCACCGAGCATGACAGATGGCAAATCTTGAGACAGCTCCAACTTGCAGTAAGACTGAGAGGAGGGGGGGGAGACGAGGAGCTGAGGGAACAGCAAGGGAATGGGTAAAATAAACAGAGGTGAGTAGGCATGAAAATAGACAAGAAGGGGATGAAGGGCAGAGAAAAGCTCATTGCCCCCTACCTCATTCTGGATTTCTCCTGGAGTTAGGCTGAACGGAGATCTGAACACTTTGCTTAAACAGCCTGAAGCAAGCTCCGCTTCCCACAGCCACTGACCCTTTGCTCAGGAACTAGGTAAAGGGTACGTCTCTCTCCCCTGAAGGTTGAGCTGGAAGTCCTGGCATGTGCTGGAGGAGCACAGTCCTTCCCAGCTTTCCTTTGCCATGTCCCTTTTTGACCACTGCCTGACAACAAAGGCAGTCCTTTAGAAATTCCTTCCATGTTCTGAGGGTAAGGACAACATGGCAACATGCCCCTGCTCAACAAGAAAGTTACAGCATCATTTTTCTTGCCATCTGAGTTGCTTCAGGGCAATAACCAATAGCATTAGTAAGGTCTGAGCAGTCATTTTTCCAAGAAGAACCTAATGGTAAATGCCTTCATGCACAATTTGGCCACAGTTTGTGGAAATGGCCTGAATTTCCAGGGTATGGAAGAAGGGCAGCCGCTGTGATCCTCAGCAGTGCGGCACCTTTGCATACCTAACTGTCTATCTGGTCACCTGAGAAGAGATTTTGAAGCCTCAGGAAAGCTTGTTGTTGTTGTTAACAACAACTTGTTATTTCACTGGGAAAGTTACTGGGTGACCCAGAGGACAGCTTTAAGGTTCACAAGGGCTGTTCCTGGGAAGGCACCTGGCCATGATCTAGGCGCAGACTTGTTCAGACCCCCAGCAGTACCAGCCTCCAGCAGCTTTCACTTCCTCACCTCTTGCCTTGAACTCCGGAACTTTCCTTAAACTTGCTACAGGAAAGCCACAACTGATCTGAGTTACACAGGAGGTAGAACATATTAAGACAGGCATAAAATCATAGAGAGTTTACTTAAAATGAGTTCTAAAGAAGAAAATGGGATTTGGGACATTAGGCAAAACACAGAGTTATTATTTCAACATGAATATTATCACATGTACACACAGAATAACGTGCATCCAGAGACAAGCATTCCAACAAACCAAGAAGCTGCAGAGTCCGTACTGGAGACCTAAGTGGCCTCCTTGACTGGACTGGGCAGTCAAGAAGTTGTTTCTAACTGGGCAGGATAATTTTTTACAGTTCTCATCCACAACTTTCAGGCTAAATTATTCTGTTGCTTTGACAACATACTGCTCCTGTTCTCAGATGAGAGCATGCCACATTTGTGTGCCGCATTTTTAATATCTTTTGAAATTTATTTGGAGTAGAGGCAGCATAAGATTGAGAGGTTAGGAGGGTCACCTTTTGTTCTTTGGGAGAGTGCTTTAGGCACTGCCTGTGATCCTTGGGTTATTAACAGGACAAGAAAGCTGAGAGAACAGAGGCTGGCAGAGGCGGAAGAGAGCTGGGCAGGAGGCACGGAGGAGGCGAAGCTGGAGTTCCTCCCCATCTTTTTATGCGGGAGGGAACCAGGCAGGGAAGCTGGCAGGAGGACTGATGGTTATCAACTCTCAGTATTTGAGGGTTGCCTAATGCTTTTAAAATGTAAAGAGAATGCTTTATGACTCAGGGTCGCAGAACACTGAGATCTTTTGAAGGCTAAAACAGGGCAGCATCGCCCAGTGTGATGGAGCCCAAGCAACTAAGTGCTGCTGAGGACAGGTAGCAAGATAGCTATTGGGATTTAACCATTCCATTCCCTGCTTTGTCTCCCAGCTGCAAAGTAAAACCTCCTTTTCCAAGCCACTTCAGGCTTAAAGTGCCATTAGGTCATGCCTACCGAGGACCTGAACAGCGCGAAGAAATGACACAGAACAGGCTAAAGCCCAAGTAAATACTGGCAGATCAACAGCAAATAGACGTGAATGCCTTGGCCCATGGAAAAGAGACCCAAACAATAATTATTCAGATTCTCCTTAGAAAAGAAAAACTCCCCAGTTTCTCCTTCATTCAAAACACGCTACATCAGCACAAAGGGATCCCAGCACAAACATAAATGTGGCTGCCTCCAGGGACAAGTGCTGTTTTGGCCACTCACGCCCAGCAAGGCTCCGCCAACTCTGGAACCCCCCTGCCATGGCCAGAGATGGGTGGTATCTGACAGACAAATTCCTAGGGAACACACTGCCTAACCAAACGTCTCCTGTAGTCTTGGCACTCAGGGATCTTTGCTCAGCAAAGTAGGACTGTCAGAAACAGAAACGGAGTCCTCACCAAGCAGTGCCTATAGGCACCTTTTGACACAGCACAGCAAACAGACCCACACCAGAGTAAATCCCATTCACCTAACAGGCCAACTAGAGCGTAACAACAAAGCTGGATTACAAATCTCGATCGCACGGATCCTGAAACCCTTGTGATGTTTCCATTGTATGCCCTAGGGCCAAAATCTCTCGCAGTGCAACAAACGCTTGGAAGACACCTTGAACTGCCCATGGGAGCTCCGGCGCAACTCCAGCTCCCTTCTGACCCGGCAGATGCGGCCAGGAGCTGCCTGCAGCCGAGCAGCGCGGGGCAGGTGAAGCCACCAGCCCTGGGCAGCGGGCAGCGGGCGGGCAGCTCGGCAGAGGAGCCCCCAGGAGACCCCGCCTGGACCGAGGGCGGTGCTTGAAGGGGGGGCACCCTCTGCTGGCCGCCTCCGGGGACCCAGACGCTGCGGTGGGGCAGCATGTGGGTCACGGCCCTCCTCCTCCTCCTGCTGCTGCTGCTGCTGCTGCTGCTGGGACGACGAGGAGCGTCGCGACTGGAGTCTGCCGGCCGGGCCGTGCTCATCACCGGCTGCGACAGCGGCTTCGGGCACCTGCTGGCGCTGCGCCTGCACCGCCTCGGCTTCACCGTGTTCGCCGGTTGCCTCTGCCCTGGCGGCGCCGGGGCGCGGCGGCTGCAGCGGGAGGCGGCCGCCGGGGCCGGGCGGCTGCGGGTGCTGCGTCTGGACGTGACCTGCGGCCGCGACGTGCAGGCGGCCAAGGAGCTGGTGCTGAGCCACCTGCCCGAGAGAGGTGAGCGGCCGGAGCCCCCGGACCCGAGCGGGGGCTGCGGGAGGGTGGGAGAGGGGAGCGGGGTGCTGGGAAAGCGCGCGCACCGGCGCTGTGCGAGGCGCGATGGGGGAAGGGCGCGGCTCCGGCGAGCCGGGGGGCGCGTCCTGGTGTTGGCAGCGGGGGAAATGCCGGGGGGGGCAGGGATCTGCCCGGGTCCCCCTGGGTGGCTGGCGAGGGGGAACGCCAGGGAACGCTGCAAAGAACCAGAAGTGTGCCTGCGCGGGAGGTGGTGGGGATGACGGCACCTTCCTAGGCATGGTGAGACTGGATGAGTAATGCAGCGGGCAGCTGCTGTGCCGGTTGCCTCTCGGTACAACTTGAGGTTTGTTAAGCTGCTCCAAGGAAGGGCCTCTTGGAAGGAAACCTGGCAATTTTGCACCCTATGAGGAGCATACACCAAGGAGAATAGACAGATTTCAGCTTGCACACTAAGTGTAGGCAACCTAAACCCTAAATGAGAACACGAAACATGGTATGCACGGAAGGGCCATGTTTACATCAGGGCAAGCATCACCCACTGTAATACCGAGGGACACACGTGGCTCAGGCACACTTAACTGAGATTGGACAATTCCCTCAGTTACAGAGGAGCAGTCCCTGCTCACACAGGGAATACAAGCGGAGAATAAAGCTTGAAGAGTAAGGATGACGCGCAAGGCCACTCCCTGCCTGGCTCATTTGCACATTGGGAATGAGTTGAAATGAGAGGTGAGATAAGAAGCAGCCTCCATGCTGCTCATTAAGGATGTGTACTTATGGTTGATCTTATCTGATTAAGAGGGCAGAGCCTTCCTCAGGCTCCTTCCAAGCTGTAGGGCCAATGCAGATGACTCACAAAAGCCATTAGAGCCAGAAGGGGCGCAGAGTCTTTCACCTCAAACTCTGGGTTACAGATAATTTATCCTGTGGCCTTATGCAATGGTCATGCTCATGCTAGCGTGTAGACTCTCAGGTCCAAAGTTCAGGACACCTTGCTGGCTGTCTTTGCTGTTTCTAGGCATGTGGACATGCCTTCAGATCAAGGCAAATCTCACCAGAGACATCAGGGCTTGGTGGGGGGGCTGTGGGGGACATGAGCTGTGCAGCAGTGCGGATGCTGTGCACGCACTGTGTGCGCAGAGAGGGGCTTTTGGTCCAGCCTTTATACCCTCAGCGCAGCGCTGGGCACGCACAGACAGAGCACGGTCCTTAGGAAACCTTGTTCTGGTGGTCAGCTTTTCTGCCGCAACATCGCGAGGGTATGCTTCAAAGGCAGAAAGGAGAACATAATTTTATAGATCCCAATGGTACATATGCCATTTGGGAAAACTCCCGAAGAAGTATTCTTCTTCCTAGGTTTATTAAATAAAAAGGCGCAAAGGAGTTATTTTAATACCTGATATTAATGGAGTGAATGCCACAAGTTGTCTTCATAATTTATAAAGTACACAGGCATAAGTATTTTTATCTCAAACGTAATGAAACTGTAAGGATACTCTACGGTCTTTATATAAAAAAAATAAGTAGGGATGTTCCCTCTTGGCATCTCTGAATAGATGTGCTTTCTTTGGTATTTTAACTTTATGAGAACAGTTTCAATTCAATGATTCAACTAAAGGTTAGCTGTCAAATGAGACATTTGATCTGATAAAGACAGTAATTGTAATTTGTTTACATTTGGGTCAAATATTCTTTTTATTTATTTATTTATTTATTTTTTCCCCACTGGAAAGACAATTCTCAGCCACTGATAATTGCACTTATGTTCTGAAAGTACCTAGAAGGTGAGAAAAGTATGTGGCTGTAAAGAGCATTTTATCTGCTACCCAAAGGTTCCCAAAGGGTGGCCAGCAGAGCATGGGACGTGCTGTCCCACTGGTTAAGGAACTCCCCACAGTGAAACCTTAGAGCATTTTTCCCTAGCGGATCACAGAGCAGCCAGGGCGTACAGCATGAGACCAGCCACACCGAAAATCGAGTACCTGTCAGACACTTATAAAAGGGAGAAAAAGAGCAGGTGATGAGTCCAGTAGACTGCTTTAAGAAGGCATTTGTCAGCTACAAATCTGCTCTTTGTTTTTATGCAAATCGTTCAAACCAAAGCAGAAATTCAGTGGGTTGTGTCAAAGGTAGATTAGCATGATTTACTCCGATAGGAAATCGTGGGTTAGCTTACTTAAGAAGCTATGGAAGCATCTACCATTGCAGAAGTTATTGGATGGGGTCTGTATGTCCGGGCCAGCTTCTAAGTCCTGCTGACCAGCTCTGGCTCTGCCTGTCCAACCCCTCCCTGAGTTCAGGATAATTCTGCTCAGCAGCTCTGTGCAGAAACTGAGAAAAAGGCCTCGGCCACCAGAACCACTAGGATCTCTTTAGGTGCTGTTCCCTCTCTTCTCTTTATGCCATTTGTACTACGATCAGTTTAACACCAAAGGTGTTAAATACATCACATCGTGGTGGAATCTAACTTCAGATCACTAAAACACTCCTGTGTCATTCCAAAAGTGGTCAAAAAGGAACAACATCAGCCATCTGCAGGCTTACTGCAATACATTTCAAACTAATACTTTTGAAGATGTACTGAAACAGTGAGAAAGCAGTTAAACAATTTGGTGGCAGTTTGGCATTTTGGCATGGCCTCGGTTTAAATAAGGAACTCCAAAGAGCAGTGAAATCAAGAACAGACATCCGAGTTTCGAAAAGGTGGCTGATTTCAGATATTATCTGTGTGATATTATATTTCAGATATTACCTGTGTACAGGCACTGCACAGAAATGTGAACATGCACAGAAATGTGTCTTGTGAGCACACAGCTTGATTGACTCGTACAGGAAGAAAACTTGGAAGAGTTTCTGGAAAAACATTTCTTGCAGGGATCTTGTTGTTAACACGAACACAGGAAATCCTCCTGCAGCTGACCAGACCCTAGGCTGGAAATCATGCCTGAAAACTGCCACCTGGTACCCCTTCCCCCTGCAGGATTCAGCAAAGCATTACATGCGTGTGGTATGGGGTGCTTGGGAATCCCCATACAGAATCAGGCACCTGGGTAACAGGGAGCTTGTGCCACCCAGAGGAGGCCACCGCTGGTGACACTGCAGGGTTTTTGGTAATTTCTCTCTAAGGACTGTATTTCTCAGGTTACCCAAGCTGCACTTGTCTAAGCAAATATACAAAATATTTTGCAGGCAGGTTTATAGCATTATTTTTTACCTCAAATGTTTCAAGAAAAGAAGACCAAAGCTGATTCAAGTAACCTTACTACGTAGCTGGACAGGTTGTTTTTCATGTGACAGTAAATTTTCTGAAAAACAAAACAAACAAAAAAACAGTATGTGGCAATAGTGAACTGCTCATTATTTGGGTAGAATTTGGCAAATTGATTTATACACAGTAGTGTCAAAAAATGTAGAAAACTTCAGAAAATTTCCCATTTGGAGATGCTAAAATGTTCTGCTGAGGAACAGTATGTTTCACTTGAAGGCAAATAAAATGCTTTGAGCTGACTCCAAGCAAAGGCTCATTTTATGTTCATTTAATCTTTTCCTCAAAAGAGTCTGTTTCAGTTTAACTCAAGCCACTTTTTCTTCTCTTGACTTTTGATCTGGCCACTGCAAATAAAGAAGGAGCCTTTTTTTCCTGTGAACCCTGCCTGTTTGTACACACGTGCTAGCCTCACCATTAACAACCTCCAGTCCATGAAGTGCATGAGAGAAAGCTGGCAAGTGGCTGAAGAGAAAACTTTTGCCTTGCAAACCAAATTCTGCATTTCATAGTTCAGAGAAAGAGGAAGAAAATTGATCTCTTCAAGTCCAATGGCAATTTTTTTGAAGTCCTAATGAATCCTGGGGTATGTGGACCAAGTGTTAAGGCTGCACTGCACAGGATGCAGTAGCAAAAGCAAGATGACTTTTTTTTTTTTTTTAATTAGAAAATGTAAAGCTCAGAAGATCAAGGAACAGCTTTGGCCATGCTGTCAGGCCTTCATTTATGTCGGGTTAGAGTTAGCTTATTTAAAAATAAACCTGAGTACAGATACCTGCAGCCTTAAGTGGAAATAGATGGGGTATGCAGCTACTCAGTCCATCTGCAGATCACATCACAAGCGAGTACAACTATTGATAATTGGCTCTTTAAGAGGTTGCTAATCCATTGATCTTGAAGCATTTTACAAGGGGATCAGTTCCAGGATGCTGGTTCCATTTTAAGATGGGGAAATAAAGCCACAGAATGATGGGAAGGCCTGGAACAACAGGGCAACGGCAGGGGAAAGAAGGGTCTCTTGTGGTAGTATACACAAGTAATATATGTATTAGGAAATCTTACAGAGCTCCATTTTACAAACTAATTCTAGAAAATTGTCCATTTCGGCTTTACTGTTGTTGTGAATGAAATCCGGTATTAGCATTTCTTGGTAGGGCTCTGGAAGGACCAAGATACAGTGAAGCCATCACAGGAGCTTTGTCAGAGAAGCTCAGAAAGAAAAGAGGTCAGCCCAAGGGGTTCTGCAGCACCTTCTCCAGGGTGACCAAAGGCCTCCTGCAAGCATCTTTGTCCCCATGGGTACAGGAGACATCATACACAGACTCTCTGGCAAGATGAAGGAAGAGAGGCACTGTTACCCACTGCCTCACCAGAAACCTAGACCTGGAGGTCCTGTGGAAGGCATCAGAAAACAGTCATTTGCCTCAAACAGACATGCATAAGACATCTTAATATAGTAAACTTACCTATTTCTCAGGTAACTCCATATACTTCTTAATTACCCTGCTGTTCACCTAGAAATACCCTTAGTCAGGATTTGAGAACAGAAACAGCAGTGTTTCCAGAAGCACCGTGTCACTGCTTTACCATGCACCTGCAACTATGTGCTCTGTGGGCCAGAAAAGTCAGCATGGCTTCATCAGCGTTAAGTCAGCGTGTCAGCTCCAAACTGCCAGCACTGCTACTCTGCAACATACAGCACATCCAATAGCCAAGGTGCTGCGCAATGCTCACATGAAACAGTCTGTGGCTTTGGGCTAAAGGACTCGGTGCAGAGTTGGGTCAGAACATGCTCCGCTGCCCTTAAAGATCTGCTTGAAAATGCTGAAATCTTACTGTGTTTCAGAGCTGGGCTCCTCATGCCAAGCCCTGTTGTTATCTGGGGAATAGAACTATCCAATGAACAAAATCCAGAAAATGCTAGAGCCACTGACCTTACTTGGTTACGTTACCCAGTGCTGTGCCCACATACCCAGCGGTGGCTGATTTCAGAAGGAATTGATGCTCAACCTCCTGGAAAAGGAGCCAAGATGTAGGCTCTTAAATTAGTCAGGCAGTTAAAAAATATTACCCCTTAGCCTTTAGACTGCTTAACATAATTTTCACAAAGCTGCTCGTAGCACACAATGGGATTCAAGTAATTAAAACAGCATGATACACCACATTGGCAGTAATAAGTAGTCTCCCAGATCATGTTATTCATAAATAACTTAAGAAGACTATAAAGTGAGTGATTATTAAATAGCACTGAGACTTATACTGTCCAGCTAATGGCCACAATTACATTCCTTCATTAAACAAAACATGCCTTTGCTTATCAGTAGAAAAGACAAAAAGATAATGCAACCGAAAAATTGCTTTCAAGGCTTCAGATCACTTGTGTTGGTTGGTCACCTAGAAGTGGTTGTTTTTCTGTAAAAGATGCTTGCTAAGATATTTCTCTTCTTTAGGTTTTTGGGGGCTTGTGAACAATGCAGGAATATCAACATTTGGCGAGACAGGCTGGCTGTCTATGGAAAAATATGAAAAATTTACAGATGTCAATCTTCTCGGGAGCATCAGGACAACCCTGGCATTTCTTCCCCTTCTAAGGAAATACAAGGGTAATGCTAATCCACTGTTATTTAGAGTTGTAGAATAATTAGCTTACCATAATCAGGGTAATGTAGCACCTATAAAAGAAGCCTTAATTGTCTCTCATTGAACTGAAATGACAGCTTCCTTCTGTGTGGCCTGAAAGAGCAACTTGATCCTGAAAGAGGGTAAAGTCATAAGGAGAAAAGAACCCTTAAAGATTCTGGCTTTGCGATACCTAAAACCCCCACTATTTACAAACAAGGAATCTTCTCAGTATTTGACTCAAAACAGAGAGAAAAAAAAAATGCTTACAGCAGGATTGAAGCTCAGGCATGGCTCTGTAAGCACTGCCAATCAGGAAAAAAAAATCCAATAAACTCCTGTTTAACTTTTTTAGTTAGGCTTCACAGTTTTAATGTGTGGCAATTAGAAAAAGAAGGATGATGCTACAGAGGTAAACTAGAGTCATCCCACTGCCAGTTCCAGGCCTAGCAAGATCCTATGGCCTAGGGCAGGTAACTCCCAAGTATGTGAAACAGTGCCATACAGAGATGCATGGGTAGCAAATGGGATAAATGTGTTTGCATGAACCTCCATATGCATGTGCTTTGCCCTTTCTTCTGATCAGAAATGGATCAAATAGCTCTCTACAGCATTGCAGCATGTCTCAGTTGCTTTGCAGTTTGTTCCTTACTTGTCCCCACTTGTATTTGGGAAACAAAGATACCCTTTTCCTTTCTCCCTCTTTTGCTTAGCTTGTCTGTTTAAGTTGTAAGCTCTTTAAGGCAAGGATTTGTTCCACTGTGTGTGCACGGCATCAAGCCCGGTAGGGACTAGCTCTCACCTGGAATCCCCAGAGGTCACCATTACACACAACTTTGGTAGCATGAAAGGATCCTCGTTTTCACTACTTTGCTTCTTCCTGCTTGGTTGCCTTTGGCTGATATTTTGATGCAAGAAAAAAGGAGCCTTTAAATACTGCAAGCTGTACGTGTTTTTGTAAAAGAATGTACACAGTGGGAAACAGCAGACATATTATGTGGCTGTTACATGAGAAGACATCACTTTCTTTCTGTGATATCCTACTAAATGCTAAACCTCTGCGGTGCCCTAAAACTCTATGATAACTCCTAGCATTCTCTGGGGAAAGCTGGGTTTCAGTTGCCTTGGGGAAAGAGAGAAGTAAATGATGCATCCCACCTCCTGGGTGCATGCCCCATATTGCTTAGTGAGTGGGAAAAGGAGGCAGCGGTCATACTACTGTCTCTTACCCAGCAGATGTGTCCCTGTGGAAGGGGCTGGCTGCCATTTCAGGATGACTGACTGTTCCAAGAAAAGCTTCAAGGTTACTGCTACTTGTACAGGGGGTATTTCCCTCCAGCCTGGGAGACCACGCATCTAACTCTGGGAGGAGCACCATTCCCCCATAGCTTTCCCAGATGGTGAGGCCAGCTGATGCAGCATCTCAATCAGCGAGCTGGTCGTCCCTCTCCCACTGTCACAAATAAGACTTAGCCCAGATGCTGTGTAGGAAGGCAGGGAACCTAATTCTGAGTGACAGATTTCACTGCATTCCCATGATACCTTTTGATAGCCCCACACCGTTTGGTCATATCTGGAATCCAGACATTTTCTGCATCTGTGGCAGCAGTAGGAATGCCACTGTTTTCTCAGTTGTTAGCTACGAGACACTCACTCTCACCTCCAGTATTTGTATGTATTACATATAAATATATACACCACATTCACACATCTCCTACTCTATGGAAGTTGACAAGTAAACAATGGAAACAGACCATAGCCCAATGGCTCATGTCAGAAATCTCTGCTGCTTAATGCATGCAGGCGCTTGGCAAGAGATACAAAGGGAAAAATGCAGCACAGGGAAGTCACAGCACGGTGGGGTAAGGCTGCACACACTTTGTCAAGTCACCTTTCTCTGGTGAAGCTTATCATTGTACAATCTGATTTGGATTTTATATGCCCAACTGTCAGCCAGGACTCCGTGCAGAGACATCATTAGCACAGAAGAAAAATGTATTCACAGTCATGTAGCCACCAAAAGGAAAATCATTTGCTTCTCTCCTCTGCAGTTCTTCTCCTATTACTAGTCTTTTATTACTATTTTTCAGTCTAAAGATTTTAAAGGAATGCTTTGCTTCCATCTCTCATCTTCTGTCATCTGAGTCATTTGGCTCAGAAGGAGTAAGCAGCATGTTGAGAATGTGTTACGCTTTGTCTAGTCCAGCATCTGTCACTCGATGGAAGGAAGGTTTTTTGCATGAATTTCTCTGCTTTACAGAGCTGAGTGAACTGTTTTGCTGGGACGGCACATTTACACAGCCCAGCTTTGGCATCTTGCACAGTAAAATAGCAACATGCTAAATACCACATTACTAGCAGTTCAGACAACTTTAGTAAATCAATTCTGCTTGAAAGACCGAGAGTGAAAAGTTATCTGCACTGTTTTCTTTCCAGGACGTATTGTCTTCATGTCCAGCATTATTGCCTATTTTGCTTTGGGAAATGGCATTTATTCTATGACCAAGGCAGCTATTGAAAAATTTTGTGATGCTTTAAGACTGGAAATGAAGAAGTTTGGTGTTCAGGTAAGTGATGCTTTAAGCAGCTGTCCGTGAAGCTTCCCGCTATTTCAAACATTGTTTTTTGTATGAGAAGGAGATAAGTTTAACTCCTGAATCTTCCTGCAGAGCTGAAATGCATCTTTTTGTGGGAAGGAAGCAAGTAGCTTCTACAAATACTGAACAGTGGAGTGGGGGTGGAAATTTAGGCCAAGAAAGACCATCTCTGTGACAACATTGCGACCCTTTTTCCACATCCTCTATAGTGGAGAAGTGCCATGCTCTGCAAAGAGCCTGTAATAATCTGAAGCAACTGAAACTTTCTCCAGGGTAGCTGCAGGAGCAAAGAGCCCAGGTGTGAGCACTGTGCAGCAAGAACGAAGGCTTGTCACCTACCTTAGGGTATTTTTTTCTCTCTTTCTTGTCTCACATCAGTGCTTAAAAGCTCATTTTTTTCTGGGAACAGCTACACTGCAAGAGGCAGTATTCATGCAGAGTAATTTTTTATTCTCTTCACCTAAGAGGCTGTAAGAGTGCTCTTAGTGCTCTACCTAAGAAACTCTGATAGTCAAACCTGAAGCTTAGATCACTAAGTAGCTTCACTAGGCTTTTTCCTTGGAGTCACTCCACTGCTGAAACACTTCTGAAACACTGAAAGCCCTCCCTGGAGGATTTACATTGGTGTACTCTTCACATGCACAGACATAGAGTGCTGTTCGTAAGCTTAGTGTTGGAAGAAATTGCTGCTATGCCTCTATTAAGTGCCCCTCTTGGATAAATATAAAATGATATAAGTGATTTCACACATCCTAATACCACACAGCATGATGAGAATTTGAATCGATTAGCTGAGGATAATCTCAAGTGGATGGAAGAGCTTAGTTTAACAGGTTAACTACTGTGGTCGTTTTAGGATTTTTACTGTTCCCACCCCCAGAATAACCCCAGCACACGATACGGTAGCCCAGACTGACAAACATTTCCAGAATATCTATGAAAATTGTTTTTCTGTTTCTCACAGTGTGCAAGACACTGGGTGGCCTTTGCTGCGGGACCTATCCTGCAGAGAGCCTGCAGAACACACGCTTCCTCTTCACTTTACTCCCTTCCCCTGCCCTGCTGCTCCCATCTTCCTGTCAGGAGATGGTGGCCCAGGGGTGGCAAGGGACAGATGGAGCCATGGCTCTGTCCCACTGAACTCTGGCCAGGCAAGCTGGCTGCCTACAGGAAACAAAGTGTATTTTCCACTAGCAAAACCCTACAGAAAATCAAGGAAAGAATAATAATAATTTAAAATAGTGCAGTCTCTCCTAGCCAACTCCAAAAAGTCTTCAAAGCTTTTCTTTAAAATGAATGTGGGAAGTTTTCTATTGGGATTAGCTTGGTTAATACAGAACACAAGAGCACCGAAGTGAGGGCTCTGCAAGATGCCCCATGGTAAACCTGCCTGAGGCACTCTCAGGCATTCCCAGCTGCATGCGCCATCTCTATGAGAGTTACCTGCACCCCATCCTGCTGTCTGCATATGGTCCCAGCACTGGCACGCAGGGTGCGAGTGGCTGGGCAGGCTGAGAGCCCAGCATGTACCAGTGATGGTGCCCCAGTCCCTGGTAGATGGGCTGGAAGGCAGACTGGGGGGCATCAAGGTTTGAAATTAACACATATTTCCAAATAATGTCTGTTGGACCCCCAAGTCTCTTACATGGCTCAGCACCGTTCTTCCTCCCACTGTGTTATAGTCTAGGAATCAGGTCAGTTAAATGCCATGGAGATTATTTGTTTTGTTTGCACATCCACAAGCAGTTTTAAAAAGCCAGCAGCTAGCTGAGGTATTCCAGGAAAAGCGTGCACACTGTGAGTGCCCAGCCTGCTCTGAAATGCCCTGGAAGTCAGCAGGACAGCAGAATTATACATGCAAAGGAAACAGGCTAAGCAGCAAAGGCTTTGTACACTTTGAATTTAAGTCTACATGGACTGAAATCTGTGGAAATTTGCTAATGACTTCACTGGAGCAGGACCTTTGGCCCTCTTTGTACTTGTATTATCCATACCTATTTCCTTTTAATTACACCCACGCGAGGAAAATTGCACTTCTCTCCATAGAAATTGCTAAGTTTCTTTGACATCCACTTTTCTTCCAAACTGGGCAAAAATTTGCCAATTGCAAGATTTGCCACCGAGTGAAAAATCCAAAGTATTCCACCTTGGAGATATCAAAGTCATACTGAAATGCTTTGCCTCAGTATTGTCACAACATTTACACTGCTAAGCATGCCATATGATGTACTCAGGCATTCTGTGAAGGTATGCCAAGTAGTCAAAACAAGAACATTAATACCAGAGTGAAATGAGGAAGCCAGAATAAAGCACCTCAGTAACTGTAAATGCTTCACGGGAATATATTGGATTTCAGTGAAGTTTTCAAGGTTAAAATTTCCACAAAGCAGCATTTTCTGGAAGAAAACTCTTTGCAGAAAGCTTTTGATCTGTTTTACTGTTTATGGTATTTAATTGAATTAAGAACGACTGATTGCATTTTGATAAGTTTTACATTTTGCTTGTAGGTCTCTATTATTCAGCCAGGAAACTATGCACGCTCTACCAAAATTCAGCCACCAGTCAGTGCCGAAGAGATTTGGAATCATCTCAGCGAAGACGAAAAATCAGTTTACAACAAGGAGTACGTTCAGGAGCGGGCAAACTTTTTCAACAGCATTGTCAGTGAAGGAAGCCCTAATGGCAATGAAGTTGTAGATGCTATGGTTGATGCTTTAATGTCTCCTACACCTAAGGCACGTTACATGGTAGCAAGGCTAAAGGAAAAAGCACTGGTGCTTGTTTGTGCTTTATTTCCAACTGCTGTGATGGATTTTTTTCTGTCTTATGCACTGAGTAAAGTCAAGCTTACCTAGCCAGCATTGGTATCATTTAGTAACTCAGGCTAGGCGATTTTTTAAACTGCGAAAGCCACGGCTGCATGTCATGCCCCCAGAAATCATGTTATGACACTGACTAACTGACACAAACTTTGGAGGGTCTCCCTGCTCAGAACTGTCACTTGTTCATACAGAACAAGTGTAGGGCCTCAAGTACAATTCACATAGTTGTCTAGTAATTGTATTTCTCGTTTGGAAAAAGAACAGGGCCACTTACACCACTTCAGGTATTGCCTAGAAAATTTAATGCAGCTTTTCCTAATACAATACCAAATTACTGTGTTAGAGACATGACAGAGGCAAAATGGAGCATATCCTACAGGGCAACTGTATACCTGAAATCAGTATGGGAGAGATGAAAGCATCTTATGTGTAGGAGCCCAAATAGTTATTAAATAATTTTATTAAAATTATTTTATTTTTTATCTAAATTTATTAGAGCTGATGGGAAGAGGCTAATGGAAAAAATGAGGAATGAGCAACAGACCTTGAAACACTTTGAATGTAGCTAAGTGACTTTAGAAAGTTAGGAAGTGTTAAATGAGTCATTAAGTTGTATTCTTAGCAATGAAACAGTAGCTTGGCTAACTGCAGTTCAGTGCTTATTCAGCATGTTAGGGATAAATTTGTAACAGAATCACAGAATAGTCTAGGTTGGAAGAGACCTACAAGATAACTGAGTCCAACCTCTGACCTAACACTAACAAATCTTCCACTAAACCATATCCCTAATAAAGCCAATGTGTGACAAAGCCAATGTATAACAAAGCCAATGTGTGATGGACTTTGAAAAATAAGTAGCACATTCTATTTACAATTGAATTTTCAATCCTAAATAAACTCTATCTATTTATCTAATGTCTGGATAAATCAACATACTAACCTAAAATGTAGTTAGAGGGCTAAACACCAGGGTGACAAGAACCAGAATGCAGCAGCAACCTATAGCTTAAGAAGAACATACTAAACCCGGAGTTCTGTTTTTGCTACTACTATAGGGGTTAAGGTCTGATGGAAAAAGTATCTATTCATATGAACAGGAAAACTTTAGTGACATATGACAGTAATTGAGCATGCAGACTTCATTAGCAGTCTCCTTCTACCTGCTGTGGAAAAGATTTCTGTTTTACACATAAATAGTTTTAAATTTGACTTGTTTGTGGCATGGCACAAAATTCAAGAACTACAGGAGCAAAGATCCCAGAATAACTGGGATCAATGATGGTGACAGTGGTAGATACAAGGCAGCAGCACGAAGCATTAGCCTCCCTTGTGCCAGGTCTCCCATATCAAACCAAAGGCTCTGGCATAGTAGTTTGAAGGGCTGAATCAGAAATCACATGCTACACCTGGGATGTCTTTCCTAATGGATGCAATTAATTACTGAGAAAAGTTTTTCTCTCTCGTGGTGGGCAATTTGGCCGTCTGAATCAGGAGCACAGGGACAATGAGCAAACAGACTGACTATTCCAGGTCTTCTCTGGACAGCACTTGGTGGTGGAACGGCCGCCTTGTTGTATCTTTTCTAGGCTGTAGAACATTTCATTTCTCTTCCCAAGTGCTGGACTCATCCCTGCAGCTGGCTAATTAGTAAAAGGACAAGCCAGGGCTCCCACCCATTCCACTGCCTGTCAACAGCAAGATTATCAGATGATTATCTTTTACTCTCCTCATTTAACCACAACTGAGCAAGGCCAAGCAAGGGAACAGGAATGAGGCTTATTCCAACTCAACCAACTGATTTCTTGTATAGGAATTCCCCCTGCTTGACCTCAGGGATTTCAGCAGTCTTACATTGCTTGGGACCAGGGGGTTTCATGCTCTTAGACATTCTTTGTGCAGATTACCCTTCCTTACAGTAAGCAGCACTGAACTCAACAAGCAGCTCTCAAAACCAGATGTTTCCCCAGGAAACACACATCTCCCCCGTCTCTGCCTCAGAGATGCTGCTGCTTTCCATTACGTGTTCTCCTGTCTATTTGCATTTCTAAAAGCTGAGCAATACCTCAGCGCTGCTGAGGAGCACTGCACCTTCAGGAGAGCAGCCTCCCAGATACGGACGACTTGAAGTATTTCCAACTGAATATTCCTCCTTTATTGGCTGTGTATGTGGTGAAGCATGTGATCAATATATCATTAGCCTTGTGTAACATCAGTTGAGCAACACTCCAGAACATTTATTCCTTGGTCTTTAAAACTAAGAACATGCAGTGCGTAGTGCCTCACACAGGGTACAGTGACAGGCTGGATGACAACAGATGGGACTAATGAAGGCAGTTTATATTTTCATTGCTGCCTAACCTGCCAGTGTGAAAGCTAAGTGAAAAACAGCCACAAAAAGATTATCTTTTGTCTTCCCCCTCAGCTTTTTAATAGTATGATTTGAAGATAAAGAACTAATCAAGAGAGAGTCAGAGCTTCACTGATTAACAGGCCTGATGCACTCCCACTGAAAGTCATCTGGAATCCTCCCACTGCATTACATGGGCCCGAAGGCATAGCATTAGACAAGTAAACCTAAAAAAATACAGAGGGAATGATTTCAGAGTCCCTGGGCTTAATATGAGAGAGACCCTCACAAGCAACGCTGATGAAAGGGGTGCAGGTCTCATAGAGGACAGAATTCACAGGGTTAGTAAAGGAAGCTTTTAGTGAACAAATATTGCTAATAATGCCAAGTTTGTGACAAACTCTGAGGACCTCCAGAGCTGTCCACTCTTCACCCAAACTCCTGCCTATCTGTTTGTCACTGGAAAGCTCACCTGGCTCTAGGATCCCAGCCCTCCTCCTGGGCCATGCAGGACCTGGGAAGCACTTGCTGGGAAGTGCGAAACTGCTGGACTGCCATGCCATCCCCTTTGTTACTTTGCCACACCGACAGGTGAGGAAGGCCTCCCGCTTACCCAGTCACCCTGAAATCACCCCAGTGATTTTAACCCTCAAGTCGAGTTAAAGTACAGACACATACAAGAAGCCTGCATTTACAACATCCCAAAAAAGAAAGTTACAGTGTTTTAGGAAAAACACAGGTGATAACCACCTCCAGAAGTTCACTGTTCCTACCAGAATGAGACATGAGACTTTTCCCCCTATCTTGAGGGGCACGGTTTCAGAAGGGCCCTGGTGACAACTCCCCAGAGAAGGCTGCAGGCTGCCCTAGTATATAGCAGGTCTGTCACTGTCACCGCATCCACATGCATGTGCACCAGTCACACAGGCATCCTTTGGGCAGTAGTGGCAGCACTGCACCCCGCTGCAGCGCGATGGGCTGTGCAGAGTTGACACCTACTACTGACTACTACTGACACCTAGCAGCACTAACACCCTGATTTACTGCCCTGGTGTGATTTCATGCTCCTTCAGTGTAACTGGCAGCTGGCTCTAACAGTCCAGATGACCTTCAGAACTAGCCAAATTTGCAAGCTTGTGTCATTCTTTCATGTTGGCCAATCTGAGTGAGATTTGGGTGTAATGCACCATGCAGCAGATACTTTGTAGTAGCATCAGAATCCAGAGAGATGAGTAACAGTAATAATTACTAGTGCTGTAAACAGCTTAATTATAAACCATGCAGCTCCCCAAACATCTTCCAGCTAATGCCAGGCTACTACCTAACCCAGCTCTCACTGATGTCAGCAGGACTCTCCAGTGCCAACCAGCACAAGAGCCCTTATGGTGCACAGCCTCCCTCCAGATATCAGCTGTGGGACATTTGTGGCACCCTTGTGCTTCCACATTGTCAAATAAAAACCATCACAACACAAAGACATTAAGTTGTATCGAGGATGGCAGCTATATTACTGTACTTGTTCTGTACAGGGGCTGTGTGGTGCTGTCAGTCCGGCACCTTCTGCTAGCACCAAACAAAACTTCACAGCCTTTAGCTTTCAAACACTTTGAATCAGCTGTTAAGCAGTGAAATCTTTTTATTTGTAATTAGAACACTTTGGAGCTGTAAAGTGAGCATGTCCTTAACGGAGGCTTTACCCATCATGATGAGGAATGTATCTTGTAGGACCAATTGAGATTAATGTTTACAGGTGACTAATACAAGGAGAAAACATATAAACTTTTCAGCAATAAACATTCTTTGGAATAGATGTGGTTAGGAGATAATTTACTAGTAATTATCTCACTATCAGGTGCTGGCATGGCGGGTAAAACCTGTGTGCCATGAGCTCCATAGACTGCATTCATTCAGGTAACAATGAAGCCAGCAGAGCACCTCTGTGACTGTCCACACTTAGGACACAAGGTTGTGTGCTACCATGAAATAGGTTCTGTATAATTGGCACTCCTTGCGGGGAAAATAATGAAATGCTTTGTTAATATCTATCTATATTTCTTGCTGTGACTCACCACACAGTCTGGTGCCTTGAATTGCCCATCCTTCTGCTCTGTTGGACATGCATCCAGCTGCACAACACCACTTCCCTGGTGAAACATATTTCATGTCAAAAAATGACTTGACCTCAAACCTCCTAATACTAGAGGTGTTTTGCAAATAATTCAACAGCCTGTCTTGGCTAGATATGCAATTGCTGGGCCCAATAACAGTATTAAGGGCCAATTAGCTAGTGGCACTTAGAGGCTGAAATTAGACATGACAGAGGACAGAAAAGCAGTCCAGACAGCTTGGGAAGTCCCAATGGTAGCGGTGTTTGTTTTCTAGGAGGGCTTCTGCTTCAACTCAAACAGCATTGAGCATTTTTCCCTGACTGTTGGCACTGACATTTTTCCTGTTGATAAATAGTTTTTTTCTCCCAGTCAGATCTATGAGCAATTACGCTTCGATTCAAGCCCAACATGCCTAATTTACATTATGCTACCACACAGCCCCCCGGTTCATAGCTATAAAGTTGGTTTACCCACGGATCTTGTAATTCACCTTTGTGGTCAGTGCGTAAGCTTCAGGGCTGACACAACTATGTTGCACTGCCTCTCACAGGAGCGCAAGGAGGTTTTGCAAGAAAACAAGCCCCCCAAAAATGCCAGAGGCTGTCACATCCAACTGAGGGACCCCATTCAGGGGGGCTGGCATTGCCCACGCAGCCCCAGACCCTCACCCCAGCCACGCCAGGCCCTGCAGACGTGGGGAGAGCCCCCCTTCCTCACCTCGCTGCCTCACAGCCCTCTCCACTGCCGAGGGCCAATGGCCAGCTGCCAAGGCCAACCTCCAATACCGGTCTCTGTTGCCAAGGGCAGCGCGCGGCTGTTTGGGCATAATGGTGGGCGCAGTGCCCCGAGGCACGTTAGGGTTGGTGGCGGCCGCAGGTGAGTGCCCGCCGAGGGGCCGGGTGGGTGCTGTGGGGCTGGTGCTGTGAGGGGAGACATGCAGCTGCTGCAGGGCCCCAGGGAGCGTTGCTGGGTTTTGGTAACCAAAAGGTGATTTTTGAAAATAAGAACACAGAGCTAGCCGGCAGCATCTCCGCTTGTGCCTGGTCCCTCTCCTGGTCAAGGAGGGGCTGGAAGTTACCTCAGTTTGCCTTTCTGCACAGTAGATAAGGGAGGCTGCTTTCAGCGTATTACTGTCCCAGCAGCCCTCTCCCCTCAGGCCTGGCCTGCTCTGGGTTTGAGCCCAAGGAAGGCTGCCTGATGCCACTTCTGCACCTCACCTCTCCTCTTGGTGGTGCCCAGCAGCTCCTCGCACTCCTGACTGCAGCTCCGGTCACTCCTAGACAGACACTGGCGTGGCAAGCTGAAAACAAAATATACACATCTTAGAAGAATAAACAGGGCATTACAGGTTATTCATTATGCCAGGATTCAGTTTGAGGAGGATTTTGTTACATTGCTCCTGTTAAACATTAGTCACAGCCAAAAATCCAGAGTAATTATCTGCATAAAGCTAGAAATATAAAGTGGCACTGTTACCATACCAGTTGCTTTTATACCAGCACAGAGGGCTCAGGCTTATCTCTATGGCCAGCATGCAAACAGACCAAATTTAGAAAGTTCCAAGGTATTTTCTCTCACTAAAGATAAAAGACATGAGAATTTTGTTTACTGGTTTGTGAATAATGATAATTAAAGGGATGCTTTCTGCTTGAAATGTTGAAACTGAAAAACACTGCAAACTAAAAAAAGAAGTCACAAGTGCTTCCAGCAGCAGTTGGGCACCAGGCTTTGACAGAAAACAAGTGAGAGTGCTGGCCACCAGACCTTCCCTACCAGTGCAGCTTGACCAATGATTGGAAAGCTTTGTGAGAAACCAATCTGATTAAAATGGCCTTCCTAATACTAGGTATACTGGGAAAAGGGTTCATCTGAATTGGAAAGAGTTTGTGCTTTCAACCACAACAATAACAGAAGCTGGCAGAATCAAAGTAGTGATCCTGTTGATGTTTATCAACAGATAAAGTTGTTGCTCCACAGGTGTTACAAGCTCAGGATTTCTGATTATAGCTTCATGAAGTGCTCCCCAGAGTATGACTGTCTCAAAGCTGTGTCAACAATCCCTTGTTTTCTGTTAAAAGGTCCTACAGGCTAAGTGATATAAACCCTATGAAGTGCACACAATTGGCAGCATTTATTTAATGAAAATCCCAGGATGCTGCAGTTATATTTTCATTATAAAATGCTGTTTCACTTGCTTGCAGTTTTACCTGACTCTGGGTATAAGCTTCTATCCCACCTGTCTTACTTTGATTCTGTTACTGTAGAAATTTCTAATAAAACAGGACCCAATCACTTTGAAAAAATACTGTAAAGAATATTAACTGTCACAGCTAAATTGTTACGTTTGTTTTCATGTAAATTGTTGGTTCTTAATGCTTTGAAGCAGACTTTAAAATTGGTAGGGGATCTCACTGGTGGGTAACCTGAGATAACAACATGCTTCACCATTACATTGCAAATAGTTTCACTTACATTTACAGAAATAATTTCGTTGCTGTGTGTGAAGTATTAAAATAATATCATGATAAGCATCTCAAAACCAACAGGAAACACTGATCATATTGAACTGGGACTAAAACTGGGATGGAGTGTAATACATTGCCCTGTGAGCAAAAGGGAAAGTGTGGAATAAGTGGAAGTTGTGCTGTGAGTCCCATATCATGAATGAGGCAAAGGTTTTGGGGAGTAAAAATAATACCTAGTCACATAAATCAAATATATATACAGGGATATTGCATGAATGATGCATGGTTTGTTGTTTTTCAACCATATTTTGTGGTGTTTACCACATATAGTACATCTGTGTTTTCCACCAGTGCTGCTGATTCTCCGATTGCTTGATGCTGATGCTGTTCCTGTGTAATCCTGTGTCCCTTTGCTGTGTCACTGCTTGGGACACTGACAGCAACAACACCAGTGTTGGCAGGTGTTTACTTGCAGCTAGTAATTGCTGAAGCATGTGAGATGCACTTCAGTTTCAGACTTGCTTTCCAAGTGTGTCCACTCCAGAATGGCATCCTAGGATGTGCTTGTTCTGGATACTTCAGACACTGAGCGTGATGGTTGTGCAAGATGTGGTTCTAGCACTGTTACGAGTCTCAAGGATAATCCATAAAATAAATCCAAATCTGTATGCACTGAATATTGCATTCATTTATACCTTCATTGGATGTTACTAACAAAATGTTATCAATTATAACAGTGTTCTTGTGCTCCTTAGCTTTACTAACCTATTTCCAGGGAGAACATAGTTTTTTCAGTGTTTGCAGCTTCATGGGGAAGAAAGAAGGGAAAAAAAGACAAATTTTGATTTTAAATAAGTTTCTGAAAAAATGCTGTGCAAAATCCAGGTGTTTGTGCAGAAAGCACAAAGAAATACTGGAAAAATCCTAAAACGCAGTATCTGGTCAGTTCTTCAGACAGTGTCAATAAGTGAGTATTGATTTCCTTGGAGCGCTGCAGACTGGGCTGGTTGCAGGAGTGTGTGGCTGGCATCCTGCGGGCAGTCTCAGCAGCAGTAAACCAGGATGCAGATAAGCCCCTCAGCTCTTCGGGGTGCCATGACCCCAAAGGCAGTGAGGTGCATGCCCCTGCTGCTCTACAGCCTGCGGTGCTGGCTGGGGCAGAGGCAGAGCAGAGGCATTTCAGAAAGGATGGGGCAGAGCTGCAATTATGCCCAGCCCTCCTTTAGGGGTGAGGCACATGGGCTGTGGAATGGGCTCACTCTGTGCAGGCTGACCAGAAGGGATTGGGCAGTGTTTTGATCATTTAAATAGCACCTAAGGAACAGGAGCCTGGGCTCTGTGTGCGTGCAGATGCAGTGGGAAACAAGGGCCCATTTTGGAAGTGACACCAAGTTCCCTACAGCTGCAGGGTGGTGGGGAATAGAGAACAAGAGTACAAGAGAACAGTTTAAGCTTGTCAGCTCCATCTAAACATTATTAAAAACATTTCCCTTTCTGAGTTTCAGAGTCATAAATACTGTAAGAGCCTTCCCTGTAGTACCTCTGTGCTGCTCCTTGCTGCAGAGCTCACACCGCTTCATCAGAACCCAGGACAAATGTCCTTGTCTGGAAGCTTTGCTCAGAAATGACTTCTAATGTCTCAGGTTATAAAAGCTGGACTCCACAGGGTACTCTGTTTTCTTTCCTACCAGGGCTTTACCCAGAAGTAGCCTTATTTCTCAACTCCAAACATTAGGACTGAGTGCTGCTATAGTTGTAACCCCTACCAGAAAAATAATAATTAAAAAAACCCTGCATTTATTCCCTTTCACAGGACAACGTACAAGAAGCACAATGTAGTAAGGATTTCAGTGACAGATTTGAGTTACTGACGCTTAGTGATTTAATCATGTGTTGTAAGAATATACTTTGTATATGATCAGAATGAGAGTTATAGGGGAAAAACACATTTTAAGCAATGCCATATTTAAATGGGAGAAAGCCACTTTCAGCTGCTGCTCTATTCTGGCCAGATTACATTACAAACAGTGAGCATGCACATTTGAGTGCCCACTTAAACATTTCTGAAAGGGAGCATCTTCTAATAATAATGCCATTTAAATAAAGCATGGTGTAAGCTGGTCAAGAGAGTCACAATGCCAAACAGGTTTTCTAGCATCCACATTTTACAATGTTTTCACAACACTCTGTAGACTAGAAAGGGCAGCTTTTAAGTAGCTTCAAGCATTTTATAGCCCTCCCCTACCTTCTTCCTGTACTTATCCTGAAATACCTCTGCTGTTTTAGCTTTGTTACAAGGAGGAGCTCAGCCACAGCCAGAGGTGTCAGGCAGTGTAACAGAGCTGTTTTGCACACACTGCCTGGCTCAGGGCTGCAGGTACCTTTTGGCAGCACGGCCATGCTGCACAGGGAAAGTGGCAAGCAGCTTATTTAGCAGGGGGAAAGACAAGAGGAGCAGTTGTCAGAAATCTCCACTCTTTGCTGCTCCAGAAATAGGCCTGCCCTAGAACATCGAAAGAAATTAAAGGCAGTAGTTACAGAAACAACTGACATGGTATACCTGTGGTACAAAAAGTACTTTTACCTGTTCCCAACATGGTTAGCCTTTATTCACTCTATTTTTCCTGCAGTTTTCTCTCAGGAATCCTTTCCAGAAAGGGAGGCGGTGCCTCAAAAAATCTGTTGAAATTATGCATCCTTCTGAATCGCTCTTACAACTCACCTCTTCTTGGAGATAAAACACTCAACAGTAGCCAGGCAGATTGCTAAATGGTACCATTTACAGCCTATATTGTTAATAAAATAAAATAATAATAATAATAATAAAACCTAAGGAAAAGTAAAATAAAAAATATCCCAAAAGGGACCCTGTTCTTCCACATTTTTTGTTGTCTGCCCTGTAAGTGTTTTTTTGGAGCACAGATTGATCCAGGGCCTGCTGAAGCTGATAGGAAGCTTTCCATTCACTTAAGCAAACTTCAGAAATGGTCCTGACCCTTCCTTGGCCCTGCTGCCACAAGTGCTGAGACTAGCTAGCAGAGGATAAAAAAACTAAAAAACAATCACAACCGAGGAAAATGCAAAGCTGGTATCCTGCAGCACACTTTCCTCTACAAGTATTTGTCGTGTTACCTGGAGGAATCTTTTCCCTTGTCAGCATCTCACTGCCTGCACCTTTTTTCCCCGAGGGATTTACCATAGAGAAATTCAATTTACCCTTTTATGCACACAGCCCAGCTGGAAGTTCATGCATTAGTTACTAACCAAGGAAGATGCTCAGGTATTGACAAAGCGATCCTAGCATCTATTTTATGCTTTAGCAAGACTTGTAACTGGGACGTGTGAATTTTTTTCTCAAGCAGTAAAATGGCAGGTGATCAACCTCTCCTTGGGCCTCCAAGTAATTACATATTATAAGAGTTCCTTGAATGGAAAACAGTTAGCTTACAGTTCCTTAATTTAATTTTCACCTTGAAAGAGATTTCTTCTGAACAGTTTGATTACTAGTAAGAACAATTTGCAAGGTGCTTCCCTTCCTGTGTTTATCTAGTCTCTATATGTACTGTGTATACTAAATGAAATAAATTCACTTAAATCTCTGTGCTCTGTCAAGTTTAAGTAGGTAAGTAGATATTTTCATTCCTTGAACATAGCTTGGTTCCTGTTCTTCCTGGCACATCAGAGTAACCTCATCTCTGTGTTCACATGTTTTCCTCTCTCCCAGCACAGAAATTCCTTCCTTAGATGAAGCCACATTTCTCACTCAAGGATGCTACCGGTAGATGACAGACTTCTAGACTTACAGATCTATAAACTTCTCCAGTGTGTCCACCAGAAAGACAAGAAGCAAATAGAAAAGCTGGTCCAGCATGGCTTCCCCAACCTCATTAATTTCACAGAGCCTGAGGATGGATACAGCGCCCTCTCTTTGGCCTGCGTTAAGAATGACACCGACATGTGCAGCTTCTTGCTGCAGCAGGGAGCTCATCCTGATGTCCAGGACAAAATGGGACGTACTCCAGCAATGAGGGCAGCTGAGCTAGGCCATGACTTGGTTCTGGACTTACTAGTAAAAGCTAAAGCAGACATGACTGTTGTTGATAACGAAGGGAAAGGTAAGTAAAAAGGAACCGAAATAGCACAAAATGGCTCCTTACTGTGTTACATGTTTGCTGTCTATGTTATGCTCACTCTGTAGAGAGGAACCACAGTGGAAGGTAATACTTAAAGCTCAACAGAAGCTATTGGCCATACGAGCTTTGGTAAAAATGAAAATTATTCTCCCTGAACAATCCAGGCCTTTAAATCATAGATCCCTCCAGTGTGATCTCCCATGAACAGCCACATAGTCAATTCTGGTTAACTCCCCGAGTTCAGAGGTCCTAAACTAGAAATCCTTTTTACATTGATATAGGTGAGAGAATTTAATGGGCCTCTGATGATGGAGTCTCTGTCCATTCATCTGTGAAGTTTATAGCATAAATAACCTTTCTTATCATTTACCATTGCACTATAATCCTTGCTGTTTTTCTTCGCAGGTGTTTTGTTTTACTGCATTTTACCTACCAGACGGCATTATCACTGCACCCAAATTGCCCTGAATTATGGTGCAGATCTTAACAACTGTACTACTGATGGGAAGCCTATATTTCTACAAGCCTGTGAGGAAGCTCATGATATTAAAGAAATATGTCTGAATTTCTTGGAAAGAGGAGCAAATCCCAATTCAAGAGACCCAGTATGAATATTTTGGTAACTAAGAATGTGTATACAGGAGTAAAGAATGGTTACCAGACTGGAATATGCAACCATAAATCCTCACATTAAAATAACACAGCAGTGGCAATCTCATAACTCTGTGGGGATGTCTATTCCCTTCTTTATCAACATTTTTTTGCAGGAGTGGAGATTTAAGTCTTCTGCTTGAATCATGTATCCTGAGTTAGATTTTTGTAGGTTAGAGTGAAATATTTAAAAAACAAGGTGTAAGTGTGCCAACTCCTAAGAGTTCTAGTCCACTGTACTTCAGCTGGACGTGCCCCAAGGTTTTCAGAGTTGAAGTAATATTTACTAAAAAGGTGAGTCCAACAGAAAAAAAACATGGAGGGGAATCAAGGTAGTGACGAGACATAAGAAACTCTTTTCTCCCTTTTGTACATCTTAGTCATGTATTTGTTTACTTGCTAGGTTTATCAGTGGCATTAAGGTCTGAAGCCCTGTGCTACTGATGAAGTCATAGAGTCATTTAGGTTGGAAAAGACCTTCAGGATTATCATGCTTTCCTTTAGAGCTACTTCTCGCTTTTGCTTTAGTCCTAGCATTTGCAGCACCCTTCCTGGTTTGTAGCTATACCAAAACATTTTGCATTACCAATTTTGGACATCTTTATCACATCCTCTGAGGCACATTCCCACCTTCTGCACTCTGCATACATGCAATACAATGAGAAACCTGCATTTTGGTTTTAATACGGTGGACGCATACCTGGTAACATAATGGGGATGTTTTGCTAGGCCCAAAGAAAGATAACAGGGAACAAAGTATGGTTCGGTACAATGAAATCCACAGCTCACTGTCTGCTTCCTGCACTTACTTTATCTTTGCCCCTCTGTATAGCAGCAAGTAAGAGATTTTAAGTGTTGCTGTGGGCCATTAGGTTAATATAAGGCTATCCCTGATCTGAGAGGTGCTTTATTCTTGGGACAGTCATCAACTCTACCAAAGTAATAGTTACTTATGCTCTTCCAAGTCATAAGTGGTATTTTGTGTTAAATCTTTATACATGAGAGCACGCACCCATAAAAAAAGAATTTCCTCAAATTTTGTGTGTGGCTATTCAGGTGACTCAGGTTACTAACACAGTTGAGTTACTAGGATTTGACTACTCCTGGTTTAGAAGCATTAAGACTAGATTGCTAAAGCTTTCCTACAACTGCCGTTGAAAGTATTAGACATGCCTACTTTTTTCAATAACACCTAAAAGAAGGCCTTCATTTTATGCTGCCTTGCAACAATCAGATCATGTTGTGCCAGAGGACTCCTGCAACCTGAATTAGCACACAACGCAAATTCTGAATTGTTTTCTTGCTACCTTGCAGGCCACGGGTCGCACAGCCTTAATGGAAGCAGCACGAGAAGGTGTTCTTGAGCTGGTGCGTGGTATACTTGAGAGAGGAGTCGATGTTAACCTTTTTGACAATGAAAGACACACTGCTGCACATTTTGCAGCCAAAGGAGGCTTTTTTGAGGTATCATAATTTGTGGTGTTGAACAACTTGCTGCAAACCCAGACCATTATTTATTTATTTGGAGTCCAGTATCTCAGCTGATCAAAGCACAGTAATTAGTAGTTAAAAGCCACTTCTTTTTGAGTATCAAAGGGAAGCCAGAAGTGATAAATGATAAATGCAGAGCTTTTTTGCCAAGGTACCCCAGAGTGTGTGTGCTACTGTGGCTGTCTGGTGTGAATAGCTCCTTTGGAGAGCTTGTTTCCCCCAACACATAGCATGTCACAGTTGTGTAATGTGGATGAAACCTTTCCATTGTAAGAAAGGCAGATACAAACAGCTGCAGGGAGGCCATTTCTTCCCTATGTCTCCCCAGCTACTGTCTTTATTAAACTATGCAATTTTAGTTATGCACACAATGATTACACATAGGTACTTGAAGATGGCAGGCCTGCAATAGCGAAGGTTGTTCTTGATATCTACAACTGAAGGAGTTTTCTAATTCTTGAGTAAAGCAAGCACATACTATAGAAAAAAATGAGTGTTACGTGTGCATTGATCAGCTGGGCAAGGGGAGAAGTTCACTATGTAAACTGGGAATATGTAATACTGCATTTTATTTGTAAATCATTCTCACAGTGTCCCCCTCCTAAGAAACACAGATGGCTTTTGGTGTTAATGGCTTTTCTAGATCCTGAGGATTATTTCAGCTTATAATGGAGACTTAGGCCTGATCGCTATGAACGGTAACACACCACTTCATTATGCTGCAGAAGGAGGATTTGCAAATTGCTGCAAGTTTATAGGACAAAGAGGTACATTAAGAAGTTACTTTATGACTATTGCATATATTATTTTTCTGTATTAGAGAAAAGACTGACATCACTTGGGCTTCTGTAAAGGAATTGACTCTCGGGTATCATGTGACAAGTGCAATTCTCATTAAGAAGTACCTAACATAGGCTATCACTATTTACTTCTACTGGAGTGGCTATGATGAAATAAAACATTTCTCAAGGAAATCAACAGAAACATCATGGGTTTGTATAACTTAGAAATGGACAATATTAAGTGGTTTTGGTTTTAGTTGTTTTCAGAAATATCGCATCAAAACTTCCAACAGAAAATTAATTTATGGTTTCCTGATCATTTTGACAACCTGATCTCACTGTAGTCATGGGGAAAACCTAGCACCCATGTGCTTAAGCTGTGATCATTTTCTAAGTTACTGAAACGATCATATCACTTCCAGTTTTCTTTCCATAGGACCATGTAAAATCCTACGTTATGTTCTTGTGGTCCGAATATTTAGCTTACAGTCGATTAACAAATCACAAGGCTGGGATACAGAAGAGTGAGTAACATCTTAATCTTAGGTAGCTTCTTCTTAAACTTGGTTGCTACTTTAAGTAAAAATGTAATATTTTCACTGAACCTCTCCCTTCCCATATGTATTCATGAGTAGACAGAGTAGAGTATGGGTTGCCTGATGAATGTCCCTTTGGAAAACAAATACGGATGTGTGCCTAGCTTTCCAGGTTGGGATCACTGGTGTGGTTGCATTTACTATTGTTATTTATAGTTAAGTCTGTATAAAATTGTAGACCTGTGCTAATTAGCTACACATATATTACAAGACTCTTACATTAACTTATTGTCAATTATTAATTCCATTGCATTATCAGTGAAAGTGTGTCTATATTATTAGGCTGTGATCCTACGTGGACAAACTTGTTGACAAAGACTCCAAGAGCTGTTGCCAAGGAAGGTGGTTTTAAAGCAGCAGTAACCGAATTGCGTAAAATTGAAAATCACTTTAAAAAACAGTCCAAGCCTGGAGCTAAGGCGAACAACACCCAGTGGGCACTGAGGCTATACGACTGGTCCTTAGAGCACCAGGCTGCCCTCCAGAAGGCATTTGAGGCCGTCGACCAAGGAGATGGAACAGTAGCTAAGGATGATTTCATATCAGTTATTCAGAAGCGGTGTGCCTTTGTAAACACTGAGCGAATACAAACTATTGCTGAAGCGCATGAAAGATCTGACCCTGAAGGAATCAACACTGAAGAATTTTTTAAAGGCTCTAAATACTTGCAGAAAAATTGTCTTATAACATCTTATGGACCCAAAGGGAAGAAAGGAAAGAAAGGGAAGAAACAAAGAGGCAAAAGAGGCATTGTCGTCCCCATGCCAATCTGCATTATTTCAAAGAGTGCATGTCCACTTAGGGAGGATGGCTTCCCTGTATACATGATTGAGGCTGTTCAGAACATTGCTGATAGCTACCGTTTTAACCGAGACCACCCATCTGCCCACCCTGTGCATGACAACCGTGCCTGGTATATAGATGAACCAAGGAAAATGTACATGAACGTTAACTTCCTTGTCAGGGCAGGAGACGTTCTGTCTCTAGAGAAAGCATTTGAGGAGGGTGTGCCAGTAGACATAAAAGATAAGTATTACAAAACACCTTTGATGGCTGCATGTGCAAATGGAAACATAGACTTCGTGCAGTATCTTCTGGAAAAGGGGTAAGGTCATTCCAAAGATTTTTTTTTTTTTTTTTTTAAATTGCTATTTTGGGAGCATAAATTTCCAATAAACATTTGGATGCAACAGACTATAGCTTTTGTAAGCATCCTATTTAACACAATAATTCCATAAGATGCTGAGTTACAGAAGTTTAGTTTATTATTTTTTACATTTTAGTAATGAGGAAATAAAAACATTTAAAGGCAAGTTTCCCAGATCTGAAACTGTTGTTGTCTGAGCTACTGACATTTCACTTGGATGCAGAGTACCTAGTCTAATGGAGCTGTGGCTAGTTTATGTCCATGTCTCAAGTAGTGCATCTTCAAAACAACTTTCAAAATTAGATGAATGAGTTTTTAGAAATCTGACTTCAGTGGCTAGCCTGAAATCATTGAGATACTCTCAGATGAATCATCAAGGAAGTCTCAGACTTCCCTCTTCCACACGCCAGAGCTTTTACATTCAAATGTTTTAAGATAATCAGCCCTACCAAGAATCACTTTCCTCTGCAGCCTCAGCAGGCTGAGGCACCAGGATTTACACCAGAAGCGCACGTTGCTATTTAGTCTGTTCCCCTCTTTAGAAGTGCTTCAGCAGTTTTGTAGCCTACAGATACACCTGTGAAAAATCTTCATAACAGCTTAAAAATGAAAGCAATTTAAGAAAAAAATCAGTCATATTTATGTAACAGCATAATCTCTTACTTTTTTACAATCAAACTGCCATAGACCTACATTCAGATAACTGCTTAAGTGAACATTTTTCAAAGACAATATTTACATTAGCTTTGTTCTATACCTATTGCTGGAATTCATTTTAATGTTCATTTCTAAGGCTAAGTGTCTCTAGTCATTGCTCTAAATCCTGCAGAGACCTAACAGCACATACAAATTTATGCAGCCTGGTAATTACACTGACATTCCAGCAGCATACGTAAAGCTATGTAAGTGTGTATATTCAGGTAAGGATGCAAAAGTTATCAAATTAATCTAGCAAATTTATCTCCACTGCTTTCATCAGACCTCACTAGAGAGTACAGGAGTCACATCTCATCATATTTAGACCTAGAAATGTAATAATAGTTTAAAAAAAGTTCCAGTTTTGAGATTTTAAATTGATTGAAATCAGAAAGGAGAGGAAAGTTTTCAGTGCAGTTTTAGCTTTGCATCTTGCAACATTGTGGACTTTCATACACTTTCATTTTGGCATGGGAATTTGAATACTTTTTACAATATGACCATTTCAGTATTGCAAATGCATACCAAATAGAAAATGAAATATTTATCCAGAGCTATAGAAAATGCTGAGGTTTAAGCATAAATCAGTGGAATCTACTTTCTACCTTGGTCCAGAAAGACTCAGAAATAAGGCAAATTCACCAAGGTTTGATCAGAAGAAAATGCTGAATAATTTTTAAGTCAGTGATGTGTCCTCCCTGTCCCCTTCAATCAGTTTGTTTCCAATAGAATGAATTTCACAAGAGGGTCAGGGACAGAAAGAGGGTCAGTCCAGACATGGGGAGTGGATAGGGAGAGAAAGTAGAATAAGTGGAACCCTGTATTTTAAATGAGAAATATAGAGGAAATGACAACTGCTTACAAATAAGTCATAATAGCTAAGCAACTGAAAGATAACAAAGATAAAACCGTTAGATCTGGGGAATTTACTGCTATATGATCTCAACAAAGGCAGAATTTGGAAACATTAAAAATTTAAGCTAGAATAAATGAATAGATTAGTATGTTCTTTTGATCTACAGTTAAATATTAACCATCTGATTAGATAAGCAAAAAAGCTCTCTGGGCAAGCAGCTTACTTAGTTTTTCTTCCCTCTCCTTCCTTCCGTGTCTTTCAGGCAGACATCAGCTCTTTGTCCTGAGTAAACGGGACTGTCCCTAATTCAGTTCAGGACCTCTAGGCTGTCCTAAACACAATGGAAAGTAATTAATTGTGCAGGAGTTTTAGGGGATTCCCTCAGGAGGTTTTGACCCCTTCTGAAGCCACCCACTCATGGCACATGTGGGAGACAACAGATCCAGGTGTGGTCATGGACCATGCTTTGTTCAAAGACATGGGGAATCAGATTTCTTCCCTTTTAACAACACGAAGGGGCACTAGTGGCTCTTGTTCCCCAGACCTCGCCTTTCCATGCCTCTGGCTGAAAAGCTCCCAAGGCAGACAGCTTCTAAAGGACTGGTAATGCTTTTCCCCAAGATTCAGCTGAAAGCAGCACATTGCAAATATCACCCCAAAACCAGCCCTTGCAGCCTCCAGAACATGCCATTACTAACCTGGGAGGCAGAAGGATCTAGACCAGTGACATGGTAGCTGAAGAAGTTTTAAATCCTCAGCTTTTCTGTGACAGATCTTCTCTAACTCATTTTTAAATAGTGCAGGAAGCAATTTTGTCATGTATTTTGGAGCACATTGTTTTGGCCCAGAAGTTTTCTTTTTCAGATTCCTTAACCTGCCTTAGCACAAACACTACAAGCATTTTACAGGACTAAGCTACTCCGAAGCTTATTTATCTTTTTATGTGTGAAAACCTCCCTGGGGAGGACCCTGTGTCAGCTTAGAGAGGACCAAGATCACCACCACCCAGACACAAACAATTAATATGACAAGCTACATATCACTTTCTACAACAGTTTCAAAGTAGCAGTAGCAATATGAAAACACTTATTTACATTGAATATGCCACTACAGTGTGCAGTTATCATCTATTGTACTTAGCACTGTGGAAGTTACTATATTTAGTATCTGGCATCATCTGCCGCAACTGTTCTTACTATTTTGTAGGGCCAACGTGAATGCAACAGACAATTTCATGTGGACTCCCCTCCACCACGCTTGCTACAATGGACACCTAGAGATTGCTGAGCTGATAGTGAAGGCTGGAGGAGCAGTGGATGCACCTACAATAGGCGGTGCAACCCCACTAATTAGAGCCATTGAGATCTGTAGAATGGATATGGTACATTTTTTAATCAATGCGGGTGCTGACATCCAAACAACTAACAGCAATGGTAAATATCAATGTCTCCCCAAAAGGACTGCTAAAGTGCATACAGGTTTTATAAGAAAGATAAGTTATTGGAATGTTTTGAGAAGTATTCTGAATTTATGACTGCCATCAGGATTACGATGAAGGTAAAGTTAAGTTCAATTAGTTTTCTACAGTATGGAATCACTATTCTAACTAATCAGCTTTCCTGCTTTTTATGCATCTATAAAATAATGTTACATGATTAATTACATGATAAGTACAACCTCCCAACCCAGGACTGTGGCTGAAAACATCCCTGATAAAGCTGTTACTCCTCACAAGATACATTTGGAGATGTAAGTGGCTTTAATGAAAAAAAAAAAAAAACTAGGCTGTTATTAGTATTATTGAATGGAAAAGTAAATTTTCGTTTTGGCCAGCGTGTATTCTGCTACACATTTAAACTGTCTGTAATTTTGCATGCACATACAACACTAGTTAAATAAAAAAATTTCTTAGCACTTATCCTGTAAATACTGCTCCCTAAGATAAAAGCAACTTAACAGAAAGACAAATCTGAACTGATACTGAAGGGTAGCCTCCACACAGCAGACTCCTCAATGACTATTATTATCTCTATTTTAAGAGTAATTTAAACAGTTAACATCGCTTTTTCAGCCCTTGCTATAACATAGGAAGCAACATTGCTATGTAATGAGACTTCCCTTTCCAAAATGCGTAGAAGGTGAAACCCTGCTTGTAGAAGCAATGTGTATTCTGCATTTCTGTTATCATATGAAATTCTATATAACTGATGGTGGCAGTTTAGTCTCACAATTACTTTAAGGCCTCATCTCATAAGATCCAGAAGAGTTTTTCCTTTATTAGGCTCTGAAGGGGTTCAGCCCCACTTAAACTACAGGGCTTTCCCTTGACTCCTTGCCAGCCACAGAGCAACCACTGGCAGTGGCAGATACCAACAATAACTTCTGTCTAAATTCCAAACCCTGTAATATGCTAGCCATTCTCAAGTGCTAAATGCTCTCACCTCTCAAAGATCAAAGTTACAACCTGCAGGACCAGTATATTAAGATGAAAACGTCAGGACATTTATAGCAAAGAAACCACTTCCAGGAATTCCTTCAATATCTTGTTTCAGGGCTCGTTTCTGCAAGCCTTTATTTCTGCAAGCAGTGCTGATGACTGCCAGCCCTCACACCAACATCAGGCAGGCTACTGGCACACTGAAGGGCTAATAAATTAGATGCCTAATTAAGTTCTGTTGACTGTAGTGTCATCATCCAGTTACAACAAGTGCCAAGATTTATTTTCATGGCTTAATCAGGTATTTATTTTCAAATACAGGAAAGAACGCTCTTGATATTGCTAAGGTATTTGCAGATTCTAGAATAATCAATCTGCTTCAAAATAAAATGGACAATTTGCTAAAGGTATCAGAAAGAAAAACAGAGAAAGAAAAAGTTGCAAAGCCAAGATCACCTTCTACACTGACACCTGCAGAGATGCAAGCTGTGAAAAAAGAGGTATGAGAGATGGGGAGAAAGGACTAATTTGTTAGTAGAGGGTTTATTTCTTTAGTTGCCAAAGTCGCTATAAAGCAGCAACTTTTGTTAAAGTATTCTCTGAAGCAGGATTTGGTTTTGCCAGCACTACTACTTGTTCATTGTTCAAAACGGTGACTTGGTAGTTTATATGAATTTTGTGCCTTCTCTAATCCCACTGCAGAATTATGTCCTTTACCACTGACAAGGAATGTAAAAATCTTTCCTCCTTTCCTTCCCCCTAAAGTTAATGATCATCTAACTATGATGTCCAAATACTGAAAACTGCTAACCATGTTTTCTCAAAGGAAGCATGTGTTTCTTCAAAGGATAAGACCAATTCAAGGCCCTTCAAGTCAGTAGAAACGTTTTTTCCTCTTCCAAATTGAACATACTGAGTTGATATCAGGCTTGCTGACTTCTGATTTTCCCATTTGTCTCATATCCTTCTTCCACTATGGAGAAGAGTCCTATTTCTTAAAGCCCACACTGCTGTGTTTGGCATTGTACTTGCCAATGCATTTTCTGCACCCTCCTGGAGCCTTGAGCACCTTTGTATTTTCCTACCACCCATGCTGACATCAGCCTCAGTGACCATATTCTGATTGCCTTATTGTGGCTGAAGTCTTCCTGATTTACCAGTGTTAACTGCTAATCAGACCTGGAATGCTATTTAGAGAGAAAATGCAATTATATCTGCATTGCTGGCAGCCTCCTTTATCAGTCCCGCCTTGGATGTAACAGTAAACATGTCACAGTAGCCACATGCTGGTTTCTGCTTTCTGAAGATGTTTTAAGTTTCTCAGGGGTAGTACAGGATTTTCCCAGAAGGAAGGATGACAACTTCTGACACTAATCACCTGCCACAGGATGGAAACAGCAGTGGTACTACGTGATAGTCTTGTGAGTCTTGAAGAGCACTTAACGTCCAAGGAGAGTCATCCCCTACCTTTTAAAGTGCTTCCCTCACAAATTTCTGATATATAAAAAAACAGCTTTAAGAAAAACACATCCTGAACAGATTCAGAACACACACACACTGTGGATGGATGATAAAACAAGTATCAGAGGATGTATGCTTTGCTTCCAAATGCAACACGTTTGTGCAATTGATTAACCACTTCTCTTTTAGCTTTCACAGGTATCTCTGGCAGCTGTAGAAAAAAACAATCTTGAAAAGGCAGCACATTCCCTTAAGGACAGTGTTATTTATCTGAACTCTCTGATAACCAGTGGTTCTACTAAGAAAGAAGACATCATATTTGAACCCAAAAAAGTACGTACAGTAGCAAAACTTAAGCACAGTTTTATGTTAAAAGTAAACAGATCACATTCTTTGCATGTCAGTATGTAGAGTTTGCTCACTTAATTAGTGGAAGCAGGACCAATTATACTAGCAAGGAGTCTGGCCCAGTGTCGAAGTGTATTAGCAAAGCACCCAGCATTTTGCATGACATGCAGTTCAGAGCCAGTGCTTCATTCCAGTCGTGTCTTCAGAAGCTGACATCTCTCACGCTGTACATTTCTGAACAGCTGATTAGGAAACTTGGCATCCCAGCAAAATTCAATGAGAGAAAAAGACAATCGCTTTGCAGTTTTAGCAAAAATGTTGTAGAAGGGTTCACAGTTGGTTCCAATAAGTTTGTTCTAGATCTTGTTTGCTTTCTCCTTCAGTTACTGAAAGTCAGGAACATAGGAATGGCTTCTTTCAGAGAGAGAAAGATCTCTTGAAAAGTAGATGTTTCCAACATGATACAATCCTGGATCAATTCTGTTTTCTAGCTAGTTATGATTTTTGTTTGTTTGTTTTTCCTCTGTGAGCAGGCCTTACTGTAGATCCAAAACAAGAACAAACTGATGAAAGGACTTCACAGTTTAACTAGCTTATAGGTGATATGACATGGAGTAAAGTTTGCCACAAAACAACAATAAACCTAAAAGGTGGTATATACATCTATATGTATTATAACAAATCATGGAAATGGATCTCTTACTGGTTTTAAAACTAGGATGAAAGTAGACCACATTAAATACAAATGCAACCATGTTCATGGTATGAATTTTAATATTCACACAGAACACTTAAGGGATAGGAGTCCTTGTTTATGGGACCAGCACCAACTTCTAACTTGCCTTCTCAAACACTTATTACCTGATTACTTATGTCAGTGACGCTGAGTGAAATCAATCATGGCACATTAAACAGTTACCTCCTGGAGTTAAAATAATGGAAGTATCACTTTTGTATTAGGGAACTGTTAATACTCGCAAATAATTGAGAAAAGGAAACAGGACCATTGTGATTTATATACATATACATATATATGAAAAAAAAAAAAAAAAAACATTACTGACCAAGAAGTTTTGTTTGTTTGGAATTTAGCATTTCCCTAACTCTGATTTGTGCTAGTTTCTGCAGTGGTCTCAGGGAAATAAGGCTGTGCTGCCAATGACTCTATGGTTAATTACTGTTTTCCACTCAGAGGATCTTGGACCTGAGTCAGTCATTCTAAACAAACAGCTCTGGGTCTTCTTCCCTGCCATTAGCCCTGAGCTGGGCCCTCAGCATATTACAGATTAGAAGTGACAAGAGTAGTTTGCTTGTATACACAAGATGATATGGTACCTGCAGTGAAGCTGCACTGGTTTTCTTCTATATTTCAGGGTAGAAGGGAGAGCTAAACCAAGCTATGTTGTAGCCAAGTGTTTTCCTAATGCAGAAGCTCTGCCCAAATTAACTACAACTACCTTTATTTTCTAGATTTGGACCCCAGAAGCCACAACAAAGGAGCTGGTAAGAAAGCAAGAATTGCTCCGAGAGCGCTCTACTCTTGATGGCAACTCAGAAGTCTTCTTGACCCCCTTTAAGAGAAGAGTCATGGAATAAGCATAGCAGTTACAAGAAGCTACTTCAACACATACTTTGAGGGGAAAAAGATCAAAGAAGGCTACACCTTTGTAAGAAAGGAATCATGTAGTGTTTAGTAAATGCATCTCAGTTATGATAAAATGTATAGCAAGTTTTTCCTCTGTAAATTATGTTGCTTACACAGCCTTTTGTTAAGAGCTTAGTACTGAAAAAGGTTTATCCTCATTATTCTAAGCATTGGAGCTCAGTGTATTTTACGGAACAGCAGCTTGCGACACACATTCTTTTTAAGGGGATCGCTTTATGAGGCTATTTTTCACCCCAAGATAAAACTTCTTCATAGACAGTTATAAGGGTTACCCTTCCCACTGAAAGGGCATTAAAATATAAGGATAGGAATACGTTGCAAAGTCAAGAGAAAGTACAGGAGTTAATAGCCGAGACTATTACTACTGTTGAGTATGCTGCCTTAATGTTCTATCTCATACACATACCTCTTCCCTCCCTCCCTCCCTCACTGAGGATGTATTACCCAACTGCACTGTTGCAAAGCTGTTATCAGGATAATTGAATATTTTCAAACTGGCCTACACCTTGAAAAACATTCAGAAAGTTTGTGAAGGCAGGTTCTTATATTAAGGGCTACATATAAAACCAATCCAAATCAACCTTTCCCTCTCAAATGAGGTAAGTCATTTGAGATGTTGTCCTCCCATGGAGTTATATGGGTGGGGAGAAGTCAGTATCTTAAAAAACGACCTGACCAGGATGCTGTAATTTTAAATTAACTCATAGTATCATAGAATATCCTGAGTTGGAAGGGACCCATAAGGATTATCAAGTCCAACTCCTCGCACCGCACAGGTCTACCCGAATTTAGTGCAGAGGTTCTGAAATTTTGTTGTAGGAAGCATAAAGCATCAAGATTTGTGTTATGACCAGGATGAAATAGCACAGGTTCTGCTGAAGGATGCAGCATCTCTTGAATTCCGTTCAGTATATCTGCAAAATAGTTGAGAGCACAGAAATGAGCTTGATTTGGAGCTTCATTAAGGTAATAACAGATGAGCTTTGGGTGGGCAGAGGCTGAAAATACTGGAAATGTTTAGCTAAGAAGTGGGAGGGAATGCTATGAAAGATATCTAAAGCAAAGAAGGTGGAGAACTGAACTGAAACCTGTTCTTTTGTAGGGTACAAGAGCAGTCAGAACACTGAGAAAAAAACAAACAAACAAACAAAAAAAACACAAACAGGAAAGCAGCACACATTAAATAACACCGTAGAATGTGTAAATATCCTATGGAACCCTCTGCCCAATTATCCTTGGAAGCTTAAAAAAATATTTACATAGATTGTGAGAAGAGTCTTGTTAGCTAAAACATCAGAGATAAAATCCCTTGTGTTTCAAGACCTCAGCTAATTGCTGTCTGCACATAGTATAGAGCAATGCAGTTCACTCCTTGATCATCCAGTGTAGTAATGTTCGTGTTCCCCAGGAAAGAAAGCCACTGGCCTAGACAAACACTGTAAATTTGATCAGCATCTGGTTTGATAGCATGCGTTTTAAAATTTATTTTTATGCTGAGATAAAACATGCTGAGATGGCCTCAAGAGCCATCTGGCTCCAGAAAACAGCTACTTTTGAAGATTGTTTTTCAATTTTACTGATTTTTAAACTGCAAATTTCTGGAATCAGAGCTTCAGAAAGTGTTCTTTCCTTCTGGTTGCATTACTTGTAATAAGGACAGATTTTTGCCCTTGTTTGCTAGGGAAAGACTGTGTAGTCATCTTGAAAACACCACTGCTCGCATGACACCACATGCAGCAAACTCTTTTCTACTCTAGCTGCACATCCAAATGTAGAATTCAGACCCAAGACAAATGCAAAGCAAGTAGATATGTTTAGTGAGGTACTATTTGTATTTTCAAATACCACTATTGAACATACCATTTGGATGAATACATTTGTGCATGATTAGTTTATGACAAGTTGCTTACTTTGAGAAAATTTCCCTATATGTTTAGCATTTTAATAGTCCAGTATGAAGACAGACTTTAAAGGCAAGTGAGATACCATTTCAACGTATCAGCTGTCTTGGAATTCTTAACATCAGCATATCATCTCTGCCTGTCAGCATAAAACTTCTTGGCTGCAGATGACTGCAAGTAACAAAAATAAGTGTTAAAGCTGGGTGCAGAAGGCAATGCAGGCAAGGAGCAGGATGCCCATAAACAGTTATAAATAAAAACCCATCTCTCAAAGGAGAGGCGTGGGGTCAATTCGCTAAACAACAGCCGTCAAAATAAATCAGGCAGGACAGTCAGAAACTCCTAGTTCATCCTACAAAGTAAAACTGTTTCTGGTAGAGCTATATTATGGAGGTTAATCAGGAGAGTTCTCCACCCTCAGAGCCAGCTGCTCAGCTCTCCTCTGCATGAGTACTGCAGAGACACTCCTCACTTGGTAACTTGGCCTGTGTCCATTAGGGTAACTGTAAGCAAATGGAAGAGAAAGTAAGTGTGAAGGGAAGCTAACCTGGCCAGCAGAAGGGACCATCAGTTCAGATCATGATGTAGAAGTTAGGTTTGCTAGCAAGTAGCCTCTGAAAAGGCCCCCTCTCAGTGCTTTAATCTCCTGACAGCCATTTTCAGCTCCCACAACAAATCCTTATCAGCCTCATCCTTGAGCTTTTTCATCCCAGCCAGAATAAGCTGCAGAATAAGTCTTACATAATCTTCACACGTTGTCCTGCCCCCAAGAAGGGGGAAACTTGTGCTCCCACTGTACACAGCACAATGGAGGAGTAAAAATACTTAGGCACCTTTCACCTGTGTTACTGTTCTACAGAGCAGGCAGCCACTCCATGCCTGCACAAGTATTTGTGTGCTTGTGGCCCAAAGCAGATAGGATGGCTCCAGCCTGGGGAAGCACTTTTAGGGACTCTCCCAGTTATGCTACATACCACAGCAACACCCCATGTGTACAGCACAGAGGTACCTGGAGACACATGTCCTTTGCCTGTGAATGCATTGTGCCATCAAGACAGCCAGGTCTGGGCAGTAAAGCAGTCCTGGATGGACCTCTACGTGAAGAACAGGGCAGTCAGCATCCATCTGCTCAGTTTTCCTGTGCATATTACAATGTTATGCCATATATTTTCAAATAATAAATAATGCTAGACACACACACAAAAATGGAGAAGACATTTGTGTATGTCCTTACACACATTTGTGTCAAGTGGTGCACTCCCCAGGAGGAGACCAACCTGTTACAAGCCATCCAGCCTCCCTGCCCAGATGATTCTCCATACATCCCAGGAGGTGGTGAACCCACGCATTCTGGCTGACCTTGGTGTGCTGATTACACCCCACAACTGGGAACAGAGTCATTAATACCCTCATGGACTGCTGACGTGAACTACTTCAATGTTTAAAGACCAACTATAAGCTAATAATTTAAAGGAGCAGGAATTCTTGCAACAAAAATCTTAACTGGATGCAAAAACATCGCATGGTTGTTACACACTAACAGCAAAGCACATTTGTACATCAATATGGCACAGTAAGAACGAGCTGTGGTTGTTTTGCCTTCAGTATTAGTCTATAGGTGTTATAGCCTTTATAAATATAAGCAGCCCACACCCTGTGTGAAAAGATGTGCACAGGTAAAGTCATCTGTTCATTTATTTTGAAAGAGGGGTTCATATATTAAGAAGACAGAAAACTGCATTACTAGAAACAAGCATCCCAGTTAAAGCAGGATGTATCAGCATAACCCCAGCAAGGGGTTCTTGCTGCTCCTCTCAGCCACCTCATTGTGGGACTGGTTTCCTGCAGCAGCACAGCACCAAAATAATGGAATAGGGAGAGAAGCATCACTACATGCAACCTGAGGTTAGCCATCCAGCTGCATGCAGCTGGAGACAGCTCACTTTGTGCAAGCATCGTGATCTGCACAGGAAGGGGGTTTTATTCAACAATTACACTTCTGTGATTTACCACTATTTTAAGCCCTCAATAACAGAGGACTTCCCTGCCCAAGGCACTGTTTACCGTATGTCACTTTGCAGCAATGGGGCTGGAGCTGCCTGCTGTCCCTCCTGAGACATCAAGCAGCAGCTTTTATTCATTCAGAAACAGCCACACAAGACTTTCCCCTCTGCAGCTCCAAACATACCCAAGGGACGTTACATAGGACTCCCTGACCCAGGAATTTCTACTCCCACCCCCAATTGTTTTCTTTGGCTGGTTTGGTTAGGGCATTTTGCAGATGATATGAGGCTGTGTTATTGTTTAGGGCTTTCAAAGTCCATTTCAACACTAAGAGCTGAGCAACCACAATGCTGTCTGCTGATGGTATCAAACAATAAATGGCGTCACTGTTACATATCAGAGCCTTCCCTGCTGTTCCTGTACTCATTTCCAGGAGGAAAAGGCAGTGATGTTTATTTTTCAGCACGCAAACAAACATAACTACCTTGTGGCATTTTCAGAGAACAGAGTATAATAAGCATCTGACACTGACTTGATTGGGTGTTAGATGTCAAAACACCATTAAAGAATTCCAGTGCTCAGAAAATATTTCTGCATGAATAGTCAAATTATTCAGGTAGCCTAAGTCCAGAAGCCAGTGGCTGGGCTCTTTCATCTTTTCTTTTTAATGCTACTGCAGCCTCACTGAACAAGCAATATTGTGCCAGGAGAATAACCTGCATGCCAGCTTCTGTTAGAGCAGCTGGGTGCACTGAGATGGAAGGTGAGGGTAGAAAGGGTCTAAGGCTGAGCTAAGCTCTTAGACTCTCACTAGAAGTCAGCCACTAAACATGTGCTTTTGGTTAAAAACAAACAAAAGAGCAACACAAACCCCAAATCCACACCACATAACTATTCCTGAGTCCCAAGTCACATAGGAAGTCATAGATAGCTCTTTGCTATGGATGCAACAGGTCTGTATGTCAAGCAAAATGGGTTAATGACAGCTGGGAAGGTGCTGAGCAAAAACCAGATACACACACTGAAGAACACGGGCAACATCTCTGGCAGCCTACCATTACAAAAAGAGTGGAAAAGAGACCGAGTTTAGCAAGAGCCATGTATTTTGCAGTAGTTTGAACATAAATATTTATTAGTGCTTTAGCTCTGCTGTCCTCAGATAACCACATCTAACCAAGCACAGAAGTGTCAGAATGGTTTGGTTCAGTCTAGCCTTAGACAAGCTCACACAGTTTGGGACACCACAAGTCAGCACAGATGTAAGTTTCTTGAGCCTGTTTGACTACTATTCACAGCGAGGTTTCAGTCAGTGTTGACTGAATGTCCTTTTGGTCCTCAAACTTAGCAGCTGCATCCAACTGCTCCAGTAGTAAGGGAAAGCCTGGAAGCACCCATTATGTTTTGGCCTCCAACATAGCCTACTTTGGAAGGAAGATACACCACACACTTTGGCAACAACAGAACAGTAAGTCAGATTCTGCAAAAAGAGAAATGTAAACCACACAATCCATATTTATTCCCCACTCCCCAAGATTTTCCACAAGGAAGTGTTGGAATTTGTTTCATGGTCTCTCCAAGACAGTTTGTTCTTTAGCCCGGGTTGTCAGGAAGACCAAGTAAGCACCAAGATTTATTCCCCATGAAAGCCAACACTCGTCAACCTAAGGCAAACATGGTGCCAAATACAGGCAAGTCCCTATGACATGGTTTAGAGATGACTTACTCCTACAAGTTGTGAGGCCCAACATCTACGTCTCACAAATTCTGAATTTCCACAGCTTGCTGCTCATCCTGCAGCACCCAGACTCAAAAAAGCAAATGCACATTGCAGCTTCCTGCTTGGGAGGGATTTTTCCCTCCAATTGTTCATCTCTCCTTACCCTTTCGAGAAGGCTGACAACATATGTTCTTGCTTCAGAAGTCACTTGAAAGTCACCCGAGCCTCCTCAGCTGGCAGCATGATTATCAGGAAACCTGGATGTAGACCAAGAGGAAGATCAGAATCAATGACACCCAGTTTACAAGGCTGAGCAATAGGTAGGTTGGGGTAGCACTGGAGAGAAAAAAAAAAAGGGGCGGGGGAGGCCTGGAAGGGACATTAAGAACTGTCTTCATATTTGTTGGACTTGAGCTCAGTGAGATGAAGGCAGGTAAGAGAAGAACAAGCTGAGGGGTTTGGCTTGAGTTGAGAAGCACCTTTTAGGATGGTCACCCTCAAGCAAGGTGATGAGTATGTGTCCAGACTGTCTCCTTGTATACCAGAGAGCAAGTAGGAGAGTTGTGTGATGCAGAATCAGCATAAGAAGTTTTTAGGAATATATAAGCAGGTATCACAAGGGGAGTTGAGCTACGGCTCAGAATTAGCATCAGAGGAAGGAAGGGGTTGAAGGGGAGGGATAGCCAGTGCTAATGGACTGGTCACTGAAAAGCTGAGTGGTGATTTGATGTACAGTGTTAAAGGGTACCAAGGGATGGAGGGAGACCTTGGTTGACAAGAGTAAAGCACCACTCTCCAGGTGAGGGAGCCTTCTGGAAAGCTGGATCAGCTGTGTGCCAGAATGGGTATCAAGAAAAAGGAAACTTGCAGGCAGGAGGTCAAACAGATTAAGGCAGAATCACAATCTCTTAAAACAGGCAGCATAAATGAGAAATAAATCAAAGCAGAAAACCAATGCAGAAAAATTAAGCAGACAGAGGGCAGCAACACTGAAAGGAGCTGTAAAGAGAACCTCTGTACATCCATGCAGTTTAAGACTAGAGGCACTGTACATCAGTTTTGGCTGACAGTCAGGCTGTAATCTAGCCTTAGTCACTCTTTACAATTTTCCTTTAAAGTTCAAGATGCTTCTGAAATCTTCAAGGATTGGTTCAAACTAAGGAAGCCTCAGTGCCGAGTAACAAATTCAAAACTCACCATGTAATGCAGGACATGATAACACCTGTGAACCAAGACACATTTGATGGACAAGACCTCACTGGATTATAAACCTCTCCAGGCCTAGCTTGGACTGAAGCTTTGCAACACCTCACCATTGTGCTCCTTTCTTCTGCCTTATGGGGATACATGTGAAGCCAGCTAATACCCCTTTTCATTACTCCCCCCACCCAAACGCACGAATTTCTACCTGATGCTAAAACGCAATGTGCCCCCTCGTGCAGATCCTCTGTCCCTGAAGCTTCTCTAAGCCTTGAGGTAGTTTCACCAGCTTGCCTCCACCGTTACTGTTGAAGTACTTACAAGCCCTGATCGCGTTGTCTAGGTGCACAGTAGAAGTCACCACTTGGGGATGACAACGTTAGTGCAGCTTCTGTAATGGCCATAAAATAAAGCACATTTGACGAGAAGCCCTCTCACCTCTGACCTCAGGTAATCTTACAGGCTTCCCACATTCAGTCCACATAGTTTTTCCAAATTATCCCCATTCCATGAAATACATATTTATGAAATGAAATGTAAGCATGTGCTTTTTCTTCCTGCTTCCCATTTTCAATACATTAGCTATTCACAACTACTTTTTGAAGGCAAATTGCAACACAAATATTGTTCCAGTAACAGCAATCTATTCTGTTATGCTAATACAGAACAGGCAGTACAAAATGTTGAATTCCTCAGCTGGTGTAAACAAAATGGAAGTAATAAATATGGTTACAGCTTAGGACCTTTGAATGGCTCTTGAATAGCCCAGATTATTAATTGTTTGAGATAGAACCCCAGGAAACTGAATTTACCCTTACTACTGCTACAACTCACTTGCCATAGCTCCAAGGAACATCTCATTTGTAATGACAGATCAGGGAAGAGTTCCAGCAAAAAGAATTGAAGAGGCTTTAAAGAGCTGGAGGAAGGAGGATTTTCTCACAGAATCACAGAATCACAGAATTTCTAGGTTGGAAGAGACCTCAAGATCATTGAGTCCAACCTTTGACCTAACACTAACAGTCCCCACTAAGCCATATCCCTAAGCTCTACATCTAAACGTCTTTTAAAGACCTCCAGGGATGGTGACTCCACCGCTTCCCTGGGCAGCCCGTTCCAATGTCTAACAACCCTTTCGGTAAAGAAGTTCTTCCTAAGATCCAACCTAAAATTCCCCTGGCGCAACTTAAGCCCATTCCCCCTCGTCCTGTCACCAGGCACGTGGGAGAACAGACCAACCCCCACCTCGCTACAGCCTCCTTTGAGGTACCTGTAAAGAGCGATAAGGTCACCCCTGAGCCTCCTTTTCTCCAGGCTGAACAATCCCAGCTCCCTCAGCCGCTCCTCGTAGGGCTTGTTCTCCAGGCCCCTCACCAGCTTCGTCGCTCTTCTCTGAACTCGCTCAAGCACCTCCATGTCCTTCTTGTAGCGAGGGGCCCAAAACTGAACACAGTATTCCAGGTGCGGCCTCACCAGAGCCGAGTACAGGGGGACGATCACCTCCCTAGCCCTGCTGGTCACACTGCTTCTTATACAGGCCAGGATGCTGTTGGCCTTCATGGCCACCTGAGCACACTGCTGGCTCATATTCAGCCGACTATCAACCATCACTCCCAGGTCCTTCTCTGACAGGCAGCTCTCCAACCACTCATCTCCCAGCCTGTAGCTCTGCTTGGGGTTATTGCGTCCCAGGTGGAGGACCCGGCACTTGGCCTTGTTGAACTTCATGCAGTTGACCTCAGCCCATTGGTGCAGCCTATCCAGATCCTCCTGCAGAGTCTTCCTACCCTCGAGCAGATATTGCTTCTCATTCCCAAGCAAGGGCTCCCTGGTATCCCCTAAAATGAACTTGGCTTGAACAACATTAAGACATGATACATTGTCATTATAGGCATTAGAGACCCCCAGAACATTAAAGAAAGATATCAGAAGAAAAAAAAAAAAAAAAAAAAAAAGGCATCAAGAAACAAAAAATAGTGAAAAAAAAAATAGTGAAATAAGTAGTGCGCTGTTCCCAAAGGGGTAGAGGTGAGGGATGAGGAAGCCTACTCCTACAACCTGTGGGCATAGACTTGACATCCTGCTTACAGCAGAGATGGAGCTCATGTACTCCAAAAGGAGAAGATGGAAGAGCTATAGAAAGATGAGAAGTGGACTGTAAGAACAGGTATTTGCTGGGCTAGGGCAACACAGCTCCATCCTGCTGGCTGAAAGAAACAGGAGAAGCCTAGCATGTCACAGGGAGCTACTGCTGAGCTGTAGAACCATTACAGGGGGACAACCAGAAATGTTCACATGCACCAAAAGTAACTTCATATTGCCTGCCAGTTCTGAGTACCTGTGCCAGCAGTTACTATCTGATGGACCAGAACAACCTAGCATTCACTAAGGAGAAAAGAAATAAATTAAATACAAACATTATTTAAAATAAATAACTAAAAAGACATTTCATCATGACATTCATCCCCTCCCTCCTGTCAGCCCCCAGTACCTCCATCCTCTTAGTAGCACCTCTCTGGAGCAGCCTACATGACCCGACCCGACCCGACCCGACCCGACCCGACCCCCCCCCCGAATCCCTCCTGCCCAGCTGAGGACATCTCATTTACAGAGGAGCACAGCCCTGCCTCTCCCAGATGCCTCTGGTTGACTTGGCTATTAATTGCAAACCACTTTTTTTTTTTTTTTTTTTTTTTTTTTTTTCCCTTACCAGCCTCAGAGTTTCAGGGTTTCTGTGGCCTTTAAAGCCTAGCTGCTTGAACAAATTTTAGATTCTGCTAACTACAAATACCCAAGTTTGATAGTCAAAGCTTTTCCTATGTGCTGAAAGGCACCATCCATTTTTGAAACACTATTTTGCATTTAAAAAAAAACAAAACAAAACACACACACAAATTTGTTGAGGCCAGGCTCTTAACCCTGTGTGGTTTGCTTTCTGCGAGCAGCTGTGGGAGGGAACTTTTCCTGAATACAAAAAATATGCAGTGAAAATGAATTTCAGAGATGCATGTTGCTTTGTTTACAGAAACCAATTTTAAAATGAGCCTTCAGTGTTCACAGCAAGACCTGCTGGGGGAATGCTGAAAAGATGTTGAAATATTTTCCTCAATACATTTTTGATGTGGTTTGTAGTCAAAAACTTCAAAACTGGAAAACTGGCCACTTTCTTTTGAGCTCCAGATAAGATTGTAAATAACTTAAAAAAAAGAATTTTAATCCTTAACATCTCCTTTTAACAGACTTTTCAGAATTCCCACTAATAGTTTTCACCCCATATATATATATATATACACACCTGCAGGCTTTGGCCAGTTGTATTTCCTTGCCTATATTTACATGCTTGGGAGAGGTAGGATCGCTCCCAGGGATAAGCGAGCCCTCGGCAGAAGAATGGGTATCCTTGCTACAGTCCTACATTTTAAAGATCTGCTCCAGATCTTCAACAAAATCTTCCAGGATACCAACAAACACCATTCAACCCCTTGTGCTAAGGACCTTCTCACCTGGCAGGGCTGCTCATTTATCTCATGCTCAGCACCTCGGGGCCCATGTACAGAATATGCCTGAGAAACTCCCCAGCACCCATCCTCAGCACTGTCACAGCTGCTGCCAACATTTTCAGTCTGAAACTCAGCTGCAGAAAGAAACTGTGGTAAAGATGGTGCTGAGCCCACTCTGTATCTAGAGATTGCCTGTCAGCCTTGCATCAAAGAGGCAGTGGGGAAAAAAGAGCTTAATAACCATGCAGAGGAAGGAGAAGGAAGGATGCAATCCCTGTATGCCCCATCAGAGCGCAGAGAGGCAAGAAGCACCCTCCTGCTCCTCCTTTTGTAGTGAGAAATGCCTGAGAGCTTACAGAGGCTGATGCTGCAGCAGCTGAGATTTCAGTACTTTTTCACCAGGTTTTCTGCCTGGGATACTGACAACTGTCAGAAACTTGCCTGGAAGCAATAAACTAAACCAAAAAAAAAAAAAAAAAAAAAAAAAAAAAAAAAAAAAGACACAACTGAAAGGCACAATTGAAAGTCATGTGAGAACAGGCTAGATACCATGCCAAAGCAGTCAGCAGCCCAGTGGATATTTTAGACTATTTAATCCTTCAGAGATATGCCGAATATATATCTGCAAGTCCTCAGCACACAGCTTTGCTTCAGTGAGAGGCTCATGCCAAAGAAAAGCAACGTTGGTGCCTTCTTTCTGCTGCAGCTTCTAATAAGCAAAAGTTATAATTTAAATTAATAATTGTCATACAGTGGAAATAATTGGAGGCCTAATGACCCTGTTCTACAGCCCAGCAAGTAGCATTCCCGAAATGTAAAGCTGAATCACTTTATGAGGAAATTCCCCCATGTTTAAGGCACTGGGCAGCCAGCAGAGCTGGGGCAGTGGCTACCCAGCACCTTCCCTTTGGTTTCAGGTAACATTTCCTGGCCTGTCTTGCTGGGCGATGCCCCAGAAAGCAACGTGCAGCAGCCTGAGAAACGGGGTCATGCTGAGGTGCTGTAGCACTCGCTGGTGCAGTGTTCTGCCCAGTGCAGAGATCTGCTCCCCTGCTGCAAACCCGCACGAGCCCAGCCCCAGGAGGCAACCAGAAGCATCAGCACCATCTCAGTTGGGTGTCTGCTGCTAAATCCAACGGAGGGAAACGGGCTGATGGCCACCACACCGTGCACCCAAATCGCTGCCGGGGGATAGGCCCCTCCTCAAGGCTTTTCCCTCTGCTGGGCAGGAGGCACCGAGAGCATTTTGCACGCTCTATTTTCCTGGCAACTCGAAGCAAGGCCTGGGGCTCGGATGTCATTCTGAATTGCTTTTTTTTTTTTTTCCCTTCCCTGCGAATATTTAACCACTGCACTTTCCTCCTGCCAGCCAGCTGACAGGAGCAAGATCATGGTGCAAAGCGCAGGCCAAAAGGACAGAAATACATTTGCATTCCTTTGAAGTTCATCAGCGATGCACGGCTGAGCCCTCGCTGGGGTTTCTGAGCTGGCTGGGAACAAGGAGGGACTGAGGGGGACCTGCACCCCACCCCTCCCCCACAGCAGACGCAGGTTGCTCGTGTAAACGCACAGCAGGGATAATTCCCCCCCTCCCCTTCCCGGCCACTGCTGCAGATTTTTGTCGCGGTGTTTTCTTCCAATCTCTGCCGCCCTCTGCCGACGCAAAGCCGAAGTAAAGAGGAGAGCCCCTGTGATGAGCCCAAGTGTCAGGATTTCTGCTGCGAAAGATAATTCTCATCCTCATTAAAACGTCAGCGCGGTCATCACAGCCTGTATTTTCCTCCTCTTTGTCCCCAGCATTAACTCTGAAGCCATGAAGCACATCCCTCCGGGCGGTATTTCTTGTTTAATCACGCCACAGTGCTTTAGGAGTTCATTCATCATCACTGCCTTGCATGAAGCAAACAAATACTGTTCTAACCAACTTACAGATAAGTAGGGGAAAAAAAGGGGGGGGGGAGGTGAGAAATGGGTTAAAGGCTCTGGCTTGAAACTGGGCCCCTGCACTTAGGATTTTGCACCTGAATTTCTCCCGGCACCTCAGGAGCAATTCTGGGAAATTTAGCCCTGACTCATCTACAGCTGCTAACAACCCCAAATTCACAAGGGGTATCTGCTCCCCATCAGTGATGCCGTGACGGGACTGCCCCTCACATAGGCTTGTCTAGGCCCTGTGCAGGTGTCATTTTTAAGTAAGTTAAGAGAAAAGCTGGCTTTTTGAGAGGAAGAGAGAGAGAAACACGGTGACAAGCAAGCATGGATGGAGTCACACAGTGAAGTGTGTGTATCAGGCATCAGCATTTCCTGAGTGCTGCTGTTCCCATCGCCTGCTGCAAAACAGAGGCTTAAACCATGCATAGACTGCTTCACTTCTGCTGCGTGTGCATAATCCAGGGAGGAGACAAAACCCCTCAGGCAGGCTCTTGTCTGCAGGGGCAGACCAAGAGTCTGGTGCCCAGCAGGAAAAGCTCCCCCAGACACCTGCTGGAGAGCCACAAAATGCCAGCGAGGCTGCTCCCACACGGATCCACTCAGCTGTGGGAGGAAGGCAATGCAGCCCTGTGGAGAATGCACAGACACAGAAATTCAACCCCTCGCTTCCCTCTTGCATCTCTAGGAACAATCGCTTTGTTCCTTGATGCTTAAATTTCCCCCTCTGCAAAGCGACAGCATCATTTCCATCATAAAGCAGCTTGAGAGCTGTTGGTAACGAGATTTATGATTAATGAGGAGTTATTTAGTACAGCTTTTAGATCCTGCATCATTGATTTTGCTTTACAGACTCAGTGGCTCCTGCTGCTATTACTGGTTAACTCATGCTGACCACTTGGTAGCTTCTGGTGTTGTTTCTCAAGCAGGACCCAGCGTGCTTGGAGCTGCACAGAGAGGAGCATCAGCTGTGACCACCAGAGGATTTAGGCAAAATTAGGTCTTGAGTATTTCTGATGAGCTCTGTGGAAAGTGGCAGGTGATGGCAGCCCCTAGAGCAGATAATTCTTCATCGTTCCTGGTGCTTGTAGGATCTGCAGCCACTTCAACACCCCTGGGCAAGCTCTGCCACTCTGCACTTCTCTTCTCCTCCATATAACCCCTTGGAATGGTTGCAAAACAACAGTGCAAAGGGAGATGTCCTGTTCAGGTTACGGTACTTGGTTTCAGGTGAGGTGGTGTGCACACACCTGGTACACACACCTGCTGGCTGCAGGACTTCATTAGCTTGTGTGACTTGGATAGCAACTATCAGTTTTCCCCCTCAGCACAATCTATACCATTTGGCTTAGCATGATTAATAACAAACAACAACAAAGCAGGTTTGCCACAAGCAGATTGCCTGAACATCCTCTGTGTGCATGTTTCTGAGCGTGTGAAGGACAAGATCCTGAATCACCGAAGAGAAAAGTATTGGGAAGCCCAGATAAAACATGAACCACTCAGCAGCATTTCTGCTTTGTTTACACAGCTGTCATTCAGCCATACTCACAAAACTGTCTCCTGCCAAGCTGCCAGTTCATGGTCTGGTGTGACACAGCACAAGTTCAGGATTGGTGCTGCCTGTGCTTCACCTCTCTGGCCATCAGTGCCTGGTCCTCACTGAAATCCCACAGCTTCAGTTGCACGCACCAAGGAACCTTGATGCTCTTGCAAGCAATGCCCTGAGGAAGGCAGAAGATGCTGCCAAAGCCTGAGGTGCAGATTGCGCCCAGCTTTCCACGGGCAGGTGAGGAAGAACATGTACACAGCCCCATTTCTATAGGTGCTAGGCTCAGCAATGCTTCTGGCACATCCTCTGAATGCATCATCCCCAAATGCATCATCCTACCTTATGGTTGTTTTTAACCCCAAACAAAATCCCAAACAGGAGCTCAGAACTTGGCTTCCAGCCCCCAGAGCTGAGTTTCCATTCAAGCACATTTCTGTTTTGCTCTGACCCCCATTCACAAAGCGATGCAGGACAGACGGCGTCTGCAGACAGAAGACGTCGTGGCAGGAGATGTGAAATTGGGAAATTTGGCATGCACTGGAACATCTCAGCAGCAGCACTGAGCCCTTTCCTCTTCAGGACACAAGAAATCATCATTGAGCCACACTGACAGATTTTGATTTTCATATACTGGGTGAGAATAGTCAATTCTTAATACGGTAATTGAAGTTCCTCTTTAATAAACCAGCATAAAGCATTTTATGGCTCTCGGCTAGCGTCCAGTATAACTGAAGTTCAGATAAAGGCATCGATAAATAAACATCTATTGCATCTAATGTTTATTGACCAGATATAAAAGCAGCAGGCTGTGGCAAGTGTTTTGGCTGGCGCTGCTTTGCTTCACGCAGCGAGTGCCTTTGCAGTTCCCGTCTCCCTACAGTGAGATCTGAGCTCCTCCATTTTTTCACCATCCACTTCCATCCATTACTGCGACAGCAGCTGGAAGCTGGGCACAAGGCAGCCTGCCTCGAATCAGGCAGCAAGGCTTTGCTTATCACCACTGAGACAAAGCTCCCCGTGTTCATTGTTAGGGTGCCACACTAATTACTACATCCGAGGGGGCTGCAGGAGCCCATGCTGCTTTAGCACAAGTGCAGCGGAGAGGTGCCGGGTGGAAGCGTGATGCTGGATTCCGTTGCTTTATTTAACTCCAGATTTCTTTGCCTCCCTACAGTGGCAGCTTTCTGCCTGTGCTTCTCTAACGCTCTCTCCATAGCAGCCCCAGGCATCACAACAACTTTGATTTCTTAAAGATAGACAACTGTATTTGTACTGAATTATTTTTACCCACAAATATCACAGATGTGAAGACGGTACAAGAAATGAGATAGTCTTAACAAAACCAACCCCCACGCTTAGAGCCCTGCAATTGCAAGCTACTTGTGAATAATCTGGAGTTTTCAGGTCAAACTAAAGGCTCAAAAATAACATTCTAACATTGTCTGATGACAAAAACACAGCGGCCTATTCCTTCTGTAATTTTTGCTGGAGAACAGACCTTCTCAGTTTCTGCTACCTCCCTTCATCTTCCATTTGCACTGCTTTAATCCTTTGTGCCCTCCTGCCTCATTGCAACTGCTGAAACCCATCCGTCCTGCTCATCTCTCCTCTTCCCCATTGCATCCATCCCTCCCCTCCTCCTGAGCTCCACCCCATGCTGGGTTCCCATTCCTTCCCCGGGATGAGCACCACTCTCGTTTTCTCCTCCACTCACAATGGTGTTTCCTCTACATCACTTCCAGTGCCATATGCTTCTCCCTCTTGCATCTGCCCCTTCCTCCCTACAGTCGTCGTCTTTTTTTGTCCCTCCATTCACTAAAACAGGAACCAGTTGGTATTCCCACTCGGAAGGAAGAGCACTAGGCTCCATTCTCGGGTAGGGTTTTGAATTCCCATTGCTAACACAGCCAGTCTCCTCTGGTTACCCAAGAGGGAGCTCAGCAGATGAGTTTTCAGCTGCCAGCTAGGAAGCATCCTCAGGAGTATTCTCTATTTCTGTTGATAGCGCCTCCATTGCTGCCACCACACACTGAGATCATATATCCTAGTACTTTTCCAGGGGAAAAGATGAATTAGCTAGAATCTCGCAACTTTCAAATGGCAATCCTAAATTATCTCAAGCCTTGCCTCACAAGAAGCAGCACAAGTGCAGTAGCAACCTGACATGGGCCGGCTTTGGTGTCCAGTATCTCAACACAATACCATAACAAGCCTAATCTGTCCTGAGCAGCTACCGGCACAGACTGAACCTAGCTCAGGGACTAAATGGACTCAGTGGACATTTTATAGGGGTGGCCTGTAGACTGAGGGAATGATATCTGCACCTGTACCAAAGGACAGGAAGGGAACTGTTGTTGATGAGGACACACTGGGTAGTATGGGACCTGACCATGACACAAATGGTAAGGAATGAAGGGTGGAGATTGTACTGCCTTTGGCTGGCATAGATTTGATTACCTTCACAGTATCCCATATGGTGCTATGTTTTGGATTTGTGAGCAAAACAGTGCTGATGACACACCAATGTTTTAGCTGCTGCCGAGCAGTGCTTACACAGTGTCAAGGCCTTCCCTGTTTGTCCTGCTGTCCTGCCAGCAAGTAGGCAGGGGGTGCACAAGAAGCTTGGAGGGGACACAGCCAGGACAGCTGTCCAAAGGGATATTTCATGCTTGCCCCACTTGGCATTATAATTGGGGGGAAGGAGAATAAACTTGGGGGTGCCGTTTAAAGTGATGTCATTTATCTTCCCTGCTTTCCTAGAAATTGCTGAACATCTGCCTGCCAATGGAGAGCAGTGAATGAGTTCCTTATTTTGCTTTGCTTGTGTGCACAGCTTTTGCTTTATCTATTAAGCTGACTTTATATCAACCCACGAGTTTTCTCACTTTTACCCTCCTGATTCTGTTCCCCATCCCACTGCAAGTGGGTGAGCATGCAGCTGCACGGTGTTTGGCTGTCTACTGGGATTAACCCACAACACAGTTGCAGTCAGGAATGTCTCAAAGAAACTTGTACCTTTTAATGGGGTGGGATACATGTAAACATTTGTCTCATTGGCAGGATTACAATTTGCATTTGTGCTGCTAAAATGCAAATGCAGCTGTGAACCAGCTGAAAACTCCAACTCTTATAATATGCATGACTGAGTGGCCTTGGCCACTTTGCAATTATAACAGGAGTCCACTGAGTTCCCACCTTCAGGTCAGGCCAGCAGGATACAGGTGGAGGCTGCAACATGACCAAGCAACCCAGTTCCTCTGGCCTAGGGATTCAGGGAGCACTGCTTGGGTTGACCAAGGGAGGTGAGGGAGGACAGGCAGCAAAAGAGGCCCTGCAGACGTGTCCCTACCAGAGCTGTCAAGCCCTCCTCACTCTCCTTCTGCTCCCCGCAGGCAGAGGCCCCTGCTTCCCATCCATTGGCCCTGCCCCAGGCTTGCAGGACACCTGTGGTCCCATAGCTCTTCACCTGAGGCCTTGCAGAGACCTGCCCACAGTGCTCTGGTTGCAGCATTCAGCCACTCTCCAGTGCTTCCTTCCTGCTTTGCCATCTGCTTCTAAATATATTCTGTTACCGCAGTATTTTGCAGGGGCTGTTGGTGCATAGAAGTAAGCAGGTTTAACAATCACCATCACGCTGGATTTCTGAAAAGCCAAATACTACGCGCAGCATTCCCTTTGGTGAGTTTAAGTGCTCTGACCTTTACAACTCCACAAAATGTTGGGAGGCAGAAAAGGGAAAGCGTGGAGAGGAATAAACCCACCCACTGCTGCTGGTGCTGCTGCTACCTCCCCCATGCCCCAGGTGGCTCCTCTCTTCTGTGTGGGTTTGGCCACACTCTGCAGACATGCTGGATGTACCAGGCTCTGAGGCCTGGTACAGGCCATGGAAATTTTCCCCATGGAAAGCACCAGGGCTCTGCCCTCAGGGCTCAGAGGGCTATGGGTAAGTCACAGTACAGGAGGAGAGACATCTCTATATTCTTCTGTATTAACTGACTGTCCTGTATGTGATATAAAGAAAATTATCACAGATGGAGCTGTCTCTGCAATCACCAGACACATGCCTGAGCTTCAACTCCTTTTGGCAAAGGTGGGATCCAAAGGACAACAAAGGTAACAGACACCTCTCCAAACTGTTCGACTGGGCTGCTTGCCTACTTACACATAACTAAAAGGTAAAAAGAAAATCCCTTCTGAAGACTGGCTGTAAATGGTCATATACATAAACTACAATTACATATATGTATGTAAGCTTTATATACATTTATATATACACATAGTCTATGTTCACACACACACACACACATTAAAGCCTTTGTTAGTGTGGATTGATTCCTACAAGCTGAGCTATTTGAATTCCTTGAGATAAGACTTCGGCACCTAATTGTATTCACTGCACTAGGGATATTACGCTATGACATTTCTGTGAAAAACCTCCTATTTTTCAATAGTTGAAACTCTTAAGGCCTTAATCAGGTTAGAGAGATTTAAAAGCTAGATTGTGATCTGCACCATGTTGCAAATAGAATTGCTTTTTTTCTAACTCCCTAAAATAATGATTTGAAAATGAAAGAAAATCCCACCATTTCAGCAGGCTTCTCTTTTCCATGTCTGCATAAGGCATGCTCTGGCAGCTGGCTGCCAGCCTTCTGGTTTCCAGGAGCTCCGTGGCATTTCAAGGCATTATTGCAGAAAACAGATGTATTTTTGTGGTAATCATTTTAACACCTTTGACATTTTTTTGTAACTACCTTGGATCCTGTTATGATTCACAAAGCTGGAGAGAGAAATGAGAGCTAACAAGTCTAAATTTAAGGAGCAGGGCAGACCTGATTCACTTTCTGGCACTGTTGCTGGGTCCCTCCGTGAGCAGGTAAATCACCAGTGTCTCTGCAATGTCTCAGCTTCACACAGGTTGGCCCAGGAGCCCTTCTTACTTCAGCCGTGTGTGCCAGAAGAAGCTTTTGTGGTAAGAAGGTTAGTGGCATCCAGGCACAAGGCAATATGTCCCCACCACATGCACACAGGGTTGAGTCTGAGGCCATGGCTGGTCAGGGCTAATGCAAGATCTGCCCAGCAGTAGGTTGTGTGGGCAGGCCAAGCCTAAACTTGGTGCTTTGCTGCAGAAATGTCTGTGCCAATGCGTGCCTCAGCAGCACTGCCTGTGTCTGACAAGTGCTCTGTTTACAAGATCCACATATTAGTCTGTCTTTCTTATGCCACAAGTATTCACCAGGTCTTTTTAGAGGGAGAAAATTGATGGTGAGTTGACGATAACATCTGCAATGTGATTTTACTGTTAATATTTCTGTGCTGTGACTTCTGCCACGCCCAGTGTCAGCAGTGCTCCTTGGAGAGTCTCCTCCAAAGCCATCTGCCTGTGTGGGTGATACCTCACGTACCTGATAGGAAACAAGCAGAGAGTCACAGCGTCTCCCTTCCCCCTGCCCAACCACCCAGAGCCAATAAAGGCTAAGCCAGGCTAAGGAAACAAATATCAGGCTGGAATACCAAAGATCTCACTGCCCTGAAACTAAGTAAATATCTCTAGTATTTACAGTACCAAAGTTATATTGGAAAGTGTTCCCACAGAGACACTGACTCAATGGGAAGTGTTAGTGGGGTTTCGGCTAGCATGTGGACTTGAGCCCCTGCAACAGAGCCTGCTGCCATCTCTTAAGCAGAGGAGGACCAGGGATGTGCAGACCCCAGCTGCCTGGATAAGAAGCAGCAGAGCATTGCTAAAACCTGGGGAAAAGAATAAAGAATATTCAACCTCGATTTGTCCTCAACGATATAACTAAGGACTAGGTTATAATTCACACACGCCTTCTCCATTGACCCCATTGCCCTCCTGCTCATCACATTGCCAAATCCCTCATGGCACAATAGCCCGCAACCGTGGGACCTCTCTGCCCAGCACCCAGACTTCCCCGCCACACTACTCGAGCAGCTTTGCTCCAGGCACAGGGCAGGGGCTGGCTTGGATTTGCTCTCTCCTGGCTGCCAGGAGGCCGGGTCTGCCCTGCCGTGGGGCTGAATGCAGGACGTGGCAAAATCTGAGGTTGAGCAACTCATGCTGCCGAGAACAGGGGAAGGCAAGGATTTATCTCTCACTTGCTACACCCCAAGTCCTCTGTGACCATGTTTTCCTGGAGCTTCAGGCCCTCCAATGGCTTCAGTCCGCAGCTGTGGAGCTGCAGGCTCTTGCTGCAGTGTCAGATCAGTATTTCCCAACGTGCTCCTGACTCAGCCTCAGGGTGCAGCACGTAGCAGACAGAGGCTGCGTGCCCTGCTCGGCAAGCTGCTTTCCCTAAGTAACTTTCCTTCCAACATATGTGATTCCTGAATCTCAAACAATCAGGTTTCAGGAGGAAGGCAAGAAAAAGAAAGGCCTTAAGGGATTTGATTTGTTTCTGGGGAAATTAAAGACTGTGAGGAACCAAGATAAATAACCCTCAGCAGAAATGTGGAGCAGCTGCTCCGCACGCAGCACCCTTTCCCGTACCACTCACCCTCAGCAGACCGCACAGAGGACGTGCAGCCCTCTCCCAGGAGCCTCTCTCGCAGAGAAAGCAGCAGCAGATGCTGGGGAAGGTGGCTTCCCCAGCATTTCATTCCCAGCCCTTCCTTTTGCCCTCTCAATGTACATGGATGGTTTCAGCTGCCAGTGTGATGGTTTTACTCGGGTGGGCAGCCGAGGTCCACCACAACCGCTCTCTCACTCCCCCTCCTCAAAGAGGTGCTAGGAGAAAATACGATGAAAGGGGCTCAAGGGTTGAGATAAGGATGAGGAGATCACACAGTAATTAACGTGACGGGCAAAACAGACTCAGCATAGAGAGAAAGTAAGATTTATTGCTTATTACTAACAAGCCAGAGAAGTGAGAAACAAAGGAAAGAAACCAAAAGCACCTTCCCCCCCATCCACCCTCTTCCACCTCGTCCCCCCAAGCGGCGCAGGGGAATGGGGGAATGGGGGTTATGGTCAGTCTATAGCGCTTCTTCTCTGCCGCTCCTTCTCGGTCACTCTTGTCCCCTGTGCTGTGGGGTCCCACCCACCGGATGCAGTCCTTGCCGAACTGATCCAGCGTGGGCTGCCCACAGGCAGCAGCTCTTCAAGAACTGCTCCAGATAGGGGTCTGTACCACGGGGTCCATCCCTCGGGAGCAAACTGCTCCAACCTGGGTCCCCCACGGGCAGCAGCTCCTGCCGGGTCACCTGCTCCTGCGTGGGCTCCTCTCCACGGCCTACAGGTCCAGCCCGGAATCTGCTCCGGCAGGGGTCTTCCACAGGCCGCAGTCTCCGTCGGGGCAGGTCCACCTGCTCCACCGTGGTCTCCTCCACGGGCTGCAGCGTGGAACCCTGCTCCACCGTGGTACTCCATGGGCTGCAGGGGGACATCCTGCTTCACCATGGTCCTCACCACAGGCCGCAGGGGACTTCTGCTCCGGCGCCTGGAGCACCTCTCCCCCTCCTTCTTCACTGACCTTGGTGCCTACAGGGCTGTTTCTCACTCCTGTCACCCTCCCAGCTGCTGAGTGGTACAGCGTTTTTTTCCCTGTCTTAAATATGCTCTCACAGAGGTGCAAAACAACATCGCTTATTGGCTCAGCTCTGGTCAGCAGTGGGGCCCTTACCAAACATGGGGCAGCTTCTAGATCCTTCTCACAGAAGCCACCCCTAGGGCCCCCCTGCTACCAAAACCTTGCCACGTAAACCCACTACAGCCAGTCCCTCTTCACTCCCCCCAAATCCTCCTTCCCCAGGTCTCTGCAGGACCACCACCCCCAGGGAGAAGCTGCTCGCTGTTCCAGCACCATGTTTGTGGTCTCAGTTTTGAAAGATGGTCAGGGCACTCTGAGCTGTGACCCAGGGGACTCCCACACTGAAAGCTATTTGTTTTTTGTATCCCACACCCATTTTGTGCTGGGTGATGCTGGCCAGGGGAGCAAGGCTGCAGGAAGCAGCACAGTGAGGGGAGCTCCTCAGGCAAGCCACCAGAGTAGCATTCCCCCCAGCACAGGCAAAGAAAGGAAGGAAAAATATCTTATTTTCATTCTGATATAAAAGCAAAATCTTCCTAGGCTTAGAGTTTCTTGACTCTAAGCTTTTTATTTTGCTCCTCAGACCCACTCCAGTGCTTTCAGCCCATCTTTGGGGGTGGGTTGAGAAGGATTCCCCTCCTTATTTCCCAACAGGTAAAGTCCAGCTGTAAAAATAGCCATGTTTACAGCTTCCAACCACATTGCAGCCACCAGCTCATCCCAGACAGGCTAGAATCAGGATCCTTCAACATCCTCCCTCTGTTCTGCCTTCCCCTCCTGCTATTCAGCGCATCTGGTCTGCAAAGGATCTCTTTGAGTTTCCCCACTTGACGAGAGAGCATTCACGTCTCACTTTGCTGCAGAACGGCATGTAGGTGTTTTCTCATTACCAGCCACCCCCTCAGCCCTCCCGAGGGGATGCTCACATCCCCTGAGATCAATCTGTGCACTGAATCTACTGACGCTACTGGCAGTCTGAGCATTTATCGCTAATAACACGATTTCCTGGGGAGCAGAGAGGGAAAGTAACCCAGACAGCCATAGGAACAAGCACAGACCTAAAGTGATGAATCAGAGAAACACAGGCTCATCGAGTACAGCAGGGCTTACAGTAACCACCTCCTTTAAAGCAGAAAACCGCTCCTGGGGTCTGTGCCTTGCATTCCTCTCCATCCAGAGAGAGAAAAACCTGCAAGTACTGACCAGGGGTGGACTCAAACTGCAGGATTTGTCCTAAAAGGGCAGCTTTTGGTCTTGTTTTGGCCCACAAAACTTTGGAGCAGAGCTGGCTGCCCAGCAAAGCTGTTGCAGTGCCTGCATGCCTGCATGGGGCAGATAGAGGTGCTGAGGGGACAGCAGCTGCTGCAAAAGCAGAAAGGCTGCACTGCTTGCAATTCATGTGACTTACAAAATTAGCCCACAAAAAGCAGCCAGACTGTGGCTAAAAATGTTTACCTCCCTCACTCTTCTGTAAGCTTAACATTAATAGCCATATTTCATTTTATTTTTTATTGCTTCCAATATGAAACTTCACTTTCCAAATTCCAGCCCAGCCCAGACTTCCACCGTTGAGTTACAAACCCTGAAATTAGACACTGAGGGATATGTGACTGCAATAGAAATGATGGCACTGCCTCAACTCAAAAGGGACAGGATCACGGCTTATAAATATCTTCAAGGTGACAGTATATGAAAAGGCTGGGAATTATGAATATTTTTAACAGACAGCAGGAGAGGGAGCATTCACTTACAGGTAGTAAGGAAGGAAAATATCTGGGGGAATATTGGAATTTCTGGAAGGAATTTCTGGAAGGAAAGTAGCCAGGGGGAAATTCTTGGTAGGGAAGGGGTAGAGAAGCTCATTGCTAGAGGAACCTTGGGCCTTTCTCCTGCCACTCAGCTGATGCAAAGGATGATGGTGGGCAATGGGGCCAGGTCCCTTTGAATGGTCACGCCATGGCTTAGAGTTATAACCCAGGTACAGATTTATAACCTAAGGTACAAAAGGATAGCAGGCCACAACCAGCCCAAGCCCACATAGCATTACCTTCAGCTTCCAATGAAAGGTCACCAATACAAGTGCCCACTAAGTTTGCTTTATCTCCTCCACGTGCAATAGCAAAACCCGGCTCCAGCCATCTCCATAGCATGAAGAAACGGAAGGTACTGGGCACCAAATGTGCATGTCTGCTGCTAGTTTAATAAAACAATCAAGTTAACAATATCCCAACTCAGCTGTCTGCCATTGCATTTGCAGGCTGATGAAAGAGTACAAAAAGAGGGGGACTTTGGGGTGAGGGTTATCACGTTCCCTTGATAAGCTCTGTGACAGCTCGCTGCTGCTGTTGCACATTTAGATCCAGGCAAGCCTGCATAGTGCTTGCCTTCAGCACACATGGTGCTGGGCTTGCACAGAAATGCGTGACCCACACTTAGACGTGCTGCGTAAGCTGTGGAGTGCTGGTGCCTCCTAGCCTGGTGTTTCTAAAAGGTGGAAATAAAACATTAAAAGAGATCACATTTTCTTTCAAGGACTTAACAGGTCGCTTGTATTTCTTTGCAGCTTTTCCAGCTTACAGCTGCAACACAACAGCCTTCAGCAGCAGCACAACAGCCTCTGGGCCCACTCCAAATCTATGATTTTCTTCATAATTTTCCACGGCAATGCTTCACGCTGTCAGTTTATGTCTGCGTCCCCATCATCCTGCATACATCTGGGCAGGAGGGAAGGGCTTGGGCAATGCTTCCAGCTGCCCGTGGCTTCGTAAGCAGCTTCGAGACTCCTTTTTTCACTACGGCTTCAATGTTTCTCTCCTGTTTGACAGTCTCAGCACATGATGCTCTACTTTGGCTAATTAATTTTTAAAGAAGCTTTGTATATTAATGCAAATTCTATTAGTGATGCCTCTTGGCAGCCTGTGTATTAAATGTGATGCCAGTAGCATGACAACACTTGACAGTCTCCACAGTGGTAAATCACATATATTATTTCATGCCCCTTTTAATGCTTTTAAGACATCCTTAAAATAAGTCAGGATTGTTAGCATGCTTCTCCTAAAGCACAAAAATATTCCTTTTTAATTTAGCAAAGCGTATGTTCCTATTAGAGCTACAGATGCCAGATAAAGACTGGCACACACCATGTGTGGTGTGAAATGGCGTAGTTGCGTTGCCTTCAGCGGGATTGCAGAGACCGGTAACAACAGAGACTCGGACTCGCTACTCCTTCGTGACAGTAACTTGATATTCCAAGTTGGGTGATCATCACCAGGGGTTAATCACAACATCTAATAGCAAGCCCATCTATGCTACAAACTGTTTTTGTGATACAAGTTCAAAAATCTCTGCTCGTGTACCAGCCACTAAAGAGGGACAAAGGGAGATACTGTGCAAGTGAGAACCACCGCTCAGGAGAGAGAGTTCATAGCACAAAGCTCAGTGCCGGCTCTGACTGCCTTGGATTCCACCATTTCATGTTAAAGGAGAAAAATCTGCTGACAAGTTGTATCCCACAGTGAATTAATTGTGATGACTGCTCGTCATCCAGCAGACCTTGGACACAGGAAGGGCACTGAGCAACATTCATGCATAGATGATCAGAAGCAGGAGGTGTTACAGAGGGACAGGAAAACTAAACAGGGTCAGAGCACAGAAGAATTGAACACCTCAGGGCCGCGTTTGTGGGATCAGCAGGGCTGAAAGCCTGGGATGGGGCAAGCAGCAAGAGGAGAAAGGAAAAACAGGGGGAAGAGGAGCAGCTTTGGAACAGATGTGGACACAGCTGGCCCCACAGAGATCAGATGTAAAGGACCCTTTAAGCAGTGGGAATGTGTCAGACCCCAGAACAGAAACAGAGGCTGACAATCACCACATAGCCCCCCCCAAAACAAACAAACAAACAAACATTGGCAAATGCCCTCTGCCTTTCCATGCCTGGTCCAGGTATTCAACATTTTACTTCTCTGCTAGTCCATAAAAGTAAAACCAATCAAAAGATCTCAGTCCCACATGGGTATTAAATGTGATGCCACACAAGAAAACAGTGATTTATATATATATATATATATATATATATATTGCATATAAGGAAAGACATGCACAGAGGACATGGGAACACTATTAATTAAGCTCTCAGAAGCTGGGACATGCCAGAAGCGAGGCCAGGCAGGTAACTTTAACTCAGCCCTCCTGGCATCCTCCGACCTTGAGCTGCACGGTCACACCCTGGTCTTTGTCCTGGCTCCATGCTGCACTTTACTGTGAAATACTGCCTGTTTTGCTCCAGCAGACATTGTCTGCCATCTCCTGCCTCTGACTTGGTAGCCTTAGCATCTTTCAAATCAAAGGGACAGATCCACTGATAAGGTCAAGCTGCTCTCTGTCCCTGAGGTCTCTGTGGTTGCTCATGTGACTTTACCTAAGTAAGACAGGTATTGTAACAGAAGGCAAGCAGGGCCAGCTGACAAAAACGTGGCCAGAAGATGGTAAGTGCCCCTGCAAAAATGATTTGTGACTGGATAACATTTTGCCTGTGTCAGGATCCAGCAAGATAAAATAGGTCAGCTTAGCTTTACAGCCAACTCCTGCTACAGATGGACCTTCTAGAGATGTTGCTTCCTGCAGACATCTTTGGTTTTGCGCATGATGTTTTTGCTTCCCCTTGCAGTCCGTCAGCTGTGATGAATAACGCTTGCAAACACCACAACACCAGCCAGCGTGCTGTGTGACCGAAGAGGCAACTGCCTCTGCAGTGAGCAAGCTGCTAAAAAATTTTTTTAAAAGCTACTTTTGCCCATGTTCACTTGTGTCTTCGCCATCCCCTTCTTCACTGAAAAGTAAATAAAACACATCCTTAGCCATGTCAAAAAAGAAGGGAGAAGGGAAAAAATAATAAAACCATTGTCCTCTGAATTACCACTTCTGTTCACTGCTTGCAGACATAGCAATCAAAATAGTGGAGAAAAATTATCTGTACTTTTCCCAGCTGTATGACAACTATGACATTTCCAATGCCAGACCCTGCCCTTCCCTCACCCTCCTTACTCTGAGGCAGATGTTTCTTTTCCACTCACTGAATTTGATAGGTGGCGAGAGACACTTTGGTGCAACATCCTATTCTGAAGCACATGGCACCTATGAGATATCAATGGCAATCATCCCACCCATAATGTCAGCCCTAATGAGAGATTTAATCCTACGATATTTAAAGACTTCGCAAGAACAAGTTTCTTTTTTTTTTTTTTTTTTTTTTTTTTTTTAATTCGACTGTGGGATTTCCTGTAACTGAAATAATCTTCAAATTATTTTTTCCTATTGGAAGGAAAATTTTGCTTTACAAAACATACAGTGATGCCTCAGAGCACTTCTGACCTACCTCCTAGGAACAAAAAGTCACCATGAGAAAAAGTGCAGGAAGCGGAGAACTTGCACACTGCAAAGACCAAATGTAGGTCAAGCCTAACCAGCTTTGAATATATTTTTCCTCTGCACTGAAGAACCAGAGGTCAGCTTCTCTGCAGGCCAGGCTGTGCTGGGAGGGAGTGTGGCTCTCCTCCACCTTTAGGCTCCTTTCTAGGCTGCAGTTCAGAGCAGCCCCAAGTCTTGCAGCCAGCAGCAGAGCACAAGAATTAAAAAGATCTCACCCTAAACACTTTGGCTTTTTCTGAAGGATGGGGATGCAAAAGGCACGTTTATCCCAGACAGAGCATTCATACAGTAACTGAAGCTAACTCAGACGTGCTCACACAACTGCAACCAAACATGAAGCTGCAGGATATGTGCTGCAAGGTGCTGGGGATAGTGGCTCCCCATGGATCCCAGCAGAATCAGCTCCATCAACAGGACAGCGAACTTGCCTCTGCAGACTACACTCTGTTCCTGCAGTGAACTAAGCTTTTCAACACTGCAGCAATGAACTTCAGGGACTCACTAAAGGCAACCTCCGTATCTCCATAAAGAGAGATTAAGGCAGAAGCAGCTGCTGTCAGGAGCGCTTGCCAACAGCTCATTCACAAAGAGCAAGAAGTAGGGAAAAAGCATCCATCAACATCGGTGTAAGTGCTGGCTTGCTAAAAAGCAGGTGAGCCTTGAAACCTTGGAAGTGGTGTATGGGAGAGTCTTCGAAAGGCCTGATCCAGTCCGGAGTCTCTGGAAGTGTCTGGCACAAAGGGAACTCAGCAAACAGCAGTTTCAGCAGTGCAGGGAGAAGCACTCCGTTCCGTAGCAGAAACCAAAGGCTCCTGTGAAACACCAGAGTGGGAAGGAAAGAACATAAGACTTCAATAAACCCAGCTTTATATCTCAGAGGTACAGGAAACCGCTTGGAAATGAAAGCGAATGAAAACACAAGTATCCTGGGTGCTGACTGGTGACTCTAGGGCAGGAGGGCTTTTTTTTTTCCTTCTCTCTAAAAGAAAAAGGATTTTGTCCAGAAGGGACAGGCCCAACAACCAAACCAAAACCAGCTCTGTAAGGCAAAGATCCCTTCTCCCCAGTAGCCGATGACAGATCATGTGGTGGAAGCACAAAGCTGTGTCAGGGGAGGTTCAGATGGGGCATTAGGAACAATTTATTTGCTGTGAGGGTGGCCAGACACTGGGACGGGCTTCCTAGAGAGGGGGCTGATGACCTGTGCCTGCCAGCATCAAGAGGCACCCGGACAATGTCCTCAATGTGTTAATTTCTGGTTAGCCCTGAAGAGGTCAGTCAGCTGTACTCTATATTCAAAGGCCCCTTCCAGCTGAGCTATTCTAAAATGCTGAAATCCAGGAAAATCCATCGCTATCAGCCCTTTCCTCAGGTTGTTTGAACTTAATCCATCAAGGAAAATGAAGTAAATTTCCTCATTCTGCCAGTGCCCAGCCTCTTCGCTGAATCCCCACTGAGCCTTCCTGAATGTCTGTCAGTAGATGACAAAACGTTTCTTGAAGTGCAGCTTACAGATTGCTGCATAAAAATAGCTTATTTGCTTACAGTGCTGGGGATGCAACATTACAGATGCTTTCAAGTCACTTGATGCATAGTAGGGCTACAACATGAGCTACTGGAGCAGAAAGCCTAAAAAGGGGGTGGGAACAAAAAAATTCAGGCTGCCTTTAATGACAAAAGGAAATTAAAACTACATCTGTAATGCTCAAATGTTTCTTTGCATTTATAGAGTAACTTTAAACATTAAGCCCTAAGATCTTTCATGACTAACTTAGTCACTTACAAAATGGCTTTTGAGGAAGTTTCTGGATACTCTGTGAAATCCCAGAAGATCACGAATTAGGGCTGCCTACATCACAAAATTATGCTCATCAACTGAGTCAGCACTGGAACAAGATTAGCATTAACAAGACTTGATAGACAATAACAAGACAAATTTAAGGTACTGCAAAAGTTTATTATGGTGCAGATGCACCGTGTAATGGTTGGCACTGGAAAAATTACTACAGAGTGCGTTTAAAAGCTAAATTTCAAAAATGTTTTGCATCAACTTTGAACACTTGAAAGAAATGGGTGTTGCAGAAGTGAAGGGGTTTTGAGCCAAATTTTGCTTTTAGCTAGAATCAGAGCAGTAACATGCCTTTTTTTTTTTTTTTTTTTTTTTTTTTTTTTTTAAATAACTGAAATAGTGTTGATTCAGAGCTTGGTGGAGGAGTAAAGTTATATAAAAAGAGTTCTAAAAAAATAAATATATTTTTTACACCTGTATCTTGGTAGCTGTCAGCCTTTCATAAATTAAAACAGGTCAAATTCTCCATGACCTCCTTCCCTGAAGTGACCCATTGCCATTCGGGATACCTTGGCTTTTGCCTGCCCCACAAAGCCCCCTCAGAGATCTGTCTCTTTTTGGAGGATGACAGCCCTCAGTGCTTCTGCAGACCACCTCCACCAAATGCAGGGACAGTATGACATCCACAGCCAGAGGTGACCAAAACTAGTGACCATTACAATGATATTTCTACTCCATAGCACCCCTGAGGTCTCAGACCTTTGGGGTGGGAACAGCTTCTGACCCCAGAAGTGCCCCTTTGCTGGACTTAGCCAGTGAGGAAACATAACTCCATCCAGCACTCCTCCTTTCAGCCTCCTTTCTCCAAAGCTGTTCTGCCTTGCTACTGTTTTGCTCCAATTTTAGCCATCTCTTACACGGCCGCTGAGAATCAGCTCCCCAGACCTCCCCTGGCAGAGCTAAATATGTTGGTGCTATAGGAGAAACAGCACCATATGGCAGTTGTTTGATCTCTAAACAGAAGCTACAGTTTTTTGAAAACTGATGAGCTCTGCCTGTCTAGAAAGTTCTCCCCCCTCCCAGACATCACAAGCTTGTTTGTTCACTGCTCATATCCCCAGTGGCCAGTATAGGGAAACTTTAGAGGTTTGTTCTAGGCAGTCACTAATTCCTGACACATTACACACAAGCTGCAGCAGCAAGTATTTGTCTTGCAAGATGATCCAGGGTTGAATTTTCCTCACCAGGAACATTTCCAGTCTTTGATACTCAGGCATTCATAGCCTTTTTTTTTTTTTTTTTTTTTTTCTGCACATTTCATGGGGTATAGACCCAAACTGCAGACACTATATTTGCACATAACCTCAGGGACAATTATATATAGAAGACAGTTTAACAGTCAACCACAAATCGGGACATACCACATTGATACTCTGCTTTTAAGAGCCTTGGACATTATCTTGGGCTAATTCCTCCGCAGGCCAACAATTTTTGTTGAATGCATCTATGACATTTGTACCTATACTGAAATCACTTAAGTACAGCAGAAGGATTGATCCTCTCCTGGGACATGCTGCGGTGCTCACCGACCTGCCCCACAGAGCCAACAGGAGACAGATGCCCAGTTGGGTACGCTTTGTGTGTCACATGCTGGCATGAACTGACTGCATCTGTAGCACAAAAAAGGACTAGCTAAGACACGAGGAGAGGGAGAGTAAGCATGATTTTCCTGCGCAAGATGCTGGCTCTGCTTTCTTTCTTCATGCTGTGCAACTATTTGCTAAAGGAAATAATTTTGCTAAGACGCTCCACTTCCTTTGTGAAATTACTCTTTAAATGCTGATTCTCCATCTGGTGCACAGCTCCAGATTTTGAAAGATATTTAGGGACCTGGCTCCCAACAATTTCAAATAGATGTCTGACTTGTTTTAAAAATTAAATTCCTCTGTCTTTACACGCACATATGAGTTTAACGCTGGATATTTAGCAGGGGGGAACCACTATAGAAGTCATCTGGAAGTCACACAAGAAAGACTCAACCTTGAAACAAGACACAGATCATTTACCTTGAAAGGGAGGTTTTTGACCACATCTGCCTCCTACACAAGAATAACAGTGTGTTACACCGAAGAGTTCACCTGTTTGTAATATGTTCTCAAGCACAAACACATGAAAGACAAAATCTCTTCTCACCACGTGCTTCAGAAGAGGGCTTACTTTAGATTAATTCACTTGCGTCTAACATCTGGCTCCCAGGAAGCTTGGCTCCAAGCCCTACAAGAAGTACCTACTTTCACACTAGCTGAGGTATGTGGAGTGAGTGGGAGTAGGCAACTGCCTCAGTAAAGACTTTCCTATAGGCAGCTGTCAAAGCTCCTATCATCTCGTGGGGGTCAAGCATGGAACCACAAGGGTAGGGCAGAAAGGGCTGGAGACACCAACACAGGCAGTGCTCTCTGGTGTTCATTGAGGCTCCTGGACCTCCACCCCTCACCACTGCCTTCACTTTAACCCTCTGACAAGTCTGCAAGTCACTGATTAGAAAGATGCCTTGACAATAAATAGTCTTGATAGGGCTGAGCTGCTGACTGCTTGCACATTTTCTCCTTGTCAGTAACTTGGAAATATTGCACCTTCGCCATATGAACTCCAGGAGTTAAATTTCCCCAGACTGTTCATTTTTAAACAGATCGTTTTTATCCACATATTTTCACACTCACACCATATTTATACATGCATTCACATTTTGAATCGTTCAGGTTCTATAATTTAAAGGAAGTTATTTTAAAGATTCTTTTAAAAGGAAACAATTTTTGAGTCATCTATCCATACTTTCACTATCATGAGTCTATCCACAGAGGGCTCCAAGGGAGACCAAACCTAGAATGAATAGCTGTCCTAAAAATCTTTTGAGGTATGAACATTAATGGAAGACCAATCTGTAAGAATCTTTCAGGGCTGATGAGTGACTTATTGGAAATTTGAACTAATCTCCCCATAGGCGAAGGTCCCAAACAGCTTTCTTGTTTTTTATATGAAGCCTGAACTCAGACATCATGGCAAAGGCACATAATGCAAAAGCACAAGAAATGTAACATATCACTAAGTCAGTCATATATTCTACTTTTCTATCACCATGGGATCTTCCAGAAAATTGGAATCTCACTGCAGCTTCCATTTCTCATCACAGTTCCAACAAATTGCCATGGAGCTGATATGAGGCTGTTTTAAATTTTCTGTTGAAGCAACTAATTCAAGCCCATCGTTTGCCCTCTGAATAAAAATTAAGATTACGCACAGTGCCAAATTTTCTTCTTGGATATGCAGAGGTCTAAAACATTTGCTCCAAGAAACAATTAGCTCTTCCATTCACCCTCAGACCTGTTCATTCTGCAACCAGATGACTGTCATCCTTCACGTTACCTGAGCGTTTGTGCACTGTCCCTCTCATCTCATGATAGCACCAGCACAGACTGAACCAATTAAAACCACTTAAAACAACATATTCAAATAAGACTGCACTTCTATATTATTCAGTTCCAGAGGCCATTAAATAAAAACCTTTCATATTTGTTTTCTTAATAGCTTTGTATGTTTTGCCACATTTGGGTGAAAACTAGCAAACTGCCGTATCTCATACAGGTACCAATGACACTGATAACTTTGACATACAGCCTAAGTTCTGCTAGTGTTTACAGAGTGGGGCATTTTTGGTCCCTGCAGCCCCAAAAGAGACCTGTGTAACCATGTAAGCAGCAGTCACTGCCTGCAGACCACATCAGCACAACAGCTTGGGAAGGGCTCTGACAGCCCTCACGATGGCTCTGCAAAGAGCAGAGCATAACCCTGCTTTGTCTTTGGGAGCAGGCATTCAGGGAAGACAAGCAGCAGCCCATCCTTGGGAAGGCAGGGAAGCCAAAACCCTATCCCAGGGGAAAGCAACCCCAGTGGGCCAAGGGCAGCACAGCTTCTATCACAAGCTCCAGGAAGAGGGTCTTCTTCCTGAAGGCAAGGCTGCAGGACAGTGGCTGATGGAGAAGTCCTGGTGAGGAAGAACCACTGCCCTGGGTAATAGACACAGACTAGGTTAAAACCATATCCCCATTTTGGTGGATTTGAGGTCAGAAAGAGAGCCCTGGTCTTTCCTCATTCCCCTTCCTTCATGAAGGAAACGTGCTTCTCCTGACCCTTCCAGGTCTGCAATATTAATTTCCCCCACACTGGGGTTTGATGCAGGACCAGGCAGTGGCTCCCAACCAAAGTGAAGCCTGCTGGCCACTGCACAAGTTGCTTATGTACTGCTGTCCTCAGAGTCCTTTTTATAGCCACCTGCTCCCTCAGACCCAGGGGGAAGAACAAGCAGCACTGGTGGCCTGAGGGAGTAACACAGTTGTTTTGCAGCAGCTCAAACTTGTTGTAATACATCCTCAGCTGACAGACTTCAGCTATGTCAAGCAGCAGAAATTCACCGCTGCCAGCAGGGCAGTGCTGCAGGAAAAGCAACCTTGGCTTTGACAGGGTGGGAGGAGAGGGAAGAGAGCTGAGGATTTTGTGAATTGTGCTTTGCTGCTGGCCTCAAACACTCACACGGCACCACCTCAGTGACTCTCACAGCCTGCCAGGATTAGTTCCTTCCTGAGAAAGTGCTGCACTTGGGGGAGAAGAGCAGCTGTAGGGACAAGTGACAATCCCAGAAATGCCATACCTCTCCCCATATCTAGGGTCTACGGAAAGCTCTTCCTCCCCTTGTTGCACTCCTTGGTGTTAGAAAAATAAGTTAAGTGCCTGCTGAACAACCACACTGGAGCAAAGGAAAAAGCACCAAGAAGCAGTGGCATGTGTGCCAAGCCAGGGCTGTGGCAAATCCATGCTGCCACACAGCAGTGAAGTGTTGAGCGTGGTGCTGTGCGCTTCCCATCCATGGCAGCCCCAGCCGCACTGATATATCTGCTGTTTTCCCACAGGACTCTGGTCACCACAGCTTTAAATATTTTGCTTCCTTAGCATGGTATCCAAGAAGGAGGCAGACGAAGAGCACAGAGGTCCGGGATTTATCAATTCAGACAGGTTATTTTGTTAGCAGGTTGCATCACTGCTCTCACCAGCTGCCTCCCACCTCCTTGTCCTTCCCCCACTGGACACTCCTGATGTTTAGGCACTAATGAAGCAGCTTATGGGACTCTGAGGACCACTTATCAGAAATTCTATATCTATTTTAAAGGCCTGTTTCATTCACAAATGTAAGAACTTCTCTCCTAAGGGTACTCCTCATCAACTGATTTATTGGATAGAGTGGATGCAATTTAGTTGAAAAGTAGAGAAATGTCTCTGCTGTGTTACTATAAAGAGAGGGGCTGATCAATATTCACCTGCATGCTTGCCCACCACCCTACAGGACAGCTGCTCCAACACATGGGAAAAGTAGGGCACTCCAGGGCAGCCTGGAGTTTTCACCCGCCATTCACAACTCACCACTGCTGCTGAACAAAACTGTGCCTGGGTGAGCAGCATAAAGGGGCACTGATGAATTGTATCTACAAAGCATGACTTGGAGCAGAATGAGGTTGCTTTTGGTAGGTTATCCTGTAGCCTGCTTAAGTAATTTGGTATCAGAGGAGGCTTTGGTATTCTGCTTTCTGTAGGAGAGTCACAGGCCCATAGAAATAACAAAAAAGATGTAGTTACCTTTACATACATACACCAGCATTTTGAGGTTCTCAGCCAAACTAGACTCGCGAATGGATTAGGCCAGCTTGAAGGTTCAGACCTCTAAGCTGGTTGGAAAACTCAGCCTCACAGGCCTGATATGCCCAGGGATTTGGGTTGCCTCAGGTCTATGATAGCTCCAGTTTTAATTTTGCCCTGCCTGGGAGAGACAGATTGACAAGAACAAGGATAAGACACGTTATCAGGGTATGGTGGAACCAACATCACATCCCTCCCTTCCCAGGCTGTCCATGTATGATCCCTCATCAATGCTGTGTGCTCTGGAACTCCTCACGCCTAGAAAGAGTTTCAATGACTGAAAGAATCCTAAGAGATCTCTAAGGGAACAAAGCGATGGACTTGCCCAAGCCATGCTACTTTTGAAGACTCTACAAGTGAAGTAATCTGTGCAGTCTGCTCTAGTGAATCACAGGGAACAGAGGCACCTCTGTTAGCTGGTCTGCCAGCACTTCACAGATCAATGCAAGTAAACAGACAACTGTCAAAAATGGGGAGGGGGGAAGTGTCTGGATTTTCCCCAGAAAGTAAATTGAACAGTAATCCTGCCCCAGCATCAGTTAGAAACTGATGGTTTTCCTGAGAGCTCATTTAAGCTCTGATTCCAGCAGATCCTTACACAAACCTGCTGTGGGTATAAGAGTATGAAGTACTTTCCTCCCTTTGCACCACCCTCCTGCAGCTGCTGTAGGATTGCAGCTAAGAGCTGCAGAGCCCTTCAGAAAGGGACAGAAGACATATAAGCAGTATCCTAAGTAGTCTTATAGCCAGCCCAACCAATGCAGTTGGGTTTGCACACAGCAAGCAGCCACCTGCCCCTCATTAAAAGCCTTGCTGTCGCCCACTCTTCCTGAGAAAGCTAGCTGTCACCATTGCAAAGAACTGACATTACAAGCTGGTGCCAGTACTGGTGCTTTTCCCTTCCTGACTAAATAAATAACGACAACAGTACCCTTCATACAAGAAGGAAACCTGAAATTAAGAACTCAGTCAGGTTCGGATCTAATTGGCTTCTCCTATGGGAAGGGGAGACTCAGAAATATGTTTTGTACACTGAGAACCAAACAGGACTCCAGAAAAATGATACCTTAGGAAGTTGTTGGGCTCTTTTCCAGAAGGACAGGAAGCACAAGGGAAGAGAAACATATATGATCCACTATCAGAAGAAAATATTTAAGGTTTTTCACCTGTTTACAAGTTTAATTTTTTGAAACGGATGCCTTCTCCTCTGAAGACTTGCGACTTGCAAGACTCAATAAAAACATACCCTCTGAAGCAGCCAGCTGCTGCCTGCCATCTCCCCCACACCAATACAAAGCAATACAGAAAGTGGGCTAAATTACTGTAGCGTCTTCCCTTGCATTTTTTTTTTTTTCCCCTCTTTTGTTTTATTTTTAGCTCTCTTCCCCCAGTTCCCAGAACAGCTCCAGCACACCCCGGTCATTTCAGACTCATTTCCCCCAGTGGAGTTCAGATTCTTGTGATATTTTGAGTATCCCTAGATGGTGTCAGGACAAATTAATTTTATTTTGCTTGATCTCAGTACCCTTTTTAATTTTTTATTTACTTTAACCAGGCTTCTGAGAAGTACTTTCTTCTGAAGGCATGGCTCGCAGGACCGCATTGCACAGTCCTATTTCTTCCACCCAGAAGTTTTGATGCCGGTTAGGCAATGCTGCTACAGCACAGGTTACCCCAAATCAACCCCTTTCACCACCTCAAGCCAACAAAACAGCCTTGGACCATGTGCTCCGAGAACAGCAACAAAATGCTGGGACTTCCTCCACCATATAAATTATGACTTGGAATTGGAAAGGATAGTTGGGCAAGTTACACTTTTAGTTCATTTCCACCTGAGATTTCTATCCTATTATCCACTGTTGATGTAATTTCTCATTAAACTACCCTTGAATCTTAAACCCTGCAGCAGGCTTCAGAATATTTTCAAGCCTCCTGGTTGTTTTTGACTCAAGGAAGAGCAAACTACAACACCAAAAAACAAGTAAACAGCCACCAGTCAGTCTTCCTGGTCTCATAACCATCACTGATGTCTCTTCCATAACCAGCAGTCCTGGGAGAACAAATGGGTGAACCTAGCAGTACGTAGGTTGGTTCCCCAAAACTGAGCTCTCAACTTCACTTACCTAAAATGTGCAGCACTATGAAAGGAAACACTTTATATTTTGATATAAATCTAATCCCCCTTTCTCAGGTGAAAACAGCTAATTCATAGATATTTACAGGCAAAGCTTATTGCACTAGAACAGGGGTATTGTGATCTTCCTGTTCCCTCACAGCTTCCACAGAGGATGAAAGATTTGAGCCAGATCTTGACCTGATGCACTGCCCTAGGAAGGGAGCCATCAGAAGGAATCTGTGCTTGGGTGAGCACTTGACCCAATGAGCTGCCCTGTTTCTGGTTTGTTTGCAGGGCCACTTAGCAAAGCAGTAACTGTGCTGTCCTACCAAGCATTCCTACCACAGGACAGCCTCACACACTCCCTATAACTATACTGGGAGACTGCAGACCACTTGCTTACAGCAGAAGCTCATAAGGAGGAGGCTCCAAGGGCCACTCAACGTACAGTTGTATATATATCCTGGTGTGCATTAAAAGGAGCATGGCCAGCAGGTCAAGGGAGGTGATCCTCCCCCTCTACTCTGCCCTGGTCAGGCCTCACCTGGAGTACTGTGTCCAGTTCTGGGCTCCCCGGTACAGAAAAGACGGGGATCTCCTGGAAAGAGTGCAGCGGAGGGCCACAAAGAAACATGATACGGGGCCTGGAGCGTCTTTCCTATGAAGAAAGGCTGAGAGACCTGGGTCTGTTCAGCCTGGAGAAGACTGAGAGGGGATCTTATCGATGTGTACAAATACCTGAGGTGTGGGAGACAGAAGGATGTAGCTAACCTCTTCTCAGTGGTTTGTGGGGATAGGACAAAGGGCAATGGCTGCAAGATAGAGCACAGGAAGTTCCGCACCGACATGCGAAAGAACTTCTTCACGGTGAGGGTGACGGAGCACTGGAACAGGCTGCCTAGAGAGGTTGTGGAGTCTCCTTCTCTGGATATTCAAGGCCCATCTGGATGCCTGCCTGGGCAGCCTGCTCTGAGGAACCTGCTTTCCAGGGGGGTTGGACCCGATAATCTTTTGAGGTCCCTTCCAACCCCTACAGTTCTGTGATTCTGTGATTCAGTTTGCAGAGCACAGATTTTCTGTGCAAGGACACTATCCACAAGCAACAACAGACATGCACAGGAAACCTGTGCTGTATGGCTCTGGTGGTAGTCTCACCTAATATGTAGAGTAGGAGCAGGAATGAGGAGAGACAGAAAATTACTCTCTTCCCACCTGCATCATCTCCCCAGTAAGGCAGTTATGAGACTCTCTCTAGAAAATCAGCATCAGGAAAAAAAAAAAAAATTCCCCAGAGAGGCTGAGTTATGACCAGCAGCATATCAGTGGAAATACCTCCAGAACTCCTGAATTAAAAATAACCATTACCTGGTACAGCCTGGGAGTTCTCAGCATACAGGAAAAGCCTACTGAAAGCAGGAAGGCATAGAGCAGAAATGTCTGTTTCCTACTGCCTTCTGCCAGGCATTAGACTGCAGACTCACTGGGCAGGGAATACCTCAGTCACTGTATTTGCACACAACAAGCTGTGCTCAGTCTTGCTTTAGGCACTAGTTATTTATATCAGAGTTATCTTCAAGTTGTGATACGCACATCCCTCCCTCTGGGAAAGTGCCATAGACCAAGAAAGAAAAGAATAGAGGCTTCCTATAGTGTTTAAAAAGTCAACATATATAACTCAATAATAACAGAACTGTAACTTTAAAAGATTCAGGTGATAGACTGCTGAATTCTCCTGCATTGAGAGACAACCACTTCACACACTGCTTTACTCCAGATGCTGTCTCACAAACACTGACAGAGCTAAACTGTAGTTTTGCCCCAGTAGGATGGCTCGGAACAACAACAAAAACTCTAATGGAAGCCTCATTCTTCCCTGCATTCTGATTTTTAGTGCAGGCAGGTAGAGTCAAGGGCTCCAGCCAGCACAGTGTTTTGCTGGCTAGGGATGCAGCAGTCTGAACATAGATTTCTCAGAGAGCACAGAAGAGGTTGCTAACAGATTGGTTTTGAAAGATCTCTAATACAGCCAAAAGGATAGAATCATTTACTCAGAAAAGACAGACCATTTTCAGTAATATCATTAAAATCTTTCAATCTCTACCCCTAAATCCCCACTGAAAATTTAGCAGAGATTTATTATTAACTGGCTGAGACGTGCAATTAAAATACAACATTAGAAGATACCTAGGTGAATTCAGCACCCTGTGTGGATACGCAGCAACAAATTTGTTCTCCGGCAGTGTGTGGGAGAATTCCTCCCTGCTGTGGATTCATACCCAGTACCAGGCAAAGCTCCTCCAGCTTATTGCCAAATAAGCAGTGGGACTGGTGCATAGGATGGCAGCAGTCCCAATCTCTGTGCAGGAAGAAAACAGTGCCAGTGCTAATTTCTCATACAGGTAAACTAGATGCATCTCCTTTTCTCCAAGGAAATGTCATGCCAGATATTAATACACACAGGCTGATTCTCCTTTCAGCCTCTTCTGTATTGTTTTCTGTTTATGGGTGAAGATATACAGAAAAGTGCAGAGCCTTGACCCTCTCCCAAGACAAAAAAACAAACAAAATCACCCCCCCACGCCCAGACCATTACAGAGTCAAATCCCAGTACCTTTGCTCATACCCAGAGTTTCCTTCAGCTTTTAATATGAATAAGGCTGTGCAAGGAGTGATGACCCCATGCAATGAAGTTTAAAGTCGATTTTGTTGAGCAGGCCCTGTGCCAACACAGGAGGGCAAAGCAGCACTGCCCTACCCATGCAGGGTCACATCCTGGCTCCTAATGGAAGCAGTTACATGGGGAACAAGGGAAGCAATGGAGAAGCCAAGAAAAATTCATGGGAGGACTCCACAAAGCTAATCAGGCAGAAAGCTTATCATATGATCTAGCTCCCCTGACACCAGTAAGGCAGCTCCCGCACTGGACAGCTCTGCACTGTCGCAATGTTTAGTCCATTTTCTATCCCCTGTGGCTAGAGGCATAATGCAGAAAGATGGGTGTTTAAATAGCTGAGAGATAGTAGCATGCTCCAAAGGGATCACTTTGAATTTCTTTGAGTACTGCATGTTTGGGGCTGGACGGCCAACAGAGTCAAATAGCTGAGGTTTCTGACACACCAGCACTTCTGATATCTCCCAGATGAATGACTCCTGCCTTGAAAGGACCCTGGATCCAGTGTGAAGCTATTTCTGCCTTAGTGTGATTGATCCTGCAAGCCTGCTGGGTTTGTGCAGAAGATCTCAGATCAGCTGAAGGGTACGTTCTGCAGAGAGGCTCCAGCACCGAGACAGAAAGCAATGCACGTAGCAAGGCACCAGGGCCACATGCCAGGTGACTCACAGGAACAAGGGGAAGCTCAGAAACCAAATGCAAGATTTAACTACTGTCTAGGCCTTCCCTGCAGACCTTTCATGCTCAAGGGAGGCTTGTGGGGCAGGCTTCCAGCCCTCTGGAAACAGGAGCAGCTCAGCTCCCTCTGCAGCACAACAGCTGCAGTCCTGCCAGCCCCAGGGGCTCTGCACCAAATCAGGGCACAGCTAGGAAGGCAGAAGGGACATCCTGGAGAAAAACAGGAGTAATACAACCAGGATATTTTTCATATTTAGACTTCTTGCGTGAAAGCAGATGTGACTTCGGGTACTGCTCAGCTGAATGTCTCCTCTGCTTTGGAGACAGGGGTGAAGCTTCACCCCTTCTCCCCCTTCAACTATTATAATCAAGAGTCAGATACAAACCTAATCACATCTTAACCAGGCTTACATGAGTGCAGAGTGGTGGAAAACCCCACAGGAACAGATCATGCCCACAAACACCTCAGATACCTGTTTCAGATCCTCTGGAGAGTATGTACTGATGGAGTTTGGAGTAAGAACAAGAGAAAAGTAAATGCTCAAGCATGTTTGGTATTGAGGGACGGTCAGTCCTGTGACAGCACTCAGGTAGTGCTGAGAAGTGGAGATCATACAGAGCACTCTGGTGGGGTTAACCCTTTGAGCAGAACCCCTTGTGGTGGTTACTGTGCTGGGCAACTGAACACCACAACCGCTCTCTCACTCCCCCTCCTC